>CM022764.1:30025143-30037643 GCA_012411365.1 Ameiurus melas | reverse complement strand
CCGCACCGTACACCGCTACTGTACACCCGCACCGTACACCGCTACTGTACACCCGCACCGTACACCCGCACCGTACACCCGTACTACACCCGCACCGTACACCGCTACTGTACACCCGCACCGTACACCGCTACTGTACACCCGCACCGTACACCTGTACTGTACACCCGCACCGTACACCTGTACTGAACACCCGCAACGTACACCGCTACTGTACACCCGCACCGTACACCGCTACTGTACACCCGCAACGTACACCCGCACCATACAACCGGTACTGTACACCTGCACCCGCACCGTACACCTGCACCGTACACCGGTACTGTACACCCGCACCGTACACCTGCACTGTACACCTGCACTGTACACCTGCACTGTACACCTGCACTGTACACCTGCACCCGCACCATACACCGGTACTGTACACCCGCACCGTACACCGTGCACTACACCTGCACTGTACACTGGTACTGTACACTTGCACCCGCACCGTACACCTGCACTGTACACCTGCACCCGCACCATACACCGGTACTGTACACCCGCACCGTACACCGGTACTGTACACCTGCACTGTACACTGGTACTGTACACTTGCACCCGCACCGTACACCTGCACTGTACACCTGCACCCGCACCATACACCGGTACTGTACAACCACATTGTACACCTGCACCGTAAACCTGCACCGTAAACCTGTACTGTACACTGGTACTGTACACCCACACTGTACAGTTTTGAGGTTATTTTGTTGCTGGTATTTTAACTCCATCACTCATTGTTTATTAGTACACATCATACACACCATTATTATAACATGACACGTCACACACTCTGTGTGCAGTGCTAACTCATGTTATAAAAGCTATGTGGCGTGTTCACACACACACACACACACACACCCCTTATAATTATATTTAACCTGTCTGAGATCACACACACAGAGCAAATATTTACTGAACGCGATATGGATTATGGTTAAGTGCACATGACTGAAGACCAACCATAAACACACACACACACACCTTCAGCATGATGGAGTTGCTGTGTGAGCTTCTCCCGAGCTGCTCTCTCCTCCTCTAGTCTTTGCTGAAGCTCCTCCTGTCTGATTAGTAAGTCGGCGATTTGCTGGTCATGACTGAACTTCTCCTTCATCAACTCTGTCTGAGTTAACCGAGCATGCTCCAACTGAGAGAGACAGACAGGCAGAGAGACAGATAAGGAGAGAGAGACAGACAGGCAGAGAGACAGATAGAGACAGGCAGATTAACATTGTGTGAGAACGGTTTTTATTCTACACAATACAGTTCAATTCAGTTACATGAACTGTTGGTAATCATCTATAAGGGAATGCAATTTTGTAATTACACCGAGCGCGCGCACACGCGCACACACACACACACACACACACACACACACACACACAGGAAGGTGAGGGAAGGTGGTGACCACCATAAACACTTATCCTGTTCCATGAGACTTTAATTACACTCCTGCTGTAAAACCTTACAAGATCCTGTCTCGCACACACACACACACACACACACCCCGCACACTGCGACACACCTCAAGCACACTGCCAAGACACTCAACAAGACACACTCATGCCGCGACACACTCACACAGTGTTGATTAGAATGATTAGAACATCATGATTTCTGCTACAGCTGATATTGTATGTGTATACTGAAAGCCTCTCTCAATATTTATGCTGTACGTCTCGATCCTCACCGGTCTCCCCTTTACCTGTCTCACTCTCAATACTCACAAGATGGTGTTATAAACTCTCACTCGACCCGTCTCTCCCTCCATCCCCACCTGAGTGGCAGGTGCTTATTGTATTCATATTAACTGGCACATCTTAAATAAAAAGATAAAGATCCGATTCCGTATGATCCGTGAGCCATGACTCACCCCATTACATTCCATCATCCTCCTGGTGATTTCAATAAATAATCAATAATGCACTATATTCCCACCTGTCTCACCTTCACCTGTCTCACCCTCAGTACTGACACTGTATGATGATGTACACTATATTCCCACCTGTCTCACCATCACCTGTCTCACCCTCAGTACCCACACTGTATGATGATGTACACTATATTCCCACCTGTCTCACCATCACCTGTCTCACTCTCAGTACCGACACTGTATGATGATGTACACTATATTCCCACCTGTCTCACCATCACCTGTCTCACTCTCAGTACCGACACTGTATGATGATGTACACTATATTCCCACCTGTCTCACCATCACCTGTCTCACTCTCAGTACCGACACTGTATGATGATGTACACTATATTCCCACCTGTCTCACCATCACCTGTCTCACTCTCAGTACTCACACTGTATGGCGGTGTTGGGAGGGAAATCTTAGTGACGATGCGCAGCAGGTGTCCGTGTGTGTGCCGTTTCAGGTGTGTGATGTGCGTCTTGACGACCACAGCGTTTTTCTCGTTCAGACAGACGGTGAGAGGGAAGGGGCGTGGCAGGGGGACACGGGATTCCACCTCGTACATGTCCGCCCCGTCCCCCCAAACCACATCCAACTCCCGCGAGCTGCAGTACGGCCAGTACGACTCCATCCTGTCTGTCTGAGTGTCTGTCTGTCTACCGGTTTACTTGTCTGTCTGTCTGTCAGAGCATGGAGGGGAGTATCAGTGACACACACAGTGGAGTGTGTGTGTGACGGAGCATCGTACCGCTAAGCAACTGTCACCACGGTTAAGGCAAACACACACACACACACACACACACACACACACACACACACACAATCCAGTTACTCAGTTGAATTAAATCAGAGGTCGAGTTGTATCATAACTTCTCCGTCTAGCGATCTCTTCTTGTTTCTCTGTTTTCCCTCACTCCTCCTCGTCCTCTTAATCTGCTTCTCTCTCACTCCTTCCTTCTACCCCCCCCCTCCATCTCTTTCTTTCACCCTTTCGTCCTCTGATCCCGTTCAAATTCTCTTCAATAATCCAGTTCAAGTTTGTGTTTCATTAGATCCCCCTTCTTCATCATTCTTTTCTTCTCTCACTCCCTCCTTCTTTTCTTCTTCTCTTTCTGTCACTCGTTCTTCAGTCCAGGTGAGGTCAATCCTTCAGTAGTCCAGTGTTTCAGTATGTTCTCTCGGTCTTTCACTCATTAACAACACTTCCTCTGCCTCCGTGGCAACGCTCCGCTGGGAGAGTGTAGTCCCTCATTAACCTTTCATGCATGCGCACACACACACACACACACACACACACACACACACACACACACACTAAACACACACTAAACACACACTAAACACACAGACGAAGTAGAAAAGAAGCAGAGCTGGTAACGCAGCAGCTCGGAGAGCCGTGTACACTTCCTGGTTTGTGTTTCTACGTGTGCACAGGTCTTACCTCACACAGGGCAGGGCTTACACGCCTGAGGGAACGTGGGCGTGTCCTTGCAAACACACACACACACACACACACCAGCTCGTCAGACTGGATTCAGGCTCCAAAGTATTTTCACTTTGAAGTTTTCGGGGGTCAAACCCACTTCACCCACCCACTCACTCATTACTCTCTCTCTCTCTCTCTCTCACACACACACACACACACACACACACGTCAGTTTAAACTACTAAAGTGAAAAGTGAAGAGATATTCAGAGAAGACTGACCCTTTTTTTTTCTTTTTTTTTTACAATTTTGAGAGAGACAGACAGGTAGAGAGTGAGACAGGTAGAGAGTGAGACAAGGCTTTGCAACATCTCGAAACAACATCCACTGCATACTGCCCAAAAGATGGAACTGACTCCTCCCAATTTCATAATGGATAGATTCAGAGGAATCACTTGATTGTTTCTGAACAAATCAGTAAGTCAGTAAATAATCCTGCACTCTGATTGGTTCGTAACGCTTCTGTGATGCCAGTGGGTGGAGTCAGAACGTCAGTGTTTTGTCCCTGTGAGATTGTTACCCTTGTTTGTGTCTCAGTCAGAGTGATGACCAGCTTCTCCACCACCTTCTGTAGCCTGGAGCTGACACTCCACACAGACCCCACCCCCTCCACAGCAAGCCCCGCCTCCTGGGACATGTCCAGCCCCTCGTCAGTGTCTGTTGCCCCCGACAACGGGCTCGAGGTGTCCATCTCAGGCATGTCGGCTGTTTAAAAAAAGATAATCAATTTAATAATGCACTACTAGATCTAATATTTATTTCCTTTATAAATGTTAATAAAAATATGCTAATAGTATTCGCTATAATTAATCATTGGGTTTTAGCTGTTACTCAAAGATATAGCTAGCCAAAATGATCTGTTACTTATTACTGTCCTAGCTATTTTTAGTTATTAATGTTTAGCCATTAATACAACTGACAGCTACAACTGTCTTAGCTAACCAGTAACACGGTCGTGATTTATCATCCAGATCGGGCATGAACTGCCTTATCAGCTAATCTAACCTAAACCAGCTAATCATTTTTACGCTCTTATTTACCGATTAGATATGATCTATTATCAAGTATCTGAGCTAGCCAGTTTAGCTATCACCAACTTTCTTAGCTATCCTGCATTCAAAATTAATTATTAGCTGCTAAACAAATATTCTAGCTTCCCAAATTCGCCAAGACTGAGTACTGACTTCAACAGCTATTTTAGATATCCAGTTCAGCTATTAGCTACAACAGTTTAAGGTAGCTAGTTAGCATGAGACAGAATTTCATTGACAAAATGCTGAATAACTCGACACAAAAAATACTGGCAAGACAAATTTTTCTCTCTGAGGGGTATTGCAATATTTAAAAATATATATTATTAGTTATTAGCCACAAAAACCACAGCCATTAGCCAGTTTTAGTTTACTGGAGTATAAAGTTGACATTTTTTATTTAGCGACTCACAGAGAACACTCCTCTGTGTGTGTGTGTGTGTGTGTGTGTGTGTGTGTGTGTGTGTGTGTGTTAAATACAGCATCCTAATCACATGAATGCGAGACATAAACCAGTCTGACCGGACACACAGCTAATGCTGTGCAGTGACATCACACCGAGGTCAACTTCACTGATGTGTGTGTGCGTGTGTAAGGAAAGTCTTAATACAGCGTTAGCCACATAGCTGCTAACGTTCAGTTAAGAAGAGAAAATTTTTCCATAGCTTTTTAACGTTTCTCAGAACGGCGGAACTCACATTAGCGTCAATGCTAACATGCAATAAGTGTAATTACAGTGCAGTTCAGCATTAGAAAATCAAACTCCATTACATCTTAATTATTAGCCAACACAATGTTTGTTAGCTATTACTTACCATTTAAAAGATATTAGTTAGTAGTCACAGTAGTACTAATTACATTTACATTTATTCACTTAGCGGACGCTTTTATCCAAAGCGACTTACAACTGAGAAAAATACAAGCAAAGCGATACATCAAGCAGAGAACAATACAAGTAGTGCTGCCACACAAACTAATACCAGCTACTAAGTACACTTGAATTATCTACTAGCTACAATGCTTTTTAGTCGATATTAGTTATGTGCAATTAGCTACATAACATTCAGAGCATTTGGCAGACGCCCTTATCCCGAGCGACTTACTCATATCTCTTTTATACAACCGAGCAGTTGAGAGTAAAGCAGTGGTAGCTTGGTGGTGCTGGAATTTGAACTCATGACCTTCTGGTGAGAAATTCATTGTCTTATCCACTGAGCTACTACTACAATGTTGGCTATTAGCCAAAACAGGAATATCTATGCAGCCAAAAAAACAAGATCCATTCTTAACTAGCCAGTATTAGCCAACTTTGAGCAATACATATAACAATGCTAAATACAGTGAACATGTAAGCTCTGCTCACCTGGGGGTGTGATGAGCTGGTCTCTGATGGCCTCCTCTATTAATGTAGCCATCTTCAACATGTCCATTAACACCTGATATAATCTGTAAGAAAGACAGACAGTTGTTGTTGTAGGTGTAGTGCAGTTCTTGCTGCAGTTCAGTGAGGGTTGCTATAAGTATTGGTGTGGTTTCTGAAACGTTTTGAAGCGATTGTTGGTATAGATGTCGCTGCTACTGAAGCGATTGTTGGTATAGATGTCGCTGCTACTGAAGCAATTGTTGGTATGGTTGTTCAAACCACTGAAGCGATCGTTGGTATAGAGGTCACTGCTACTGAAGCGATTGTTGGTATAGATGTCGCGCTACTGAAGTGATTGTTGAATAGATTGTTACACCTAGCGGAATTGTTGGTATAGATGTTCAAACCACTGAAGCATCGTTGGTATAGATGCTCACTGCGACAAGCGATCGTTGGTATAGATGTCGCTGCTACTGAAGCGGATTTTGGTATAGATGTCGCGTTACTGAAGCGAACTGTTGGTATAGTTGTTCAAACCACGGAAGCGAATCGTTGGTATAGAGGTCACTGCTACTGAAGCGATTGTTGGTATAGATGTCGCGTTACTGAAGCGACTGTTGGTATAGTTGTTCAAACCACTGAAGCGATCGTTGGTATAGATGTCGCTGCTACCGAAGTGATTGTTGGTATAGTTGTTCAAACCACTGAAGCGATTGTTGGTATAGAGGTCACTGCTACTGAAGCGATTGTTGGTATAGATGTCACTGCTACTGAAGCGATTGTTGGTATAGTTGTTCAAACCACTGAAGCGATCGTTGGTATAGAGGTCACTGTTACTGAAGCGATTGTTGGTATAGATGTCGCTGCTACTGAAGCGATTGTTGGTATAGATGTCGCTGCTACTGAAGCGACTGTTGGTATAGTTGTTCAAACCACTGAAGCGATTGTTGGTATAGATGTCGCTGCTACTGAAGTGATTGTTGATATAGTTTTTCAAACCACTGAAGCGATTGTTGGTATAGATGTCGCTGCTACTGAAGCGATTGTTTGTATGGTTGTTCAAACCACTGAAGCGATTGTTGGTATAGATGTCACTGCTACTGAAGCGATCATTGGTATAGATGTCGCTGCTACTGAAGCGATTGTTGGTATAGTTGTTCAAACCACTGAAGCGATCGTTGGTATAGATGTCGCTGCTACTGAAGTGATTGTTGGTATAGATGTCGCTGCTACTGAAGCGATTGTTGGTATAGATGTCCCTGCTACTGAAGCGACTGCTGGTATAGTTGTTCAAACCACTGAAGCGATTGTTGGTATAGAGGTCACTGCTACTGAAGCGATTGTTGGTATAGATGTCGCTGCTACTGAAGCGATTGTTGGTATAGATGTCGCTGCTACTGAAGCGATTGTTGGTATAGATGTTGCTGCTACTGAAGCGACTGCTGGTATAGTTGTTCAAACCACTGAAGCGATTGTTGGTATAGAGGTCACTGCTACTGAAGCGATTGTTGGTATAGATGTCGCTGCTACTGAAGCGATTGTTGGTATAGTTGTTCAAACCACTGAAGCGATCGTTGGTATAGAGGTCACTGCTACTGAAGCGATTGTTGGTATAGATGTCGCTGCTACTGAAGCGATTGTTGGTATAGTTGTTCAAACCACTGAAGCGATTGTTGGTATAGATGTCGCTGCTACTGAAGCGATTGTTGGTATAGTTGTTCAAACCACTGAAGCGATCGTTGGTATAGAGGTTACTGTTACTGAAGCGATTGTTGGTATAGATGTCACTGCTACTGAAGCGATTGTTGGTATAGATGTCACTGCTACTGAAGCGATTGTTGGTATAGATGTCGCTGCTACTGAAGCGATTGTTGGTATAGTTGTTCAAACCACTGAAGCGATTGTTGGTATAGATGTCGCTGCTACTGAAGCGATTGTTGGTATAGTTGTTCAAACCACTGAAGTTTATCGCGGTATAGAGGTCACTGTTACTGAAGCGATTGTTGGTATAGATGTCGCTGCTACTGAAGCGATTGTTGGTATAGATGTCGCTGCTACTGAAGCGACTGTTGGTATAGTTGTTCAAACCACTGAAGCGATTGTTGGTATAGATGTCGCTGCTACTGAAGTGATTGTTGGTATAGTTTTTCAAACCACTGAAGCGATTGTTGGTATAGATGTCGCTGCTACTGAAGCGATTGTTGGTATGGTTGTTCAAACCACTGAAGCGATCGTTGGTATAGATGTCGTTGCTACTGAAGCGACTGTTGGTATAGATGTTCAAACCACTGAAGCGATTGTTGGTATAGATGTCACTTTGCTTATTTGTAAGTCGCTTTGGATAAAAGCGTCTTCTAAATGAATAAATGTAAATGTAAATGTCACTGCTACTGAAGCGATCGTTGGTATAGATGTCGCTGCTACTGAAGCGATTGTTGGTATAGTTGTTCAAACCACTGAAGCGATCGTTGGTATAGAGGTCACTGCTACTGAAGCGATTGTTGGTATAGATGTCACTGCTACTGAAGCGATTGTTGGTATAGTTTTTCAAACCACTGAAGCGATCGTTGGTATAGATGTCGTACTGAAGCGATTGTTGGTATAGATGTCACTGCTACTGAAGCGATCATTGGTATAGATGTCGCTGCTACTGAAGCGATTGTTGGTATAGATGTCACTGCTACTGAAGCGATCGTTGGTATAGTTGTTCAAACCACTGAAGCGATCGTTGGTATAGATGTCGCTGCTACTGAAGCGATTGTTGGTATAGTTGTTCAAACCACTGAAGCGATTGTTTGATGTGGTTGTTGTAGTTACAGTACTACTGAAGGAACTGTAGTTGCTGATACTGTGGATGTTATGGGTGTGTACACTTTGCTGCAGATTGTGTCATGTTTATGTACACATGGGTAAAATCATGTGCAACACCAGCATAGGAAAACTACAGTAACAGCGTACTTATAAAGTGTAGACGTGCTGCTTTGGAAGAAGTTTAAAAACCGATAGGTAAACCAGTATGTATTATGATTTAGATGTAGGTAGATTTCAGGGGGTGTGGCTCAAATACAATACAGTCTGTAAAATACCACACAGAAATGACCAAAATCCTGGATCAATATAGTTTTATAACCTTTTTTTTTTACATTTTTTTTTTTTTTTTTTTTTTTTTTTTTTTTTTTTTTTTTTTTTTTTTTTTTTTTTTTTTTTTTTTTTTTTTTTTTTTTTTTTTTTTTTTTCCTCTTCTCCACTTCTCCGCAGCTGACGGACAAGCAGGAAAGAAAACACAGACAGGCAGCTGAGCATGTTTACGAAAACTACACAACAACGCACAGCAGCTCATTCAAACACATACCAGAGAGAGTGTGTGCGTGCAACACACACACACACACGCACACACGCACACACGCACACACACACACACAGAGAGTACTGCCATAGCAACAGGTTCACCTGTGGAGACACTCCACCTTTAAGTATACAGAGAAAGAGAGAAGTAAACGACACAATGATATGAGAGGGCCATTAAAGTTTATAAACGCTGAGACTTTAGACTAAAAAATCTGTCATTTAGTTAAAATGAACTAAAAATAACATTGTGCAATAAAAATTGAACAGTTTGGCAGATACTCTGTAACAAATACATGTTTAACATATTATGCAAATTAGTTCAATAGTCCAACAAGTACACACCCATGTCTCTTCCTCTAAGGAAGGAAAGAACATTGTAGGACACTTGATATAGAAGATATGGACGACAAACTCAAAATGCTGCACCAAGCTTACCGGAGTAGCAGGAGGGAGGACTATGGCTAAGACCTACGGCTATAATTCATTTTAGGGAAGAACAAGAAGAAGAAGAAGAAGAAAAAGAAGAAGATGAAGACACAAAAACAGGGTTCCAGTGCTTGGACCCATAATTATATTGGGTTACCATTTCTGTCTGGGTGCTACTGCACTGCATGCTGGGATACCATCGCTCCATTCCTCCTCTCCCCTTCGCTTCCTCTTTGTGAATCACTTGTTCAGGCTCCACCCCCTCCTGGTAAGACACACACAGTACACTCAATGATAAAAAGGGACAACACTGCTGAAAGTTTCTGGGACTCTGGAGACGTCCTTCAGCCTAATTGAACTCCATTTAACCCCACGTAGCCTTGCTTACCTGCAGATAGTCTCCATTAAATTCCTTTCTCCTCATCTGTGTGGACAGAGTGTGTACCTGTGTCTCCTCACGGAGTTCGTCCTGCTGTCGCTCTCCGTGGTTCTGCATGCTGATGCGATTCCTCTCGCTCTGCTTTGCAAACTCCACCGACATCTGCACGATCACCTGCAAAGATCAAACAGCAGATGTAAACATCCTTTCATGGCATTACTCAGCCTTATTAACCAGACCCGACTTAACTGCTGGCTTAAAGTACTCGCTCACTCGTACAGACCCTGGTTCCCTCACACGCGTTTATCGCGGTGTATACTGTACATAACATCTACATTTATTCACTTAGCGGACGCGTTTATCCCAAAGCGACTTACGAATGAGAAAATACAAGTAAAGCGATGTATCAAGCAGAGACCAATACGAGTAGAGCTACTGTACAAGATCCAGTAACTGAGTTCCAGAAGAAGTAAAGTGCACAGAGTCGAGGTGTGAGTGCCAGAGTAAATGTTATTTATTTTTATGAGTTGGTTAGGTGTTCAGGGAGGAGGTGGGTCTTTAGCTGTTTTTTGAAGATGGTGAGAGATTCTGTGGTCCGGATTGAGATCAGAAGTTCATTCCAACACTGAGGAACAGTTAGTGTACACGCTCAGTAGGTACTACTAATCTTCAGTGGTTGATTGATCGCAGATTGCGTGAGGGAACGTAAGCCCATCTCACACTGCCTCGTTTATCATTGTGTATACTGTACATCTCACACTGCCTCGTTTATCATTGTGTATACTGTACATCTCACACTGCCTCATTTATCATTGTGTATACTGTACATCTCACACTGCCTCATTTATCATTGTGTATACTGTACATCTCACACTGCCTCATTCATCATTGTGTATACTATACATCTCGCACTGCCTCGTTTATCATTGTGTATACCGTACATCTCACACTGCCTCGTTTATCATTGTGTATACCGTACATCTCACACTGCCTCATTTATCATTGTGTATACTATACATCTCACACTGCCTCGTTTATCATTGTGTATACTGTACATCTCGCACTGCCTCGTTTATCATTGTGTATACCGTACATCTCACACTGCCTCATTTATCATTGTGTATACTATACATCTCACACTGCCTCGTTTATCATTGTGTATACTGTACATCACGCACTTCCTCGTTTATCATTGTGTATACTGTACATCTCACACTGCCTCATTTATCATTGTGTATACCGTACATCTCACACTGCCTCATTTATCATTGTGTATACTGTACATCTCACACTGCCTCATTTATCATTGTGTATACTGTACATCTCGCACTGCCTCGTTTATCATCGTGTATACTGTACATCTCGCACTGCCTCGTTTATCATCGTGTATACTGTACATCTCACACTGCCTCGTTTATCATCGTGTATACTGTACATCTCACACTGCCTCGTTTATCATTGTGTATACTATACATCACGTACTGCCTCGTTTATCATTGTGTATACTGTACATCTCGCACTGCCTCGTTTATCATTGTGTATACCGTACATCTCACACTGCCTCGTTTATCATTGTGTATACTGTACATCACGCACTGCCTCGTTTATCATTGTGTATACTGTACATCTCACACTGCCTCGTTTATCATTGTGTATACTGTACATCTCACACTGCCTCATTTATCATTGTGTATACTGTACATCTCACACTGCCTCGTTTATCATTGTGTATACTATACATCACGCACTGCCTCGTTTATCATTGTGTATACTGTACATCTCACACTGCCTCGTTTATCATTGTGTATACTGTACATCTCGCACTGCCTCGTTTATCATTGTGTATACTATACATCTCACACTGCCTCGTTTATCATTGTGTATACCGTACATCTCACACTGCCTCGTTTATCATTGTGTATACCGTACATCACGCACTGCCTCGTTTATCATTGTGTATACCGTACATCACGCACTGCCTCGTTTATCATTGTGTATACTGTACATCTCACACTGCCTCGTTTATCATTGTGTATACTGTACATCTCACACCGCCCTGTTTATCATTGTGTATACTATACATCTCACACCGCCTCGTTTATCATTGTGTATACCGTATATATCGCACTGCCCGTGTTTATCATTGTGTATACCGTACATCACGCACGCCTCGTTTATCATTGTGTATACCGTACATCTCACACTGCCTCGTTTATCATTGTGTATACCGTACATCTCACACTGCCTCGTTTATCATTGTGTATACCGTACATCTCACACTGCCTCGTTTATCATTGTGTATACCGTACATCTCACACTGCCTCGTTTATCATTGTGTATACTGTACATCACGCACTGCCTCGTTTATCATTGTGTATACTGTACATCTCGCACTGCCTCGTTTATCATTGTGTATACTGTACATCACGCACTGCCTCGTTTATCATTGTGTATACCGTACATCTCACACTGCCTCGTTTATCATTGTGTATACCGTACATCTCACA
>CM022764.1:29990143-30020143 GCA_012411365.1 Ameiurus melas | reverse complement strand
TTTAGTCAGTCAGGGTTTAAATACCTAGGTAACTAATCTTCTATCAGCTAACTTCACTCCCTTTATCTCAAAGGTTAAATCTAACATTCAGAGTTGGGGTAACTTACCCCTTTCGCCAATTGGCAAACTATCTATTTCCCCCATCGTGTTTGGACTCCACATTGTCAGTGGTATGATAAGGGCATTAAACAAGTTAGAAATCTGTATGCCGCTGGTGTCTTTGATAGCTTTGCCAATCTGTCATCTCCTCATGATCTCCCTGTGATGCATCTCTTTCGTTATTTACAAATTCAGAACTTCGTTTCAAGATGTTTTCCTAATTTCCCCTCTGCACCGCCTGAACAGGCTTGGGAAAGCTTGTTTTCAATCACTCCACATCAGAGGGGAATGATTTCTAGGATTTATGATTTTATTCTGACGTTAGGTAGTGAGTCGAGTAACAAAATTAGGAATGCGTGGGAAACGGAGTTAGGAGTACAGATAAGTGAGGAGTGTTGGGAACATGCTATAGGGAGGGTACAGTTTACCACTTCCTGTGCTCATCTTGGACTTATCCAGTTCAAAGTTTTACACAGAGTCCGTTTGTTTAATTCGAGACTTTCTGTAATATATCCCGGACATAGAGGACAAGTGTGATAAATGCCATGGCTCTCCATGTCATCCTGGCCATGTGTTTTTCTTCTGCCCTGAACTCCATGGTTTTTGGTCTGGTTTCTTTACCATCATGTCCACTATTCTCAGGCTAGATTTAAAGCCTTGTCCATTGATTCTGTATTTGGGATTCCTGAAGCCTCAGTTCCTTTGAGCTCGATACAAAAAGATGTTATTGTTTTCACATCCCTTATAGCAAGAGGTTCCCTACTGTTACATTGGAAGTCTGCTAAATACCCATCTATCTCCCAGTGGATAAAGTACGTGATGTTGTTTTTTTTGTTGTTTTTTTTTTTTTTTCGAGAAAATAAGGTGTACGATGAGGGGTTGTACTGACAAGTTTTTTTTTTAATGGCATCCCTTTATTGCATGTTTTATGTTACAGACACTTCCCACTTAAATTTTTGTGCCTGTTGTTGGGTTGTACAATATCTATATAACCAGCGATAGTTATTGGTAAGCCATGATGAGCCCGGGGGGGTGGGGTGGTGGGGGGGATTGTTTTCGGGTGCTTGTACTTTTTAATGTGATTTAGTTTTCCTTTGTTAGTATAAAAATTTAAAAACGGTCAATGATTGTTGCTCTGTGTCAGGCGGTTTGTTTTTCTTCTCAATAAAATATTTGGGGGAAAAAAAAAGAAACCCAGTAACGTCTTCAGAAACCCAGTGAAACCGAGTATTTTTTCAGAAACCCAGGAATGTTTATAGGATGCCAGGAACTTCAGAAAATACCAGGAACCTTTTCATGGACATTTGATGTGTTCTCACTGGAAACACCAGGATAGATATTACTTCCCGAGTTCCAGGAACTTAAAACAGGAATTATTTTAAAACTTTATGGATACGAGCTAGCTAAATCACCAGGATTGGTTAGAAGTTTTTAGTCAAATCTGTAACCTGATTGGATGGTTTAGACATATCATGTGACATAAATCTGAATACAAGTAAGAGAGGAACAGCAAACAACTCCAAGGCTACTTGAGGCAGAAAACAGTGTGGAGATGGTTACCACTGAGTGTGGAGGTGTGGACATCATCTTCGGTTCTGACTGAGCGATCATCAAACACCATCTGCACACACACAAACAAATACACTTCAGATGTATTTCATTATACAAGGGATTGTGTGTGTGTGTGTGCGCGTTGTACCTCATTTCGATCCTCACTCTGTGTTGTAAGACAAGTGTGTGAAGATAAATCTTCCATATCCAACTGCTGCAGCTTTTGGTATACATCTACACACACACACACACACACACACACACACACACAGTTAGTTTAAAAAAATCCACAGCAGTAGTGTGATTAGTAGTGATTAAACACACACACACACACACCTCGGGTTGTGTCTATGATCTCTCTGATGGTGGAAGGTTTGAGATTCTGGAGTTGTTCATCTGTCACCTTCACAGCATCAACACCACATATAACAGAAATCAACTACACATACACACACACACACACACACACACACACACACACACACGCGCGCGCGCGCGCGAGATAAAGCACATTGTAACAAAAAGAACTAGGAATCTAAAGTTAGCATTAAAAATCAAAAGTCCTCTCAGAAATGCTAAAGCATGTTAGCCAGCTAGCTTCAGCAGTGAAAATTAATAATCCTCTTGCTATTACCTCACATTAACCAGCTTCAGTAGTATACAAATAAATACCCATCATGTTAGCTAGCATTGGTAGGCATGTTTAAGAACATGAATAAATACTGTCTGTGCAAATTAGCTAGCTAGCTTCATTTTTAAAACTAGTAAATATATGTTTTTAATTCTGTCAGGTTAGCTTATGTTACTTGGATATATAGATTAAGCAAGGCATTTTTTTTTAAAAACGGTTGTATACCTGGAGCAGGTGTGTGCAGTCCTGGGCGATGGAGGTCAGTGAGGGGCTGCAGGCTGACATACACACACACACACACACACACACACACATGTCAATTAATGATACATTACTTAGCATATAAACTCCCTAAGTGTGTGTGTGTGTGTGTGTGTGTGTGTGTGTCGCAGGTGGTAAACATGACAATTTAAAATGTTCAAAAAGTGTTAGATGTGTGGAATTCACTCAGTGTGGTATTAATGATGGATCTCCCTCTCTCTACACACACACCTGGGTTTTCAACACTCACCTGTATCTTCACCATAGCCCTGCCCACACTCACCTGTATCTTCACCATAGCCCTGCCCACACTCACCTGTATCTTCACCATAGCCCTGCCCACACTCACCTGTATCTTCACCATAGCCCTGCCCACACTCACCTGTATCTTCACCATAGCCCTGCCCACACTCACCTGTATCTTCACCATAGCCCTGCCCACACTCACCTGTATCTTCACCATAGCCCTGCCCACACTCACCTGTATCTTCACCATAGCCCTGCCCACACTCACCTGTATCTTCACCATAGCCCTGCCCACACTCACCTGTATCTTCACCATAGCCCCATCTATTTTAAATTCCCTGAACCCTGTACACACACACTGAGTTGTAGGTTTTAATTCATGTTAGTTCAACCCCTGTAACCTCTGCATCACCTTGGCCCATGTGCAATTACCTTTAGCCCCACCTGGTCTCCCAGGCTCCTCCCACTCAGGCAGTCTCTCTTTAAGCAGCTCTAACTGAGCAGCATGAATCTGAGAGAGGCTGATACGCTGAGCCTCCATCTGCAGCCGACATTCCTCCTGGAAGACAGACAAAACAGTGCCAGAGAGCGAGAGAATGAAAGAGAGAGAGAATGAAAGAGCGAGAGAATGAAACTTTTCAGTAAAGATGAGAGTGGTGAATTATTGAGGTTTGTGAATGAGCACTCACATGTTCAAAACCTTCCATGCTGTCTGTGTGTGTCACTGTGGGGACCAAGTCTGTCTCTCCATACTGGCTCTCCACCTGTCTCACACACACACACACACACACACACACACACACACACACGATTATTCATCCTGTCACGAAACGAGCCCTGAGGAGAGTCAGGGATCACAAGGCGAGTTAGTAATTGGTCTTGAGGCGAGTTAGACATTCATCTGAGGCTAGTCCGTGGTCAACAGCCGCAAGGCTGAGATTATTCCTGACCTGAAGCAAGTTAGTAGACACTCGTCAGTCCCGAGGCGAGACACTCGTCAGTCCCGAGGCGAGTTAGTCGTCAGTCCCGAGGCGAGACACTCGTCAGTCCCGAGGCGAGACACTCGTCAGTCCCGAGGCGAGACACTCGTCAGTCCCGAGGCGAGACAGTCGTCAGTCCCGAGGCGAGACACTTGTCAGTCCCGAGGCGAGTTAGTCGTCAGTCCCGAGGCGAGTTAGTCGTCAGTCCCGAGGCGAGATAATCGTCAGACCTGAGGCGAGACACTCGTCAGTCCCGATGAGGCACTCGTCAGTCCCGAGGTGAGTTAGTCGTCAGTCCCGAGGCGAGACACTCGTCAGACCTGAGGCGAGTTAGTCGTCAGTCCTGGGAGGCTCGCCATTACACGAGGTGAGGCACTCGTCAGTACCGGTGTAGTACATGCATCAGTACTGAAGTCGTAGATCCTTGAGGTGAGAAGTTAGTTGTCAGTCCTGAGGGAGAGACACTTCGCTCAGTCCGAGGCGAGGCACTCGTCAGTCCCGAGGCGAGGCACTCGTCAGTCTTGAAGTGAGATCAGGCCTAGTTCAGTCGTAAGCCAATCAAAGCAAATAAATCAATGATGTCTATGAAGAAATATTTTATGATTAGCTGACTGGAGTCAACAAATATCTAGTCAGTTTTTATTCCTGTATCATTCTTCCAAACCTGTGCATGACATTTATTATTCTAGATTCCCGACACAGACACACGTCCACAAGCAGCAGTACAGATGTCAAACAAACAATAAAGAGAATTCCAGATCACATTATTCTAGATAGTACTTCACTTTTCCTCCTCTTATTTCGATATACAGCGATATAGGACACACCTTATAGGATTAAAATGATCAAGGTTACTGGCACAGTGTTAGTAGATAAGCGGAAGTGAATATCCGGCAGGTGTTTGTGTTTTCATTTCAAGGCTTGAGCTCTGAATTATTTCTAAATTTTTCCTGTTCGTTTTTTTCTCATACACCTTCACTTCTTGTTCATTATTTTCCTCCAGAACGTCCTCCTCCACTCTTTTATCTATATGGACTCTCACCTCTTGTGTGCTCAGTGTTCTCCCTCCTCTTCACTCGTCTGTCCTCTCTCCTCTCTCCATAGAGATATATTCTAGTCTTTTCTTTCTGAATGTCTCTTGATCTCTACATTAATGAGCTCTCTTTGAACATGCTGTCTTTATCTTTACATCATTTACATATTCAATTCTCACTCTACTCTACACTGCTGATCAGACCCAGCTCCTTTAATACAGTATAAAGAACACGAACACTACAACACCTCAGAGAAAAAAGGCAGAGTTTAAAAAAACAAGCAGAGAGAGAGAGAGAGAGAGAGACAGAGAGAGAGAGAGACAGAGAGAGAGAGAGAGACAAAGAGAGAGACAGAGAGAGAGAGAGAGAGAGAGACAGAGACAGAGAGAGAGAGAGAGAGAGAGACACAGAGAGACAGAGAGAGAGAGAGACACAGAGAGACACACACAGAGAGAGAGAGAGAGAGAGAGAGAGAGAGAGAGAGAGAGAGAGAGAGACAGAGAGAGACACAGAGAGAGAGAGACAGAGAGAGAGAGACACAGAGAGAGAGACAGAGAGAGAGACAGAGAGAGAGAGAGACACAGAGAGAGAGAGAGAGAGAGACACAGAGAGAGAGAGACACAGAGAGACACACACAGAGAGAGAGACAGAGAGAGAGAGAGAGAGAGAGAGAGAGAGAGAGAGAGACAGAGAGAGAGAGAGAGACAGAGAGAGAGACACAGAGAGAGAGAGAGACACAGAGAGAGAGAGAGACACAGAGAGAGAGAGACACAGAGAGAGAGAGAGAGAGAGACAGAGAGAGAGAGACACAGAGAGAGAGACAGAGAGAGAGAGAGACACAGAGAGAGAGAGACACAGAGAGAGAGAGACACAGAGAGAGACAGAGAGTGAGAGAAGGAAAAACAAAAAGCTAGAGAAAATTCAAAAAGCACAATGCAACTGACACGATTCAACTGTTGCATGCAGCAATGCAACTGCAGCTAATTGAAATGACATAAAAAAAAAAATAAAACACACACACACACAAAAAAAAAAAAAAAAAAAAAAAAATTCAGTGTATCTACTGCTAAATGATGAGTGAAACTCACTCACCTGTTCCTCCGACTCGCTCTCCGACTTGTTCTCTCTGTCTGTGTGCGTCGCTGCAGCAGTAGCAGGCTGAGTGCGTGTGAGTGTGTGTGTGAGTGTGTGTGTGAGTGTGTGAGTGTGTGTGTGAGAGTGCGCCGCTGCAGCAGCGACGGTCTTGGTATGAGCGTGTGTTTTCTGCTTCACGCCATCACTGCGAAGCACAACACTGACATCCGTCTCCCTCACACTCTCCTCCTCCGCAGCAGCTTGGGAAAGGGGCGGAGCCAAAAGCTGCTCAGTCTCACACGCCTCCTCCTCCTGAAGCTCCACCTCAGATAACGGAATCTTGCGCTGACTCCGTTTCTTAGTGTCAGGCTTTGCCTCTAAACTTTTGACCCTGCTGGCCTTTTGTCTAGCCTTCCTGGCTGCCTTAAGACCCGCCTTCGTTACTTGAACCTGCTCTGTGTGCTCCACCTTCCCAAGCTTCATCCTCTGCAGCTGCACCTCTTTTTGCTGTAGATCCACCAGGTCTGCCTTCTCCAGCTTCATCTTTTCAAGCTCCGCCTCTATTTTCTGTAGCTCGACTGCTTTCTGGTCCACCTGTTGCACCGGGTCTGCCTTCTCCAGCTTCATCTTTTCAAGCTCCGCCTCTATTTTCTGTAGCTCGACTGCTTTCTGGTCCACCTGTTGCACCAGGTCTGCCTTCTCCAGCTTCATCTTTTCAAGCTCCGCCTCTATTTTCTGTAGCTCTACTGCTTTCTGGTCCACCTGTTGCACCAGTTCTGCTTTCTCCAACATGGTCTCCTGGAGCTCTGCCTCCTTTTGCTGCAGAACTACCTCATTCTGGTCCACCTGTTGCACCAGCTCTGCATTCTCCAGATTCATCCTTTTAAGCTCTGCCTCCTTCTGCTGTAGCTCCGCCTCTTTTAGGTCAACCTGCTGCACCAGCCCTACTTTCTCAAGCTCCACTCTCTTTAACGCCAGATCTTTCAATTCAGTCTGTTCTTCCAGCCCTGCTCTCTCTAGTTCCAACCTCTTTAGCTCCACCTCCTTCTGCTCCAACTGGTCAACAAGCCCTGCCTTCTCTTGCTCCACCATCTTGACCTTTTCCTTCTTTTTTTCCACCTGATCTAATAACCCTGTCTTCTCCTGCTCTATTTGCCTAAGCTCTACTTCCCTGCTTTTAATCTGGTCCACCAGCTTTGCACTCTCCAGTTTCATATTCTTTATCTCGGTCTCCTTCTGTTCCACCTGTTTCACTAGCCCCGCCTTCTCCAGCTCTACACTTTGGAGCTTCTCCATCAGCTCTGTTGTGTTTTTTTCCACTAATGCCCCTCCATCTGGTTCTTCATCCTCCTCCTTCAAACTCTGGATGGATCCATGCTCTGTTTCTGACTTTACATTTTGAAGCTGCGTTTCAAGGCCCTGGAGATTCATCTCATACTGCAGTGTCTGTTCCCGAAGTCTTTCTTCCAGTTCTGCTCTCAGCTCCTGGTAGTTCACCTCAAAGTTCTTTTCTGCAAATGAGAATGTGCTTTTTTGCCTCTCAGTTTCAGCTTTTAGTTCTTCGGCCATCTCCTTCACTTGCCTGTTCTCTAAAATCAGCGTGTCCATTTTCTTCACCAGCATCTTGTGATCCTCCTCAAGAGACTTCAGTTCTTCTATCAGGGAGGCATTTCTTTCTTTTAGATGTTTATTTTCAGAGTTAATTTCCTGCCAACTCTGCTCAGACTCCCTTGCCAGTTCATTCTTGCACAGAACTCCATCAGTTTCAACCTTTTCACTTTGCCGCTCTCTGAGCTCCTGAATTTCTGCCTGCAGCTCCTTCAGTTGTGAGACCAGTTCCTCCACCCGAGATTCCTCCAGTACTTGGCTCATGTCACTTTTCAGTGTGGCAATCTCCTGCAACAGTGAGATCCTTTCTGCTGCCAATACCGACCTCTCATCCTCAGCCACCCTCATCCTTTCCTCATACCCATTGCGGAGTTGTTGGACAGTCTCCTCATGTCGCTGATTGAGCTCATCCCGCAGGTTCTCCACATTCATCTGGCTCTCATGCTGAAGGTCCTCACGAAGCTTAGAAAGTTCTTCCTCATGGCTGAATAGCAGCTGTGTGCGGAGACGTTCGAGCTCAGCTTCCTGTGACTCAGCCATACGATCAAGTACTGCATCCTTCTCCCTTTCCAGCATCTCTAGCTTGATCCGGTAATTAGTAATCTCAGATTCATGTTTGGCCTCCAGCTCACTTGAGGTTTCCTGAACAGTTGCTAGTTGAGCCTGAAGGTCAGTTATTGTAGAATGAAGTTGGAGATGCACCTCTGATTGGCTCTTCTCCTGATCCTTTAAGCGCAGGTTCTCCACGAGCCGCTGCACCTGTTTTTGCAGTAAAATATTTTCCTGAGACGTTTGTGTGAGATCATGTTCAGCTTTTTCTCGCAGGACCTGCATCTCCTGTAGCCGTTGCTGGAGCTCAATCACCCTGACATTCAGGACATTGACCTCTCCTGTGCTTTGAGTCAAGTGAGATGTTAATCTCTCAATTTCATTGCGATGCTGGTCCAAGACAATTTTCAGTTCTGTGGAATGCTGATTGAGGGTATTTGCCATTTCTTCCGTGTGGCGAGCAAGGAGCTCTTGTTTCATCTGAACAATCTGTTGCCCATACATCTCGTCCAGTTCTGCCCTCAAGTGGTCCAGCCTTTGTGTAGCATCTTGTTCTGCCCTCTGGAGAACCTCACATTCTGATAGGCTGCCCTGATGGTAGCGTTTTTGAAGGGCCTCCACAGTGCCCATCAGTTGCAAGATTTCACTTGATGAAAGCCGCTCCTTCTCCTTGGAAGCCTGGAGCTCTGCTTCACAACCCTCTAGGTCACAGACCTTTGCCTCCAGCTGTTCACTAATGTTAATAAAACGCTTCTCGGATTCTTGGAGATTGTCTCGGAGTTGGGATAATGATTGTTGATGCTCTAGTATTAGCCTTTCCTGTTCTTCAATCCGCAAGTCCTTCTCTTGAAATCTCTGTGTAAAAGATTCTTCTGTATTCCTTGAGACCTGATAACACAGGAAAAAGATACAAAAAGATAAGAAAGTACATATGGATCAGTTTGCAATCGAATGTGGAGAGAACTTCCTAAATCATATCATGGAGTAAAACCAGAAAAATGTAATCAAGTCAACTCAAGCAGAATTCGAAGAAACTGAAGAATACCGATTCGAATGGAGAATGATGGGTCCACCTACCGTCTCAAGTTCGGACATCCTCTGCTGGATCTGCGTCATCTCCAACATCCGCTCCTGGAGGCTGCTGACCTTAGCCTCACTCTCCTGTAGCTGCTCATGAAGACGTTTGACCTTTCCATCCAGCTCCTCTGTCTGCTGCCAGAGACCTTTGATCTTTCCGTCCCTATCCGCTAACTGAATCTGGAGACTACTGACATTTCCATCTCTGTCCTCTAACTGCTCCTGGAGACCTCTGAGCTTTCCATCCCTCTTCTCCAGCTGCATCTGGAGACTTTTGACCATTGTGTCTCTCTCATCCAGCTGTTGCTGATAAAGCAGGACTTGCTGTCGGGCTTGCAGGAGATCTGCAGCAGCACTGCTAATACTGGAGCTCCTGAATGACTCTCCTGCCTGCAACTACAAGTAACACACTCATGTTAAAATGGGAAACGGAGCTCCAGGTAAGATATTATTATTAAGTTTGACATGTTTGTGAACTTGTTCAGAGAACCACACTGAGGAAGTGAAACACCCAAAGGAAGTTCATATTATTCTTAGACTGGGAAGTGAAGGTATAGCATGTAGTAGCTGGTGGTCAGATAGGCGAGTTTACATGGTACCTGCTGGTTCTGCTAGGTGAACCCACTGGTTCGGATAAGTGTACCTGTTGGTTCTGCTAGGCGTACCTACTGGTTCTACAAGGTGTACCTGCTGGTTCTGACAGGTGTACCTGCTGGTTCTGATAGGTGTACTCAGTGTTTCAGTAAGGTAAATTGCGTTACCTGTTGAAATTGGATCTGTAGTTTCTGGCTTTTTTCAGTAAGGTCAAGGAATTCGCGCATCACTTCGTCCTTCTCAGCCCGAGCCTGTTGCAGGTTTGCCGTTAGTTGTGTTATGATGCCGTCTCTCTGTTTCAGTGCTGCCTCAAAGTCCTGGAGCTAGAACCACACACACACACACACACACACACACAGACACACACAGACACACACAGACACAGACACACACAAGACACACAGACACACACACACACACACACAACACACACACACACACACACACACACACACACACACACACACACACACACACAGACACAGACACACAGACACACACACACAGACACACAGACACACAGACACACAAGACACACAGACACACACAGACACAAGACACACACAGACACACACAGACACACACAGACACACACACACAGACACACAGACACACACAGACACACAAGACACACACACAGACACACACACAGACACATAGACACACAGACACACACACATACACACACACACACACACACACACACACACACACACACATACACACACACACACACACACAGACACAGACACACACACAGACACACACACAAGACACACACACAGACACACACACAGACACACACACAGACACACAGACACACACACAGACACACACAGACACACAGACACACACAGACACACACAGACACACACATAGACACAGACACACACAGACACACACACACACAAGACACAGACACACACACACACAGACACAGACACACACAGACACACACAGACACAAGACAGACAGACACAAAGACACAGACAGACACAAAGACACAGACAGACACACACAGACACACACAGACACACACAGACACACACAGACACACACAGACACACACAGACACAAAGACACACACAGACACAAAGACACACACAGACACACAGACACACACAACACACACACACACACACACACAGACACACACAGACACACACAGACACACACAGACACACACAGACACACACAGACACACACAGTGTAAACTGAACATCAAGATAACAATTTAACTGGCTTGAATGATCTCCATTACATCAATAACAATTTATTATCTCAGTGGATTTACATGTACAGCATTTGTCAGGCGTCCTCATCCAGAGTGACTTACATTCGCTCATTTATTCAACTCAGCAGTTGAGGGTTAAGGGCCTTGCTCAAAGGCCCAGTGGTGTCAGCTTGGCAGTGCTGGGATTTGAACTCACAACCTTCCAATCAGTGGTCCTTAACCATACCACCAGAGATACGACTGTACTCTGTGTACACCTGTACTTTACTAAGGTGATTTCTCCAAGACCATAAGACTACATGCCAAACTGCATACTACTGTTCATATATATAACTACTGTAATTAATATATTACTGTACTAAATATATTACTGTACTGGATATATACAGTATCTCAAAAGTGAGTACACCCCTCACATTTTTGTAAATATTATTATATTATATCTTAGATTATGTCTTTTCATGTGACAACACTGAAGAAATGACACTTTGCTACAATGTAAAGTAGTGAGTGTACAGCTTGTGTAACAGTGTACATTTACTGTCCCTCAAAATAACTCAACACACAGACATTAATGTCTAAACCGCTGGCAACAAAAGTGAGTACACCCCTAAGTGAAAATGTCCAAATTGGGCCCAAAGTGTCAATATTATGTGTGGGGACCATTATTTTCCAGCACTGCCTTAACCCTCTTGGGCGTGGAGTTCACCAGAGCTTCACAGGTTCCACTGGAGTCCTCTTCCACTCCTCCATGACGACATCATGGAGCTGGTGGATGTTAGAGACCTTGTGCTCCTCCACCTTCCGTTTGACGATGATCCACAGATGCTCAATAGGGTTTAGGTCTGGAGACATGCTTGGCCAGTCCATCACCTTCACCCTCAGCTTCTTTAGCAAGGAAGTGGTCGTCTTGGAGGTGTGTTTGGGGTCGTTATCATGCTGGAATACTGCACACTGATCATGCTCTGCTTCAGTATGTCACAGTACATGTTGACATTCATGGTTCCCTCAATGAACTGTATCTCCCCAGCGCCGGCAGCACTCATGCAGCCCCAGACCATGACACTCCCACCACCATGCTCGACTGTAGGCAAGACACACTTGTCTTTGTACTCCTCACACATGCTTGACACCATCTGAACCAAATAAGTTTATCATGGTCTCATCAGACCACAGGACATGGATCCAGTAATCCATGTCCTTAGTCTGCTCATCTTCAGCAAACTGTTTGTGGACTTTCTTGTGCATCATCTTTAGAAGAGGCTTCCTTCTGGGACGAGAGTCATGCAGACCAATTTGATGCACTGTGTGTCGTATGGTCTGAGCACTGACAGGCTGACCCCCCACCCCTTCAACCTCTGCAGCAATGCTGGCAGCACTCATACGTCTATTTCACAAACACAACCGCTGAATATGACTCTGATCACGTGCACTCAACTTCTTTGGTGGACCAATGGCGAGGCCTGTTCTGAGTGGAACCTGTCCTGTTAATCCGCTGTATGGTCTTCTCCACCGTGCTGCAGCTCAGTGTCAGGGTCTTGGTAATCTTCTTATAGCCTAGACCATCTTTATGTAGAGCATCAATTCTTTATTTCAGATACTCAGAGAGTTCTTGGCCATGAGGTGCCATGTTAAACTTCCAGTGCAGAGCGAGAGCGATGTGTGAGAGCGATGACACCAAATTTAACACACCTGCTCCCCATTCACACCTGAGACCTTGTAACACTAACAAGTCACATGACACTGGGGAGGGAAAACGGCTAATTGGGCCCAATTTGGACATTTTCACTTAGGGGTGTACTCACTTTTGTTGCCAGAGGTTTAGACATTAATGTCTGTGTGTTGAGTTATTTTGAGGAGACAGTAAATTGACACTGTTACACAAGCTGTACACTCACTACTTTACATTGTAGCAAAGTGACATTTCTTCAGTGTTGTCACATGAAATGACCATCAAATATTTACAAAAATGTGAGGGGTGTACTAACTTTTGTGAGATACTCTAACTGTACTAGATATATAATTGTACTAAATATATAACTACTGTACTAAACCGTGTTCAGTACATCAGTACACACCTATAGTACGTCACCTCGTCACAGAACACTTAATACAGGTCTCATTTCACCCGATCCATGTTTACCCGCTAAATTAAACTGGACTGTGGACCAATACCTGTTGTACTCCTTCAGTTCCAAACGTAGCTCTGATTTCTTCTAGCTCTCGGCTCAGTTCCTCCACCGCCATGTTTTTGGCGGCGAGTTCGTCCTCCATCTCCTGCAGTCTGCTAGGAGCATAGAGCTCCTCCTCCTGAACAGACCGAAGAAGAATATTAGGTAGAAGTTATGTACCGCTTTCGCATATAAACTCTTTCTTTCTTGACTGCTTATTAGAGTGCTTTCACACCTCTTATTTATCCTAATGAGAACAGAAACAAAGTTCACCTGAGCATGGAGAACTTGAAGCAAGTGCTCAATACATGACTAGATAATTATACAAGTAAAGAAGTTTTAAAATGTTTCATTTTCTCATTTTGAGTTTTGTCAGTCCAAATCTCCAGATCAAACCTACAGCCCTGTCCTGTGGCTCAGATCAGATGCTCTCGGACCCGAGTGTGATTGCTGTGTATATGATTCTCACCTGACTAAAGTACTACACAAAACACAACACACTAGGGACTGATTAAAACAGAATAAACGTGTGAAAGCACCCTTTTTTCCTCTTTATCTTACTTTATCGGTCTGTCTGACTCGAAACGTTCTACCTTTGTCGGCTTAAAAAGCCTTTCCATTCTCTATCTCTGTGTCTCTCGGTCTCTGAATAAGTGAAGTTTCCAAGGTAATACATACAGCACTCAAAAGAGCTGAGCAGCCCCCTTCCTGCCTCTCTCTACTGTGAAGGCCAAGTTAATGTGCACCAGAGATCTGCAGCTCATGGCCTCTGATTCAAACTAGGCGTGTAACAGTACGATTCATACGCAGTATTTAATCGTCATGGTTATTTAACAGAAAACACCGTTTCTAGGACGTGACAGTACTGACAGCTTCCCATCTTTACAGAGACAACATTAAATCCTGTATACCACAACAGCAGCAGCACACAGGTTGATGACTGCGTTTACTGGTTAAAGATCTGCGTTAAGAAGATTACTCTAAGCCAGTCGTAGTTTATCTTATCGATGGCGAGAGACTAGTCGCTGATCTTTCAAATCTTTTTCTGGTTTTTAAGCCGATGTGACTGTGGTGAGAAAAGTATTTTTTGTATTGGAACGTTTTAAAACATTAATGTGTATGTATATAATATACAGATAAATTGAAGTATATTATATATATATATATATATATATTAGAAAATGAGCTGTTCAGGAATTTATCACATGACGTGACTTAAGTGGGCGGAGTTTGAAGCCTTCTTCAAAAGTGCTACTGTATGTTTCAGATAATGTACTGGTTATGAGTGGACAAAAAGAAAAGCAGCAGAAAAAAAATTCGGAATTTAAAATTTTTTTTACTACTTATATAGTTCAAAAGAAGACATATTACAAATGTAATTCATCCGCATACCTGAAAAATGATTGACAGGGCCAAAATCTGTACCTGTACGGTCTTGCCTAAAGTTAAACGTCATTAAACTGCAATAGCATTTAAATCTGGAGACATGGAAATGGCATGACTGCTTCACACTTCGTTCTGGAAGAGTACCACCGCACCGATTCATCGTTACACCCCAAATCAAAACATTCACAAGCAGACAAGCTCCTCTGCCTTGAGGATTAAAAAAAAGCAAGCAGGTTAGTGAGTTAGAGGAAATCATGGCCACAAACAGAGAGGAACCAAGCACCATGTAAAAGAGAAGGTAAAAGACTGATAGATTAGCAACGAACAAGTACAAGCTGATCCGGCGAATTACCATACCACAACGTCCGGCGATTTCTCGGCCATCTCATGACCATTCACCTGTCAATTCACAATGAACCAACACTGTAGTGTCATTCAATAGAGTCTTGTAAGAAGCAAATCCAGGACCCAGGCGTTCAGAAATAATCGGATCGGATTTCGGCTATCGGATTGGAGCTAATCTTGAAAGTGGGTTGTTCAACAGGAAAAAAAAAAACGTTTCTGAAACCGGACTAGATCTTGTAATCCGATCTTGATTTTGATCTGGATCGAATCTTCAGTACGTGTTGTTCAAAACGTTTTAGTAGGATTGGGAAACCTGTGATCCAAAAAAAAAATCAGGATTATCCTGATCCCAGCAGAAGAGCGGACACAGGGAGGATTTCAGGAACAAAACGCAATAAAACTCTAAAACTGGTCAAATAATACAACATTTATATCATGTAGAATATACATTTATTGATATTTTACATCTGATTTGTTTAACCATTGCACTGAAATCCTTCCTGAATCCACGCTTCTGCTGGGATCAGAATAATCCTGAGTTTTTACATCACAGGTTTCCCAATCCTACTAAAACATTTGAAACAATACATACTGAAGGTTTGGTCCCGATCAAAATCAAGATTGGATTGCATGATCTAATAAAAACTAATTTAAAAACTTTTTTATTCATTTTTTTTTGAACAACACATTTTCAAGATTAGATCCAATCCGATAGCCAAAATCCGATCAGATTACTTCTGAACAACTAGGCCCAGGTATCATCTTGAAGGTATGATCTTAAAACCTTAAAAGGTATAGTCTATGAGCCGGAGAATGAATTGTTTTGGATCTTGTGGTCTAATCATGTGTATAGTAGTACCATCTTAACTATAATCTTGAAAGGCTAAAGATGTAGGCCTGCTCTTGAATCTTCTAGCATAATCTTAAATATATGTTGAATTGTGTGGTACAACAGCCTAATACTGAAGACCTAATCCTGACCCATTAATACTGAAGACCTAATCCTGACCCATTAATACTGCAGACCTAGTCCTGACCCATTACTACTGCAGACCTAATCCTGACCCATTACTACTGCAGACCTAATCCTGACCCATTACTACTGCAGACCTAATCCTGACCCATTACTACTGAAGACCTAATCCTGACCCATTACTACTGCAGACCTAATCCTGACCCATTACTACTGAAGACCTAATCCTGACCCATTAATACTGAAGACCTAATCCTGACCCATTAATACTGAAGACCTAATCCTGACCCATTACTACTGAAGACCTAATCCTGACCCATTACTACTGCAGATCTAATCCTGACCCATTAATACTGCAGACCTAATCCTGACCCATTACTACTGAAGACCTAATCCTGACCCATTACTACTGCAGATCTAATCCTGACCCATTACTACTGCAGACCTAATCCTGACCCATTACTACTGAAGACCTAATCCTGACCCATTACTACTGCAGACCTAATCCTGACCCATTACTACTGAAGACCTAATCCTGACCCATTACTACTGAAGACCTAATCCTGACCCATTACTACTGCAGACCTAATCCTGACCCATTACTACTGAAGACCTAATCCTGACCCATTACTACTGCAGATCTAATCCTGACCCATTACTACTGCAGATCTAATCCTGACCCATTACTACTGAAGACCTAATCCTGACCCATTAATACTGCAGACCTAATCCTGACCCATTACTACTGCAGACCTAATCCTGACCCATTACTACTGCAGACCTAATCCTGACCCATTACTACTGCAGACCTAATCCTGACCCATTAATACTGCAGACCTAATCCTGACCCATTAATACTGAAGACCTAATCCTGACCCATTACTACTGCAGACCTAATCCTGACCCATTAATACTGCAGACCTAATCCTGACCCATTACTACTGCAGACCTAATCCTGACCCATTAATACTGAAGACCTAATCCTGACCCATTACTACTGCAGACCTAATCCTGACCCATTAATACTGCAGACCTAATCCTGACCCATTAATACTGAAGACCTAATCCTGACCCATTACTACTGCAGACCTAATCCTGACCCATTAATACTGCAGACCTAATCCTGACCCATTACTACTGCAGACCTAATCCTGACCCATTAATACTGAAGACCTAATCCTGACCCATTACTACTGCAGACCTAATCCTGACCCATTACTACTGCAGACCTAATCTAACCCATTACTACTGCAGACCTAATCCTGACCCATTACTACTGCAGACCTAATCCTGACCCATTAATACTGCAGACCTAATCCTGACCCATTACTACTGCAGACCTAATCCTGACCCATTACTACTGCAGACCTAATCCTGACCCATTACTACTGCAGATCTAATCCTGACCCATTAATACTGAAGACCTAATCCTGACACATTACTACTGCAGATCTAATCCTGAAGACTTAATTCTGAAGACCTAATCCTGACCCATTAATCCTGAAGACCTAATCCTGACACTATATTCCTGAAGGCCTAATCCCGGATGTCTAAATTTCGGATATTCAGGACCAGTACAGCATGCAATGTTACATAATGGCACTGCTTCTAATGCCACTGAAATATAATTTTCTAAGAAGTCACAAACCCCAGTGTGAGTTCTCGAAATGTTCCAGTGTGGGGTGTATGTGTGTAGGGTGTGTGCTTGGGGAAGAACAGTGTTCGGTGTGTAACAGAGTGTGTGAAGTGTGTATACCTCAGAGGAATAATCTTCTGCCGTGGTGGAGATTTCACTCTCAGGCTGAAACAGATCAGAGAAAGCATATTACATTTTAAATCATTCTCCCTCCTGCTCCTGCTGCGGTCTTACACACGGACTCCAGTCTGACTCCTGTCTGTCTTACAATCTGTCTAACTGCCTATGCATGTCTGTCCATACAGCTATCTATATGTTCATATCTCTAGTCTGTCCATCTAACTGTCTGTCCTTCCACCTGTCCGTCTGTCAGACAGACAGTCTCTCCAATTGCTCATCTGTCTCTCCACCTGTCAGTCTAACTATCCACCCGTCTCGATAACCATCCATTTTTCTGTCTGTCCATCTAACCGTCCAGCTGTCACATCTAACCGTCATTTATTATTTATATATATATATATATATATATTACACACACGAAAACAAACAGACATATATACATACTACACTGTGTGGTGTTCAGCCTTAAGGTGTGAGGAACAGTTTACTTTTGTTTTGACAGGCTCAGTGCTGTGCTCCGTGTGTGTGTGCGTGTGTGTGTGTGTGTGTGTGTATATACACGTTTGTCATTACAGTTGTTTCCACAGCAACAGCGTCAGGATGAAGTTATACAGCCACTCAGTATGTAATTGTGAGGCTGAGCTGTCCTGGTTTAGAGAATGGACAGCATTATGAGGCAGAGATCAGGGGCAGGGACGAGACATAAAAGGTTTGATTATTATTATTATTTATTTATTTATTTATTGTAGCACAGTCACGTTGATACACGATGTTCAGTTCTACAGAGCAAGCTGAGCTACAGTTTAAGGCCATGTGAACCTCCACCCTGCCCCCACATACACACACACACACACACACACACACACACAGCCTGCACAGCCCAAGCAGTCTGTTTCCTGGGCAACCGGTAATTCTGCAGTCATTTAAAAAAGCAAACACCTTTCAGAGCTGAAGAGCTTCAGGGCCAAGTGTGTGTGTGTGTGTGTGTAACATCCACCTACGACTAGCTTTTAATGCCCCCCCCCCACCCCACACACACACTTTAACAGATTATCTCTTGGTATCCATTTAATTTGCTGCTTTTGTTTTTCTTGTTACTAAAGCTCATCTACAAACACAAACAGTGGTTTACTGTGTGTATGAGTGTGTGTGTGTGTGAGTGAGTGAGTGTGTGAGTGTGTGTGAGTGTGTGTGTGTGTGAGTGTGAGTGTGTGAGAGTGTGTGAGTGTGAATGTGTGTGTGAGTGTGTGAGTGTGAGTGAGAGTGTGTGTGGGGGGTGTAGTGTGTGTGTGAGTGTGTGAGTGTAGGTGAGGGAGTGTGTGTGGGGGTGTGAGTGTGTGTGTGTGTGTGAGTGTGTGTGAGAGTGTGTGTGGGGGTGTGTGTGTGTGTGTGAGTGTGTGTGAGAGTGTGTGTGGGTGTGTGTGTGTGTGTGTGTGAGTGTGTGTGAGTGAGTGTGAGTGTGTGTGTGTGTGAGTGAGAGTGTGTGTGAGGTGTGTGAGTGAGTGTGAGTGTGTGTGTGTGTGTGTGTGTGGGGGTGTGAGTGTGTGTGAGTGTGTGTGTGTGTGAGTGTGTGTGTGTGAGTGTGTGTGAGTGAGAGTGTGTGTGTGAGTGTGTGTGTGTGAGTGTGTGTGAGAGTGTGTGTGGGGGTGTGAGTGTGTGAGTGTGTGTGAGAGTGTGTGAGTGAGAGTGTGTGTGTGAGTGAGTGAGTGAGTGTGTGTGTGTGAGTGTGTGTGAGTGAGTGTGTGAGTGAGTGTGTGAGTGTGTGTGTGAGGTGTGTGCGAGAGTGTGTGTGAGAGTGTGCGGGGGTGTGAGTGTGTGTGTGAGTGTGTGTGTGAGTGTGTGTGTTGTATTCACAGTGCTGTGTGCACTCACACACTGAAAACAAACAGCGATAAGTGACGTACGTCTTCAACTGACTGAGACCGCCCCTGGTCATTAATATTCATAAGCAGGTCCATGTTATTTGTTAATAAACATTATCTTATGTGTTAGCGAGTTAATGTTAGCTTACACCGCTAAAAACAACATGATTGGTTAAAAAAGGTCTCAGGCCTAGTGGACATTTAGTGCACAACACTACCATTAATTACCATTAATACAGTATTAATATGATAATATTATAAACAGTGATAAAAGATTGGGAATTATGGAGACAGAAATTCACACTAATAATAATAATAATAATAATAATAATAATAATAATAATAATAATAATAGGTGATTAAGTGATCGTTTACTTAAAGCATTATTAGACGGTTTATTTACTAGAGTACTTTATTGGAATAGTTTATAATAATAACTCTGAGCGTTCCTTCATCTATAATCTATATTATTAGTCATTTATAATCAGAAGGTTAAATGAGGATTTCCCAACTCCAGTATTCATCACGCTGTGTCGCCCATGGCAACAGGGTCATTAGTATTTTCAGGCTTTGTTCATAGATTTGCTGCTGTGACTGAAGAGTAGCATCTTTCTCACACACACACACACACACACACACACACACGGGATGTCACGATACCAAAAATCTAGTAGTTGTTTATGATACCACCAAAAGTGCACGATATTCAATACCAAAGTCGATACCACAGTGTGGTTTAAAAAAAATAAATAAATAAAAAAATAGAAATAAAAAATAAAAAAAGTGGAAATAAAAGTAAAAACTCCTGGAGGACATCCTCCTCTGACTGAGATTGAGAGAGAGAGAGAGAGAGATTTTATTTATCAAACTCTGTCTGACAATGACTAATGACAAGTGCTAAGGTGCACTCCTAAACACACACACACACACACACACGCGCGCACACACACGCGCGCACACACACACGCGCGCGCGCACACACACATTATACTCTGAATGCATGCATTAGATTAAATTGACTGATCTGGTGTCAGGACAGAGAGACGTATTAAAAGCATGAAGATGAGAATAATTATTAGTGACATGAGGCTACATGTAGCGGACAGGACGCGGGCTGGATGGAGATGCATGCTGGGACATTCGGAGGTTTATAACACTACAGTGAGTTAGCGTCGTTAAAAAAAATCGTCTATCGCTAAAATGACATGCACCATAACATTAGCTGGTTTCACGGCTACAATGCAGCTGTCTCTAACAAACATAATACAGGACCGTCGTTCAGGAGCTTCACCAAATTCCAGGCGTTTTCTCGCTCTGTTTGTTTACACACCGGAAACCGATACTAGCTTTCCTCTCAATGAGCTTTCCTCTCTTTTCCTCTCAACGAGTCGAAGCGGAGCTAAACTTGTTAAGCTAAGTTAAGCTTCTGTAGTTTTTCCCGGGTGCTTGTAGGCATTCTTCTTCTTCACCACTTCTGGACCGACTAAAACATGTGCGTGTATTTGCTGCCCCCTTCAGTTTGGGAAGAATTGCAACCTTGATACCTTCATTACAACCGGTACTTACACTACTGCAGAAAAACAAGTACAGTCACATTTTAATAATGTTGGTTCCAACTTAGCACCGAAGTATCGGTTCTTGTGACATCCGCAACACACACACACATATATATACATACATACATAAATAAAACACACACAAAACAGTAACCTTCACGAAGGAAATCTCTAAGCTTAGTATGAATTTAGAACACTGGCACACAGCATGATTTTATTTGTCTAAAATAAAACATTACAGTGAAACATAAAACCAGTGATTGTTACATAACATCTCGAACTGAAATGGACCCTGGAGGTGATTTACACTATTTATCTACTGTACTTCACAATAAAATGAACCTCAGGTCGTTTAATAAGTCTGAAACAATGGATAGTAAAAGTACTGCACAAACAGGTTCTGTGATTAAACTATCATGTGAAATATTACCCTAACCTACATGCCTACATTAACCCTCTGAAGTCTATGGAAAGTTTTCCCGTTTTTGTTATAACCCAAGTACAACAGACAATAAACATATCTTAGACAGACATAAACATATTTTGCCATTTAGGCGTGAATTTCTTTGAGAAATTGAGGGAATAAATGTTCTTTATACAAATACTCTCTAACAAGATCCTAACAATCTCTTTCATCAAAATATTCCCCAATAAGCTATACTAAATTCCACAAACCATTGGGTTCCCATAAACCAGTGCCCCCAGGTTCCCATAAACCAGTGCCCCCAGGTTCCCATAAACCAGTGCCCCCAGGTTCCCATAAACCAGTGCCCCCAGGTTCCCATAAAACCAGTGCCCCAGGTTCCCATAAACCAGTGCCCCCAGGTTCCCATAAAACCAGTGCCCCCAGGTTCCCATAAACCAGTGCCCCCAGGTTCCATAAACCAGTGCCCCAGGTTCCCATAAACCAATGCCCCCAGGTTCCCATAAACCAGTGCCCCCAGGTTCCCATAAACCAGTGCCCCCAGGTTCCCATAAACCAGTGCCCCAGGTTCCCATAAACCAGTGCCCCAGGTTCCCATAAACCAGTGCCCCCAGGTTCCCATAAACCAGTGCCCCCAGGTTCCCATAAACCAGTGCCCCCAGGTTCCCATAAACCAGTGCCCCCAGGTTCCCCAAACTGGTTTCCAAAACCAGTTCCCCAAGGTTCCCAGCATCAACTAGATCCAGAAACCAGCATTCCTAAACCAGAGTTAATGTCTCTAACCTTCCAGACCAGTATCCCCAAGTTCCCTAAATCAGCATCCTCAATATCCTAAAGTTCCCAAAACAGTAACCTAAAGTTTCCTAAAAACTAGCATCAAAACCCTCACTAAATCCAGCACTGCAAAGTTCCTACCTGCCGTTCCATGCTCCCAATCTTCCCAAAATTCCTACTCAGTATCCCAATAATACTCCATAAAACAACCAGTGGTTACATACACACTGTGTGTGTGTGTGTGTGTGTGTGTGTGTGTGTGCGTGCGCTCACCTCTATTGTGTATGTTTGATCATGTTTAACAGTTTCTCCACTACAGAGAGTTCTGGAAAAGGAAAGCTCTGTAGCTGGTAATTCCTTTCTCTCTCCACTGACTTCTTGTTCTCCTTCTTGCTGTTCTGATCCTTTATTTTTTTTCTTCTTCTTCTTCTTCTGTCCATCACTCTGAGCCTTCCTCTGTCTGTACTCCGCCAGCTGCAACACAAACGGAGAAATAATTACAGACACCAGGAGAGATCACTGGGGTCCAAGCAAGCCTTCTCAGGCAGTCTGTAAGAAAGAAAGAAAGAAAGAAAGAAAGAAAGAAAGAAAGAAAGAAAGAAAGAAAGAAAGAAAGAAAGAAAGAAAGAAAGAAAGAAAGAAAGAAAGAAAGAAAAAAAAAAAGAAAGAAAGAAAAGAAAGAAAAAAGAAAAGAAAGAAAAGAAAAGAAAGAAAGAAAGAAAGAAAAGAAAGAAGAAAGAAAGAAAGAAAGAAAGAAAAGAAAGAAAGAAAAGAAAGAAAGAAAGAAAGAAAGGAAAGAAAGAAAGAAAGAAAGAAAGAAAGAAAGAAGAAAGAAAAGAAAAGAAGAAAAGAGAAAGAAAGAGAGAGAAAGAAAGAAAGAAAGAAAGAAAGAAAGAAAGAAAGAAAGAAAGAAAGAAAAGAAAGAAAAGAAAGAAAGAAAGAAAGAAAGAAAGAAAGAAAGAAAGAAAGAAAGAAAGAAAGAAAGAAAGAAAGAAAGAAGGAAAGAAAGAAAGAAAGAAAGAAAGAAAGAAAGAAAGAAAGAAAAAGAAAGAAAGAAAGAAAGAAAGAAAGAAAGAAAAGAAAGAAAGAAAGAAAGAAAGAAAGAAAGAAGAAGAAAGAAAGAAAGAAAGAAAGAAAGAAAGAAAGAAAGAAAGAAAGAAAGAAAGAAAGAAAGAAAGAAAGAAAGAAAGAAAGAAAAATCATGAAGAATGGAAATATCAAATCAATACTGGGATTGAAAGAAAAAAAGACTGAAAGAAAATTCCCCAAAGTCCTCAAACCAGCATCAACAAAAACTTCAAACATGTGAACACAAATTAGAAAACTGAGAACATTACGATGAAACCGGTTTAAAAATAAAAATTAAGTCACCGAAAGAATAAATCCTCTGTAATGTGAACCTGTCCAATACTCCCCTTAAAGTACAAATATATCTTTACGGTTTTAAAAACCTACGGTGGTGTGGTAGAGCTTGGTAAAGTTCAGACGCAGGTTGTCCATGCTGGCAGCAAAATGCCTCATTAATCTCGCTACACACACACACACACACACACACACACACACACACACACACTAACGGGATTAAAAAGGCACACGGGCATGTTGTGAAAAACATCCTCTACAGCAATATGGTGTCACAGATGGAGCTCAGGCAGTGTACTGAGCTCTGATCAGAAACACATAATGTAGGGGTCTTTATAGTGTACAGCGGTGTGTGGAAACACTGAGTGAATATTAACATCCATCACAACCTGCATCACTCTGTGCTCTCGATTTATTACATTTAGCTTCTCACTGTGGCACAAGATCCGTTTCCTTGCCCCACAATTCAATTCAGTTCAGTTTTATTTGTATAGCGCTTTTTACAGTAGACATTGTCTCAAAGCAGCTTTACAGAAATATCAACACGGTATACAGATATTAAAGGTGTGAATTTATCCCAACTGAGCAAGCCACTGAGTGGCGACGGTGGCAAGGAAAAACTCCCTAAGATGTTTTAAGAGGAAGAAACCTTGAGAGGAACCCGACTCAGAAGGGAACACATCCTCATCTGGGTAACAACAGACCGTGTGAAATAGTTCATTATTGACTTATATGAAGTCTGTATGGCTTTAGGAGCAGCCGTAGTCCCAGTAGTCTGGAATTGGAGAAGATTTGAGCTCCATCCAGAGGCAGAAGGGATCTGGATCTCTAGTATCTCCATAAATTCATGTGTGGCTCGGCCGAAGGAGAGAGGGAGAGAAAAGATTATTAGGACTGGGAATTAGTATAACAGAAAATCTAGTCAGGGTAAGCTTGAGTAAACAAATACGTTTTAAGCCTAGACTTAAACACTGAGACTGTGTCTGAGTCCCGAACACTAATAGGAAGACTGTTCCATAACTGTGGGGCTCTATAAGCGAAGGCTCTTCCCCCTGCTGTAGACTTCACTATTCTAGGTAATGTCAAATAGCCTGCACCTTTTGATCTGAGTAGGCGTGGAGGATCATATAAAACCAGAAGTTCGCTTAGATATTGTGGTGCAAGACCGTTTAGTGCTTTATAGGTTAATAAAAGTATTTTATAGTTAATGTGAGATTTTACAGGGAGCCAATGCAGTGTGGATAAGATCGGGGTGATGTGGTCGTATCTTCTGGTTCTAGTTAGGACTCTAGCAGCTGCATTCTGGACTAACTGGAGTTTATTTATATTCCTACTGGAACATCCAGACAGTAAGGCATTACAGTAATCTAATCTAGAGGTGACGAATGCATGAACCAGTATTTCTGCATCATGTCGTGACAATATGTTTCTTATCTTAGAAATATTTCTGAGATGAAAGAAGACTATCCTATTAATATTATCTACATGAGCATCAAATGATAGACTGGAGTCAATAATCACTCCGAGGTCTTTAACTGCTGTACATGATGAAACAGAAAGTCCATCCAGAGTTACTGTGTAGTCAGGAAGATTACTTCTAGCTACACGTGGGCCTAATAAAAGTAATTCTGTTTTATCAGAATTAAGTAGGAGGAAGTTAGTTAACATCCAACGTCTAATGTCACCACCATGGTGTAAGATCAGTTTCCTCGCTCTGGAACATCACCACCATGATGTAAGATCAGTTTCCACACTGTGGAACATCACCACCATGGTGTAAGATCAGTTTCCACACTCTGGAACATCACCACCATGGTGTAAGATCAGTTTCCACACTCTGGAACATCACCACCATGGTGTAAGATCAGTTTCCACACTTGTCACTTTCACACAATGCACTTTGTTTAAAATAGTGTAGGTGTAACTTTCACTTATTAAAACTCCTAATTGTTTTGTTCATAAGAAAAACGTCATGGAACCAGAAATTGAACACTTAAATATAAGTGGAAATGAGATCAAATGCACCTTGTGTCCTCATAACAGGGTTTCAGATATGGTCACAATCTCAATACTAATATTAATGACTGAGACCAGTCAGTCAAGCCCACCCACACAATGGAACATTATTCAGTGGAGTGCCTGCACACACACACACACACACACACACACACACACACACACACACACACACACACACAGTAATGTAAACAACATGTCATTACTTCTACACTTCACATGGGCACACCAATATGACCACTGACCCACAGGTCATAAGCTTTGACAGGTGGAAGAAGTGCGCTAGTGAGTGGAGAACATTCCCTGTGTGCTTGCTTGTGTGTGCGCGTGTGTGTGAATTTGGGGGGGGTGTGTGTGTGTGTGTGTCGTAGGGGGGCGGGGCACGTGTGAGTGTGTGTGTGGGGTGTTTGGGAAAAATATATGTACTATTATAATAAATGTGTTTGTGAGTCAGTCTGTTGGTTTCCAGCTTTAACAGCACTTATGTAATATACATAAAGATACAACTATTTATACCTGTTGTGTGAAGTGTGTGTGCGAGTGCATGTGAGTGTGTGCGTGTGAGAGAGTGTGTGAGTATGTGTGTGTGTGTGTGTGAGAGAGAGAGAGAGTGTGTGTGTGTGTGTGTGTGTGTATATGTGCGTGAGCATTTGTGTGTGTCCAGAACACAGACAGGACACCTGTGTGTGTACATGAAGCTGCAGTAGAACTATTCTTCTCCAGGTTTGTGCTGCTTAAAGAGAGAGGGAATAAACAGAGAGAGAATAAAGGGAGAAGAGAGAGGGAATAAAGACAGCAAATAAAAAGAGAGGGAATAGAGAGAGAGAATAAAGAGAGGGAATAAAAAGAGAGGGAATAGAGAGAGAGAATAAAGAGAGGGAATAAAAAGAGAGGGAATAGAGAGAGAGAATAAAGAGAGGGAATAAAAAGAGAGGGAATAGGGAGAGAGAATAAAGAGAGGGAATAAAAAGAGAGGGAATAGGGAGAGAGAATAAAGAGAGAAGAGAGCAGGAATAGAGAGAGAATAGAGAGAGAATAGAGAGAGGGAATAGAGAGAGAATAGAGAGAGGGAATAGAGAGAGAATTGGTGAGGGAACGAGTGTTTATAGCTGCTATAGCGCAAGTGAGAACAGGAAATAACTCATTTACTGAACATTATATTTCTTTATATCTATAAACAGATAACAATATGAGGCCATTATCTGTGAAAGGTGTAGTAATAGCTGTGAAAGGTGAACTTTACCTTTACGCAGTCAATCACATCAATACCACACTGGAACAGCCTAGATTTACAGGGTGCACCCGAGTCAGAAAGGGGCGGGGCTTAACTTCCAGCTTATGATGGGCGGATGAACGTACGCCATCATCACAACGTGCTAATCTTTTGCTATCTTGGAACTAACCCTGGTTTCTTATCATGAGCTAATCAAACTACGGTCACTAAACTAATCTAAATAGCTAAATGCTTATATTTACTAACTACAGGCAAGCTTTTATGAAGTCGAGCTGAAGAATAAAATACAGATTTATCTGCATTACTATTTCAAATCCTATGTAGTGTACTTAAATAGGGAATAGGGAGCTGAATAATAAATGCACCCTTACTGGACATGTAGTGTGCTAATTAGCAACGACTCCACATTGCAGGTGTCACCTCATTAATTCCTCCTGTAGGGCATTAAAGTACACTGATTCAGAACTCAGATCCCTACAGGCTGGATGGAGTTTTTTCTTTTAGCCCGTATCAGTGAAAGGCTGCTCTATTTTAACGATCCGCCTCGCTCCGCTCATGTTATCAGCTGAATAAGTGGGCCGATGGATGTGCTGCAGCCGAGACAAAGCCACTGGGAAATCAGGCTCATTTCTGCTCTGAGCACTGTTCAGTCGGAGTGTGTGGTGTGAAGAGCTGCTTTGTGAGACAGCAGAAGATATTTATAACTTCTTATTAAATGTAGATCCTAAGAAAATAAACTGTTCAGTGTTTTAAAACAAGGCCATGTGGTCGATCAGTCCTCGTGTTAGTGCCAGCTGACCCGCTCTCATCGAGTCACTCTGACCTCCTTTAATCTCTTACTAACCATGACACACACCACCCTCAAACACCCAAAAAATATTTAAAAAAAAAATTTTTAAAAAAAAAATTTAAAAAAACAAAAAACAATAAATAACAAAGAAAAAAAAAAAAAAACAAAAAAAAAATTTTTTTTTTTTTTTAATTTTTTTTTTTTTTTTAAATTTTTTTAAAAAAATGAAGGATGAAAAACAACAAAAAAAAAAAAAAAAAAAAAAAACACAAACCGAAGAAAACGGGGGAAAGGGGCAAACAACATGGTTATAGCTCAAATCCAAAGAGGAGAATCACACCATGGGCCAAGAAGAAGACCCAGGACACACGAAAGACCCAAGGGAAGGAGGCAAATCGGAGCTATAGGCAAACATTGTGGTAAAGGAAAGAGATCTGGCCCAAAAGAGAGGACCCAGTTTAAAAGGGAAGGAAGGAAAAACGACCCGGTCGCAAAGATAAGGACGGAAGGGCCGGTCGGAAAGAGAAGGACGGACGGACGGGCCGGTCGGAAAGAGAAGGAATGTGATGTGTAATTAAAGCTTGGAGACTGTCTCTGATTTAATCCACAGTGGAATAATTTGGGAACGTCATGAGAGAAAGCTGTGTAACTTTGAGACACAGTGCTGATCTGTGAGGAGCTACACCCTGTGGATTTACTCCATCTGTAATGTAATATAATCCCACACTAATGCACTTCATAAAGCACTGAGTGGAGAGCAAATCGATTTCCCAGGCAGAAAGTGCTGATGGGAACTGAGCTGGGTTTGGGTTTGCTCTGGTTCTGCTTCGGCTGGGATTACTAAGAGGAGCTCAGATTAAACAAGAGTGCACAGAAGATATTTTAGAGTGACAATGAAATGTAAGTCATTTCAGGTATGCGGCTGCTCTGATTGGCTGAGAGATCAAGTACAGAGCTGTCAGTGAGGTCGGCCCAGAAAACTGACCGACCTGCTCCACTAGAACTAACGGTAAAAACATGCAGACAAACAAAACCCAGGCCTTTAAATCTCCTCGTAATGTTTGTAATGTTCGTAATGTTGGTAAACACCGCTGATAAACATGAGCGCGGAAACAGTGTTGTGATCTTACCTTCGCTTTACCGGCCTCCAGCTTTCTCCGCCGCTCCTCATCCTCCATATCTGCGCTTTCTGAACCTAAACACGGGATAAAATGACTTCATGCGAAGCGTCGATTAATAGCACCGACGTCTACGATTAAATCTGACCAGCTGACATTAAACAATTCCGGTAAAAACGCCCTAAAACCATGTGGGATTCTCAGGCTCTCCGTTGACAACTGCCAACTAGTGCAGCCACTGCAGCCGCCATGTTTTTCCACGTAAACTTACGGCGCGTACCCGACGTCATCACGCAGTGACGTCATCACACGGCGCAAGGAAGTGTAGTGTTTAGGCTGTTATGCTAGGCATTAGCATAAAACATGTTTACGTTTTAAATAAATATGTGTATGCGATTGGATCAAATCCAACTGGACAATTTATTTTCATGTATTACAAATCAAGTGCCATTTTCTGAATGACTCAGAAAGTCAATACTTTCTTAAAAACTGATGTAAACATTAGTGTCATATTTTCCATAAATATTTTATACAATCAATAACAGGTATATTTGGGGTATATTTGGTACATTTCACAATTCTAGTCTTACATCATTTTACATATTGTGATTGGTTGGAAGCAGCGGCTCTGAGAGTAGAACAGGTTTATACTAATGTGCTCCTGCTAATACACGATCGTTTCTATAGTAACCGTTCGTTTACAGCGGACGCTCCACATGAACAGATTTCAAATGTTGTAGCCGTTGATGTGGTGAAGTTTTCTGTAAGGAGAAATGGTTTTAGTTCAATATGACTGCAGTGTAACAGTCAGAGGTGAAGCTGTAACTTTTAAGTTTCCCCACATCTTCAGGACAGACGACTTTACACTTCTTTACTGTTTCTTGGGAATAAACAATGACAAGCTGTGTGTTTGTTTTTTAACTTGAAGAGAGAGAATAAAGAGAGAGAGAAAATAGAGAGAGAATGAAGAGAGAGAGAGAATAAAGAGAGAATAGAGAGCGAGGGAATAAAGAGAGAGAAGATAGAGAGAGAGAAAAAATAGAGAGAATGAAGAGAGAAAATAGAGAGCGAGGAGAGAGAGAAAATAAAGAGAGAGAATAGACAGCGAGGAAAGAGGAAGAAAATAGAGAAGCGAGAATAAAGAGAGAATAAAGAGGGCTGGTGAGGGAACGACTGTTTATATTGCTATATATTTATAGATACTATAACGTTCTATAACAGGAACTCACTTATTTTACTGATTTTCCACAACATAAAGTGTAAAAAGTTATTTTTAAATAAAACTTTTTGCAAAG
>CM022764.1:29972643-29985143 GCA_012411365.1 Ameiurus melas | reverse complement strand
TCTCCGATGGCCAGCAGATGAGCGGGGCCGCACCCCCACCGGATTTGAAAGTCGGAGTGCCGCCCACGGCGGCTCTGGAATGCAGGGCGCCGCCCCCGGTGGCACTGGAACGCAGGGCGCCACCCCTGGCAGCACTGGAACGCTGGGCGGCGTCCCCGGCGGTTCTGGACAGCTGGGCGGTGTCCCCCGCAGGACTGGACAGCATCGCAGCGTCCCTCGCAGGACTGGAGCTCAGAGTAGGTGCCTCGGTTGAGCAGGACTGCGGAGCGATGTCCTCGGCGGAGCAGGGCAGCAGGACAGCTTCCTCCACAGAGACCTCCCCATAGGCCTCAGGCTGGAGCTCTGCAGTCCTCCTTGCCTCCCCCAAAAAAATTCTGGGACAGCCTTCACCTCTGGAGTGCGTGGCACTGTACAGCTCTCCTTCTCCTTCATAGGGAAGCCCCAGATGTTCCGGCCACTTAGCTGGCTGCGTTGCATGGCGTGGTTCTCCGGTGGTGGGGATGGTGTGGAGGGCTCGGAGGTCAACGTGGCGAGCAGCTTCTGGTCCTCTAACATGCTTCTGACCCAAGCAAGTTCCTTATTGAGCTGTTGGTTGAGTGCCCGAAACGACGCAGATGATGCCGCGGCATCTGGATCGGCTTGCTGCAGCCGCTTTTGTTGTGCAATCTGGTGAATAATCTGTGCCAGTGCTTCATCCATTCACTTGTTCCTTTCCCAGAGCACTCGATTTAACTCTGCGTCCATCATGTTCTCCTTGATCTGCTGCTTCCGTACGAGGGTTTGGTATTTCTGTTACGAATCGGAGTTGGAGGCAGATGCAGATCAGACACTTTATTAAACATAAATACAAAACTCAAAGTAAACGCGGTCTTCAATGGCCAACGGGAAACATGGAAAGTGGCATGACAATATCAGTCTTAAATTTAGAATCAAGACAACCATTGACCGCTACAACTAATAATACCGAACCAAGTTCTCCGTAACCATGGCAGTTAAATAGAGAACATAATCATTACTTAAACACAAACACCTGTGACAAATCAAAGTGGTTGAGCTAGCGCTCAACCCGGAAGGGGGTGAACCAAAACAAAGTCATGTGGCTTGTCCGAAGACGAGTCACAGTGCCATCTGCTGGACATAACGTGACAGTTAATTATCTGATCTCTGAGGGAGGGAGGGAGGGAGGGAGAGAGAGAGATGATCATGGTGTACAATGGTCATTAAATATTAATGAGGTGAGAATGAAATTAGGAATTCACAGAGGAGCTCTGGTTTCTCTCAAGTGGCCATATGACTGGACTTTAATGGAGTCTGATTATTCTGTAATCCTTTATAATTGTACATGATGCTAAACTGCTGGCTACAATCCTCCATTACACTACATTAGCCTCGTAGATGTGGTGTAAAGCTAAAGAGAACACACAGAACATGACCTTTTCCTTTTTTTTATTGTTTTTAATGCTGAAATGTTCATTGTTATACATTTATTTAATTGTGAAAAGTGCTGAATGTCTTGAGATCAGATCAAAGATTCAGTTATTTGTTCAGTCAGCTTTAAAGAAGAGTTACAATGAAAGAATAAAATGTAATTGTACAGATAAATTGGAGGTTAAATTTGACTCGACTCATGTTAGAGAGAAATAACTGCAGGCGTTAGTGAGCGACTGTGTTTCAAATCCCTTGACCACGTGTCCTTGTGTCCTCACAGGTCTTTGAGTGTATCTTCTCCTGTAGCCTTCTCCAGCCAGTGAGGAGGCCATGTGGACTTAATACTTGGACGCTCCTTCACCCTCTCGTAATACTCCATCAGGTAAGGATAGCGCTCCTTACTCAACCTGCACACGCCAATAAACATCATACTGTACTTTATACAGGAATATACAAATATATACACAATGCCTACGTGAGCAGCTGGGTCCTAAACACAACAACGCCTGAGCAGTGAGAGATATCCGTCATCAAGTGTCTACACACACACACACACACACACACACACACACAAACACACACACACTTACCCAAACCGTGGGAGGAAAGCAAAGACAGGGAAGAAAATGACATCAGCCATGGAGAAGTTTTTCCCAGCCAGGAACGATCCTTTACCCATCTACAGAGAGAGAGAGAGAGAGAGCGAGAGAGAGAGAGTCACAGAGTGTGTGTGTGTGTGTGTGTGTGTGTGTGTGTGTGTTGCGTGTGTGTGTGTACCTTCTGTAGGTAACCCTCCCACAGTTTGAGTTCAGTCTTCAGGTTCTCTAGGTTTCTCTTGAGTGTTGATTCGTGTCTCTCGGGTTCAGGGACGTAATGATTGTAGAACAGACCCTCATCTGCACAATCAGCATCACACACACACACACACACACACACACACACACACTTCATTACAGATCAAGCAATAGTGGAAGGTACAACTTCACCTCAACAGGGCATACGAGTTTACAGCATGGCCGCTCAGAAGCACTTCTTCCCTTTAAACGAGTTATACTGTATATAAACCTATTAGCTTCTGATCTATCAACATACAGACGTTCACTTATTAAAGCTATGAGACTATACACCTCACTGTTCTGAGGTAAACACAGCACTCAGCACAGTTAGCTCCAAACATGGAGGTGTTTTGAGGTCATTCCACCTGCACATCAGCACTCAAGTCAAATCAAACGGCGCAGAATTCTGCAGGGAAACGAAGCGGAGACTAATTCAGTTTTGCTTTACAGCGACACCCAGTGTTCAAAACAGGAACTGCTGTAAAATAGTCTTTGAACGCTGTTTATATATTTTTATAACGCTATTTATTTGTTTATAACGCTATTTTATAATATATTAGAATAATTGATAAAGAACTTGGAGCTGTTTTTAAAGAGGAAAGTGTTTAATTAGCTTCATGTTATATAATGAATTATAAATGATTGATTATTATAATAACAGCACAGCTACATTACATTATTATTATTATTATTATTATATTAGTACACATACACATCTTCTGCTGCAGTGTGCAGGACTCAAACCCACGCTGCAACACGAGCGCCTGCTCCTTCATATCATCCGGCATCAGCTGAGTACCCTGAGACTTAAACTGGTTCTACACACACACACACACACACACACACACACACACACACACACACACGGCTATTTACTATGTTAGATAGATACTAGGGCTGAACAATATGACCAAAATATCATATCATATATAGTTCTGAATACAGTGCCACGATACACAATGTTTCATAATATAAAGGTTTGCTGATGATTTCCCAAAATAAACTGATGTACATATTTTATATAACACTTAAAGCGTTTTAAAATCTGTACGAGTGCAAAACATCTCAGATAGTTAATTGACAATTGATCATAATATCAATATTATATATTCACAGACAAACAGGATGTGTAGTGTCTATAAGAAATAACCCTCCTCCTCCTCCTCCCATCCCCCCCATTGTCCCCTCCCCCTTCCTCCCCCCCATTGCCTCCTCCTCACCTCCAGGTACATGCAGGCAGCCAGGGACTCATTCACCACCACGTCTCCGTGTTTAAAAGTGGGAAGCTAAACAAACAAATAAATAAATAAATAAATCAGTACCAGTTAATGAGTTATAAACGAGGAGCTCGGGATGAAGTCGGGGTCATATCTACCTGTCCTCTCGGGTTCAGCTTCATCACCTCCTCACACTTGTGCTCGTTCTTATCGAAAGAGAGAAGTTTGTGGTGATATCCCTGCAGGTTCTTCTCCTCCAGAGCGATCTGAACTCTCCAGCATGGAGGAGATCCCGAGCCCCAGTACAACATCATGTCTTCAGCCATGTTTATAACAGAGTCTGTTTAAAACCCTCGGAGAAATGTCTTACTGACTACAACTCTGTACTTCGGACCTCTCCGTGTGAAGCACAAACCACGCCTTCTTCTTCTTCCTCCTCCTCCTCCTCCTCTTCCTCTTCTTCTTGTACTGTTTATTTGCGGTTGGCAACCAGCTCTTGGTGCGTTACCGCCACCTACTGAACGGGAGTGTGATGCGTCAACACTCAGGGGGAAAAACAGACCAAAAACCCTTATTAAAATAATAATGAAATGAAATACAATTCAACATCTTATATTCTTCTATAACTTCCCGTCTCTTTTAGAAATCTTATCAAAGCTATTCTAATACTTTTATCCCCTTGTTGTTTACTCAGTAGATGTTCTAAAGTCATATTCTTTTCTCCTTCTGTTCTCTGTTGTATGTTGAATACTGTAATAAAACATGTTCATCATTTTCATTCATTCCACAGAGCCTACATTATCCATTAGGATGGTTTTATTTATTTTTTTATTTTATGCAGATTTCCACTCAATGTATGTCGTATTCTGAGTCTTGTTATTATGCCTTCTACGTTATTATTCCTACTTCCCTTTGAATTGTATACCCATTTGTATCTCCTCCATATCCCATTGGTTTTGCCATGCTTCTATTAGAGCTTTTCTAATAATTGTCTTTGCTTAGGTTTTACAGATATATTTTTTGTCAGTTCCTATATTATTCATCTTCAATGCACCCATAGCATTCTTATTTGCTACCTCGTTCCTTCTACTCCAACATGAGCTGGGATGCAGATAAATGAAACAGCAGTGCCCAGATCTTTAAATCTACATATGATCTGCATTATTTCAAGAATAAGATCTTGTCTAGCCCTGCGATGGACTGGCAGCCTGTCCAGGGTGTACCCCGCCGATGCTTCCTGGGATAGGCTCCAGGTTCCCCGTGACCCTGAAAAAGAAAAAAAGCGGTAGAGGATGGATGGATGGATGAAGATCTTCTCTACACTTTGATTGACCGTATCAAATGCTCTTTTATTCTGCCAATGGATCTGAACATATTGCTGCTTTCTTTATCCATTTTCCCTCTACCCACTGGAGAGCCATAACAACATCTACTGACTCTGCTATAAATACAGATAATATCTGGGGTTCTTTTTGTAATAACTATTTCATATTGTGGTACAAATACTGCTATTCCTGTTTTATTAGTTTCTGTATCATTTGAACCATCTGTACAAATTTGTGTGACATCAACGTATGTCTGGTCAATTATATTGATGAACTTGTACTTTTATTGGGTCATTATTCTGTTTCTTTACTTCTTCTATGAATTAAAGTTCTACTACAGGCATTACATACATCCAAGGGGCGGATTGCAGACTGTACGAATATCTGATCTATTTCATAGATTTCACCATTTCCTCAGCTACCCATCCTATACTTTTAATACTTCCTCTTCCATGTTCCCAGCATTTTCTAAATACTGCCTTAGTTGGATGTTCATTATTATTTACGTCCAGAGACACGCCTTCTTCTAGTCTATTCCTCCTGTTTGATTTTTCCGAGAGAGAGAGAGAGAGAGAGAGAGAGAGAGAGAAGTACACTTCCTTACCGCCAGATGGCGCAAAGATATATAAATATATACAAACATTTCTGCACAGAATTTTTATTTACCTTGTTGCTGAGGTGATACACCCTCACTTCTTGTTTGGATACTTTGCCATCTAATTCGTTTGCACTGTATGGACATCCTGTATACATACATATATATATATATATATACACCTTTCTTCCAGGCTGGTCTCATGGTGTTGCATGCCAAATGTGGTGATGATTGGACACAATTTATAGGAGTAGAAGCAACAAATTTTAACAAATGGTTGAAAAATCTAATATGGCAGAATACCATTCAGTTAAAATTTTCACATTCATATCACACTTTTAACATTGGGCCTTGTCACAAAGAAGCGTTACAGAAATCCGGATGTAAAGATTACATTTATAAATGTATCCCTAATGAGCAATCTGGAGTTGATGGTGGTGAGGAGAAACTCCCTGAGATGATATGAGGAAGAAACCTTGAGAGGAACCAGACTCAAAAGGAGCCCATACTCATCTGGGTGACACAGGATAGGGCGATTATAAATCATTTCTCTTCTACGGTTAGAGGAAATGATCATCGTGGTGTCCATTGAACTCAGATTTACTCAAAGAATCAGAGGTGAGTGCAATCTCATTTCTATGCAGAATAATTGTTGTACAAATTTGCCCTGTTGCTGGCACTAGAGGGCTTGAGTCGGGTACACCATAATTGCTGTGAAGTTAGCTGAGACTGTCCTATGTCACTGTACCTAATTTCATAAAATTTCATACAAACTATTCTATGGGCTGCCATATACTCTTATGTAGAAGAAAAATAATAATAAGAAGAAGCAGAAGCAGAGGAAGAAGAAGAATATTAAGAAACATAGAAGCACCATCCATCTTCAACCGCTTATTCCTGCTTCAGGGTCGCGGGGAACCTGGAGCCTATCCCAGGAAGCATCGGGCACAAGGCGGGGTACACCCTGGACAGGGTGCCAGTCCATCGCAGGGCATAATCACATACACACTCACACACCCATTCATACACTATGGACAAATTACCAAGCTGCCAATCAACCTACCATGCATGTCTTTGGACTGGGGGAGGAAACCGGAGTACCCGGAGGAAACCCCCGCAGCACGGGGAGAACATGCAAACTACTCACACACATGGCCCCGGGGAATCGAACCCTGGAGGTGTGAGGCGAACGTGCTAACCACTAAGCCACCGCATAGAAGCACAATAGGGTTAATAATAGGGTTAATAATCACAACTAAACTTGGGAAGCCTGTAGATGATGACATCTGTGATGAACAAGAACCCTATTGGTGGCTATTATTATTTATTATCTTTAACCCTGTTTAACAGGTTCTCTGGCATGACAGGTTCATACTTGCTATGCAGAACTGAGTAGTGTGAATTCTCTTTGTTTTAATGGCTGATGCAGTCTGCTAATTAGTTCTGGAGTTCTGGATTGTGATTGGTCAGAAGGTGGTGATTAGTTCTTCATAACAGCAGCTCAGACATAGCGCAAGTTTATATTAATGCACTCGTTCTGATACATCGCGGTTTCTATAGTAACGGCTCGTTCACAGGGACGTGTACAGCGCACGCTCCACATAAACTGATTAATTAATGTGTTATTGTTGATATGTTGATGTTTTCTGTGAAATGTTTATTTAAAATTTTTATGGAACGATCAAATGGAGATCAAACAGGAAGTGAAAATACTTAAAACAGGAAACAGCATCACAGTCAGTTCTCTTTGGAAATCTTGGAATTGTGGAGAATCATACGGTTTCCACACGGCTCCTTTTCCTCTGAAAACAGCACTCCAAAACGTTTACGTCTGTTATTTTATACCAGATTTAGACTGTGTGATTACAGCAGTGTGTTGAGATTCTTACTGTCTCACTGGACAAGAGCACAATAAAATTATACAGGTTTAGAAAGTCTTGTTAATTAACACAGAAACATGAATAATCACTGAAAAGTTTTCTGTAAGGAGATGTTTATGTAAAACGTATGTAAGGAGTCTCCAGTGTCAGCGCTGTGTAACAGTCAGAGGTGAAGCTGTAACTTGTTTTCCCACATCTTCACCTCAGAGTTTACACTTCTCTACTGTTTCTCTCTAACCCACACACACACACACACACACACACACACACACACACACACACACACACACACACACACACACACTCACACACTCATACACACTCACAGACACACACACACACACTCACACACTTACATCACCACACACACACACACACACACACACACACTTACATCACCACACACACACACACACACACACACACACACACACACACACACACACACACACACACATCACCACACACACACACACACACATCACCACACACACACACACACTTACATCACCACACACACACACACACTTACATCACCACACACACACACATCAACACACACACACACACACACACACATCACCACACACACACACACACACAACACATTACATCACCACACACACACACACACACACACACACACACACACACACACCTACATCACCACACACACACACACCTTACATCACCACACACACACACACACACCATACACACACACACACACACACACATCACCACACACACACACACACACACATCACCACACACACACACACACACACACACACACACTTACACCACACACACACTCACACTTACATCACCACACACACACTCACACACACACACACTCAAGAATCAGGATGTTTGTTGGTGTCGTACTTGATTTGATTTTGCTTTGAAGATTTTAGCAGATTTGGGGGTTTTGGTTGGGGACACAATTCTTGTGGACATTAACGGCCTCTGAACCACAAGCAGGGACAAACCCTGTTCCAGTCTATTTCCTGTTAACATTCCGCCGGCTCGCCACGTGGTTAAGTGCAAAACTACAGTATGTGATGTACACAGTTTCTGTGTGTACATGGGTACTCATGCGATATATCGTTGGAAAGAATCTTGTGATTTTACTGATATAACCGTTTCAAGATACAGTAACAACAGCAGCTACAATCGACATCTCTGTCAGGACACCAACATACAAGCAAACACTTACAAAACTGAGGCAACTCACGTATGAAGCCATATAGTAGTTCACTGATCCATAACATCCTGACTAAAAAAGTCTTGTTACACTGGCAAAGGTCCAATCCAGTTATGTAAAACTATTTAGTCCAAAACATCAATAAATCCCCGTGCACTTTTTCTGTGTTATTATAAAATACCGAGATAGGTGCCCAATTTTTCACATATTTCTGTTATAACTTCAGTTCACGTGTGAATATACCTCATCGCTTGATTTCAAAATGGCCACTTCACTTTGCCCTTTCGATTGACACCTCATTTGTGTAACGGATCGGGACTGGAGGCGGATGCAGGTCAAAGTCTTTATTACACACACAATGATAAACAAAAGTAAACGCGGTCTTCACCGATAATACTGAGTGAAGTGCTCAGTAACCAAGGCATTTAAATAGAAAACATAATCAACCCAAAACATGGACACCTGGGGCAAATGAAAGTCACTTAAACTAAATGCTCAAGCCGGAAGCGAAGAAACCAAAATTATGTCACATGACTCATCTGGAGCCGAGCCACAGTGCCATCTGCTGGCCTTAGCGTAGGAATTTGAACCAATAAGATCTTTCATGTTCTGTCCATGGCCTTCAATATCCAATGAGAGTCCATGTTGAATACAGATTTAAAGGTTTAGTCCAGATTTAGTCCACAGATTTAAAGGTGCAATATTTAATTTTTATTTCTTACTTGTAAAAATAACCTGTAATATATGGCCCGTTTGGACGGGCCTCCTGTCAGTCATTTTATGACAAAGTATGTAGTAAAAGCTCAAGTGTCCTTTGTTCTTCCCAGTCTGTAGAGAATCCAGACTGAGTATATAGAATAATTCACTAACCCTCAGACTGGTAAACATCCATAACAGAAAACATCACACATTAAAGCACACCAGTCTCTTTCAAAGGTAGAGGAGATGTCTACACCTGCTTGTACACAGAAATCTGCACAGTAAAATCCCCAGTGTTGATTTAACACGAGAGTCCAGAGGACACAAATGAACACTCTGGGTGTAAATTCAAAACTAGGGATTTTCTGGTTTGCATTCATTTGAATGCTGCTTTCAGAAGTGATTTTAAGATCTTCAGGCTTCAGAGCTGAGCTCATACACACCAGAGTGAGAGATAAAGATGAAGGCTCTTCTCTCTGTCCTCGTCCTGGCAGCTCTGACAGGAGCAGCTACAGCTCTGTTCTGGAGAAAATACATTCATGTGAACAAACAACTGAAATGGAATGAAGCTCAGAAATACTGCAGGGAGAAGTATGTAGATCTGTTGACCATTGAAACCCAAGAGGAACAAGACAGATACAAAAATGATGTACGGCCTCAATGTTCTGCGGGGTGTTGGATCGGCCTCAGTGGGGATGGAGCAACGAAGACCTTTACTCAGTGGTCTGATGGAACCTTACTGACTTTCATGTATTGGGGAGATAATTACCCATTCAGAGTACATGGTCATAACTGTGTATATATAGGCGATAAGTGGGGTAATCAAGACTGTTTTTATGATCGGACCTTCATCTGCTACACCTGGGAGCCAGAGCTGATCGTGGTGCAGGAGATGAAGACCTGGGAAGAAGCTCTGATCTACTGCAGAATGCACTACACTGATCTGGTGAGCATCAACACAGAGAGAGATCAACACATGGTCAACAGCATGAGCAGTGAAATTCAGACACCCAGGTTCTGGACCGGTCTGCACTTCCTGGATGGATCATGGTTCTGGGTGAACCAGGTGATGGATGAACAAAGCCTGTAGAGCCTGAGCGTTATGCCTGGCCCTGCACCACGGTTCCGTTGTGGAGCCCAAAATGTCCAATATAATGTTCTGGAGAACCGAGACTGTGAGGAGAAAATGAACTTCATCTGCTACAACCAAACTACGTAAGTTATTGAATTCCTGATATGAGTTTTATTCCAGTTTCATACAAATACAAATATTTTTTTAAGGAACTAGATTATAACCAAACAAAAAATTTAAATCCCTTTAATACTCTTACAGGAATTAGTTGAAGATGAAGATGTTCACTGTGATCGAGACCAGAAGAAGATGGAGGAGAAATGAAGGACAGAGGTGTGACGCATGTCGATGTTTTACATTTCCACTTGATTAATATTCACTCTGTAAACTAGATGATTTTACTGGAATTGTGAACGATATATTCTGATGTGATCCCTGTTACGAAACGTAGAAGATATAGAATTCTTCTTCAAGACTTCATTAATCTGTTATAAATTTTATCAGCATGATGCATGTGTTAATTATTAGATGTGATGTAAAATAGGAACACAGTCTTCTGTAAACATTTCTACTGTATCTGAAATAATGATCTTATTTATACTTCCACTGTCGTGATTGTAAATATTTAATAAATGTTCGAATGATACACAAACGTATGATATATAATGTATGGTAATAATTTAGCAATGATTTATAATACTACTACTATGACTACTACTACTACTACTACTAATAATAATAATAATACACAAAATTTTGTGTTGTGTGTCGTGCGAAAATCGTTTAACACTTTAGACGTGTTATAGAAGTTTTCACATGAAAACATTTGGATTTGACTTTTTCATTCTTCATGTTAAAAGTAGCAATGTTATACTCGAGTACGTATTTTGACGGGACACTTCCACGTTTAACTGAGTAAGTTCTAATCAAGTATAGGTATAGGTAAGTATAATCAGTACGTACTGTAGATAATAAAGTAATAATAAGTAAGTATAACCTCTCAGTTACAGCACATCTATGTCTCACACAGATTCATTCTGGTGATGAATAAAGTTCATTAAACGCTTTTCATGACAAAAATGAAGCAATAACTAAATATTTAAATGCAGCAGCATTTTCCTTGATGAGTAGAAACATAATAAAAAATATCAGAAACAGACAGCTGGACAGAGCTGAAATCCCCCTCCATCCCCCCAACCCCCCCCCCAACACACACACACACACACACACACACACACACACACGCACACACACACACACACACACACACCTCGTGCTTCACTTGATAAAGGTGAGGCAAGAGCACAGACACCGTCACACACTCTCTCTCTCACACACACACACACACACACACACACACACACTCACACACAACACACACACACACACACACACTCACACACACACACTCTCATATACATACTTTTTACATTTAAATCTCTTTTATTACTTTACATATTTATTATTACTTTTACATATACACACATACATATTTACACACATACATATTATTTAGACATACATACACATACACATTTACACACTTACATAATTTCTTTACATATACATATATATATACTTACACACATACACATACATACTACACACTTACACTCACATACATACATACACATATATATAATATACTTATATACATTTCTTACAAATTACACACATTACATATATACATAAATATTTACATACATACTTTCTACACATATATACTTACATATATATTTACATACTTACACACACACATACATATATACACACTTACACACACATACACATAGACATACTTACACATACACACATACTACACACTTCCCACACACTTACTACATATATATATATACTTCACACACATATAAATATACATAAATTTCTTTCTTACACACACACATATATAATATTACTTTAAATACTTTGTATACATTACATACTTACATATACATATATATACATATTTATACTACATACATATATATATATACATATATATATATATATATATATATATATATACTTACATACTTACACATATATATATATATTTTTATACATTTATAAATTACACTTACACACATTACACACATATAAATACTTACACACACATACTATACATACTTACACACACACACACACACATACACACATATACACTACACACACACACACACACACACATATTTCACACACACACATACATACTTAGTACATGTAATGAATGAAGTATAACAT
>CM022764.1:29931669-29964169 GCA_012411365.1 Ameiurus melas | reverse complement strand
ATATATCAAGAGTTTTATTTAGGTCTCAGACCAACATTAGCTAAAATATTCTCAATGTATTATTATGGATTAGAAGTGCTATTCAGCTAAACATTCAAATAGTGTACCTGACAGTGGTCACCAACCCTGCTCCTGGAGATCTACCTTCCTGCAGCTTTCATGTCCAAACTAAATCTAACACACTTGTTTTAACTGATCAGGAACTTCTTAAGGCGATGATTAGACGGTCAGGTGGCCACCATTATGGTTGGAGCTAAAGTAGATCTTCAGGACCAGGGTTGGTGACCACTCATCTAGAAGGTCCTTATGACTTGGTGTCTTGTCAGTAAATGTAAATGATGTTAAGTGGTACTCAAGCCTGCAGTAACCACACTGTACTATGGAGAAATCGAAGGCATAGAAGTCTCTTGATGCTTTTGGGTATGTTCAAGACTCAATGTTTTATGTTTACAGCATAGAGAACATTGTAGCACTGTTATCTAGCTAAACATATCCATTTTAGACAACTCCTCACTAAGAATGTTACCTTGATGTGCAGCTTTGTAGATGTGCAGTGCTTAGAAAATGAATACAGAACTTTTAACTCTTTCCACAATTAGTTGGCCTATAAGCCGAATAAATAATTTTTTTCCTTGCTTTTTCCTAAATGGTGCACTCATATAGCGCTTTTATTCAAAGCACTTTTCACTGGGTCTCATTCACCCATTCACACACACACACCGCAAGGGTTCACATCACAGTCACCTGACTTGAACTCTATAGAAAATCTCTATATTATATATATATATATATATATATATATATATATATATATATATATATATATATATATATATATATATATATAAATATTACTGAATTGGTGGAGATTGCTCATGAGAAAAAGGAGCAGATTCCTCACGAATGCTGCCAAAAGCTCTGCATCTCATTTTCAGCAGTCATAACAGCTAAAGGAACTCTATTAAGTACTAAAGATGCTCGTCATGAAGGGGGTGAATAATTTTGAAACTGGAGAAGTCATTATAAGTTGCATTATCAGTTGAATTTGGGGAAACCACTTGATTAATTGTTTTAAACTATTTCAACTGCTTTTGTTTGATTTGTTCATCGCAAAAAGCTGAAAGTCTGAAAATTTTGACAATAAATCTGATTTGCACTGGGGGTTGATCAATTTGTATTGCAACTGTATCCAAAGCGCTTTACACTGTGTCTCATTCACCCATTCACACACTCACACACCAATGGTAGCAGAGCCATGCAAGGCGCTAACTTGTCATCAGGAGCAACTTGGGGTTCAGTGTCTTGCCCAAGGACACTTCGGCATGTGGAGTCACCCGGGCCAGGAATCGAACCACCAACCCTACGATTAGCGGACAACCCGCTCTACCACCTGCGCCACAGCCACAGTATGTACATGTTAAATATCCTCAGTATTTATATACATGTGCAAACCTGCGTGAAGTTGGCCCCCCCACCAACGCAAAACGTCAGCAAAATGGTCTCAATCGTTTGTGCTTCGTTTGTGCTGGTTTGTGCCGTTAAAATTTTCGTTTGTGCTGCTTCGGTTCCGGAGATATTAAAGGAATATTTATAGGTCATTCTGGGGTCACCCGACCGTGCTCCGAATTAACCCAAAATAGTCTCAATCGTTTGTGCTGCTTTCGATTTTAATATATTTGGGATTAAGTTCTGAGATGACGTCACCAGCCCCACACATGCTCCAAATTGACCCGAAATGGTCTAAATCGCTTGTGCCGATTTTTGCCGACTGTCTTTTTTATTTTAACAATACAGTTGAAGTAAAAAGGTAAAATCCGAACAACAAATCACATTAAATAGTCGCATTCACGTAATTGTTACCTAACCACTGTGCGTTTTCAACTTTTAAGAGACACAGCAGATCACAGGATGTGTGAAATGTAACACGAACTCCAAGATAAGTGTTTTTACTTGTTTCTGTATATGTTTTATGAGAATAACAGTCGTAATATTAACATTGTCATAAATAAATAAATACACGTACCATAATCTGTTTGCTGTAGCTCTGTTTATACATACATGGGCCGTGTGTATATATGTTTGTATGAATGTGTGTGTGTGTGTATGTGTGTGTGTGTGTATGTATATATTAGTGTGTGTGTATCTGTCTGTGGAAATTTAATGACTTAAATGACTCAATAAATTAAGATTTAAGGCAAAATGATTTTACTTGTGAAACTGAATTACTGTGAACTATCAAACATCCTTTGAAGCAAATAATGTACCTTTAAAAACTTAAACACTTAGAACAAAAATACTTGAATTTATGAAAATATTTCAATTTAAACAGTGCAATCAGTCTTTTGTGTATAACACAGCATGTGGGCATATTTTGTTTTTTTCAGACATTCCTGTCACTCCACTTCTCAGGTCATCATACATCTCCCAGACACATGGAGACCTCCTGCAATAGGCCACATAATGTCCAAGAGCATCCTGCGTTAAGCCTCCTCTGAAAGCAATGACTGCCCTTAAAGTAAATTTCTCTCCTTGGAGCATCAGATTTAAGGGAAATTCACACAAAGAAAATTCTGTGGAGGTGCTTCCCAGGTCAGTGTCAATCCACAGAAGTTCCCAGACTGTAACTGTGAGAAACTTTACCTGCACAGAGCACTTTTCCTGAGGTAGAGTCTGTCGTGAATGCAGAGGGACACTGTGACGGACTTTGGATTGGCCTGAGGCAGGGGGACTCCAGAAGGTTAAGGCCTTCTTCCACCGCGGTCTGAAGATGTGTCATGCCAGAAGCCTGCAGTACAGCAACAGAAGTACAAACAAATGGAATTTTCCTTGTGACTTCTGTGCTGAAACTGCAATACTGTGAGGAGCACTGTTGTGTGAAGGAAACACATGCGCGTTGTGTCATTGACATTTCAATGATGGTGGAGATGTGGAACTGTGCATCGATTTGGAGAGCACCAGATTTCAATTGGACAGCTTTAAATATCCCACTCAGCAGCTCTGCCCTCTGTATGTAGACCTGTGCATTCAGACCCTTTGTGCTAATTGTTTTCACTAGCTGGAGGAGGTTGTTTGAGTCCTCACCGCAAACAATATTTCCAAAAGTTACACTATCGCAGAAAGCACAACATAAGCATTGACAAAAAGCATCAAATGCACATGTGTTCAGCACAGAGATTCTTGATTTCCTGAGTTTAACAGGCTGTTGATTATTTCCATTTTTCAATAGTTCCACTTTCACTCTTTTCCCCCCTCACAGATGGATCTGCATGGAGCCATTCAGGACAAGGAGAGGTATGACTTCCTTTTCCTCTTTTTGGGTGGAACCGCGGCCCCTCTCAGTTTTCAACTGCATCTTCCTCTGTTGGATGGATGTTTGTGATGGTGTCAGACTTCCCAGAACAGGAAGCATCCTTTTCTGCTTTTCTGTCTACACTGCAAGTTGTGGTGGGTAGTGGATTGGCTCTTGTGGTGATCACTGTTGCAACAGCTGCATCTTCTTCACCTTTTTGTTTTGCAGAAAAAATTCGCATATTGCCCTCAATGAAGGACAAATGGCGAGCATTGAATCGATCCACTCGAATAGGCAAGTTTTCATGCTTGAAGAGCCCACGTTTGATGTTTTTGAACTCTGCTTAAACATTGGCTGAACTTGCGGTGATGTTGGTGCCCGAGTGAGGGATCATTACCCCTGTCCAGAGTGGTAAGTAACTTGCAAGCCAGATTATATTGGGAATAATCTCAGGGAGGAAGTGCATATTATCATGATCACCATTAACCATGGCAAGTGACCTGCTCTCCTCACATATGTCTGTCACCCACTGCCGTAGGTCTGTCTGTGTTTGGTCAAATGGATGCACTTCTTCCAGGTCTTCACCCTCTACATCTGGAATGATTACACAATCTTCTGCAATTCTGACTTTCAGGTATTTCTTGCATCTTTCTGATATAAGAGGGGCTCCAGAGCTATCATTGCCCTCTACTTCACTGAGAGCCACAACAGTAATACTGCGTAGTAGCTCTCTTGCATTGTCCATGGACTGTGACTTGAGAAGCTGTGCCATTGACCTCACAAAGAAATCTTTAATGCGATGTGATTTTTTCTTCAAGCAGTCCCACTGGCAGATCATCTTGATGCAGTGTGCAACATCAACCCGAACAAAACAAGGTGGCACTTTTGCTGACACTTTACCGAGTAAGACACCACAACACTCATTGATGTAGGTCTTCAGATCAGGATGAGGAGTAAAAGCCTTGACCAGAGCTCCAAGCAAAGCCAGAGAAAAGTCACTCACAACCTCTTTTGGAATTGGTGCACCTGCACGTATCCATTCTGTCAGCCAATGTGTTATTGCATTAACATCGTGTCTCTCTGACAGCATTTGCACCACTGGGACACTTGAACTCTCATCCCCTGCCAGAACACCCTGATATAAGAAGATATGGCCAGACATGCCATTTGGTCTCTGTAGTTTCCTCACCACTGAGCCAGTTGCATCAAAACTCACAGTGGGGTTAGTAGACTTCTTTGATAATGACTTGTACATAAACATTTGTGTTTAACTCCAGTAGTGACAGAAGAACTTGTCCAGTCCAATGTCTTTAATGCTACCACTGTGAGGTGAACTATATTTTAACATCTGCAGTGACAATATAGGATCCTTGTCACCTAATTCTAAGTAATTTCTCTCTTGCTTTGCTTTGCGCAGGGTGGCCAAATTAGGAAGATGGCTTGGCTCAGGATCTCCAAAATCCATCAGCTTTGTTGCCTCTGATGCCCTCCATACATGGGGTTCCATTCTACCCTCACACAGTTCTTTCGCTATATGCACACGCAAGTTACCAGACATCGGACGCTTTGAACATCCAGTGTGCAGGGGAGTCATCAGTGTTTTGTAAATAAACTTGAGCACCATTGGGCTGTTCATTTCAGGCTCTCTGTCACATTTTATGTGAATGTGGCCAAGACATTCCTTACAGTTGCCTCTGATTTCTAGGAATTTCTCTGTTACTGATGGATAGACCTTGGCTCTTTTAAAAACAAATGTACAGGGGCTTTTCACTTCTTCCCAAATGTGGTGATTTATTACATGTGTCCAGATGCCAGGCTTCAAAATAGTGTATTCCCTTTTGTGTGTTTTAGAGAACTTGTTTTTATATTGAACTGTTTCAGGCATGAATTCAATCCATGTCTGAAATGGAAGTTGAAGACCAAAAGTCCAGCAATCTTTTGGTCTTGGGGAAAGGGACCCTGGCTCAAAATCAGTGTCATCACTACTGCCACTTGTTTCATGATCACTCTTAAAATCAAACCCTAAAGCAGTCCAGATGTTGTGTCTGTTCAATTTAACAAAGGTATATAGAGCCTTTGCAGTGATCCTGTTTTCTAGCTGCTCACTAAGCTCTGTCCAGATGTTCTGATTAGGAGTAGCTATGTTGCCATTTTGGACTATGGCCTCTTTTGATGAACAGAGGACTGTGAAAATGACACCTTTCCGAGCCGCTGCTTTCTTCGGCATCTGGCATAAGCAGAACATAATTACCCACTGAAATAATCCTGGTCATACACTGCAAACTTGTTTTTGTGTATTACTGTATTTGCCAGAATACAAGGAAAATATATATTATTACTATAAGGATTAATATATTTATACTAGGACCAATATGGTAATGTTGACCCTTGGATGCACAACGTTTTCAAAAAACTTACATGGGTACCATGTGCAGCTGTAATTAGCATTGCATAGCTCCATTAACCATACTAGTATTAACAATGAGTTTTCTGTTCAAGAAATTCAACATTGACAATCTTAGCTCTTTGAAAGTTGTACCATTATGATTAAAGTTAACTAATAATATTGTAACTGATAGTGTTCAAAAATGGTACTTACATTGGCCAGACTTTTTATTTAGTAACTGTCGACTTTTCCTATACTAACAACACTAATTCCCACAAGAGCACCGTGAACAGAAGTGTCACACCTAGTGGTGGGAGTGAAGTGTAACAGATTATTCTCCTTGTAAATAAACGAAAAGTTCAATCATGAGAGACAAGTGAATGAAGTAAAGAGAATTGTTTATTGAACAAATGATGACATGATTTCTCTTTTAATATCTCCTGAACCGAAGCAGCACAAACGAAACTTTTATCAGCACAAACCGGCACAAACGAAGCACAAACGATTGAGACTATTTTGAATGAACTTGGAGCATGTGGGGGCTGGTGACGTCACCGCGCCATAATTAAATGTCTAATATCTTAAAAACGAAAGCAGCACAAACGAAACTTTTAACGGCACAAACCAGCACAAACGGAGCACAAACGATTGAGACCATTTCGGTTGAATTTGGAGCATGTGGGGGGGCTGGGTGACCCCAGAATGACCTTTGAATATTCCTTTAATATCTCCGGAACCGAAGCAGCACAAACGAAAATTTTAACGGCACAAACCAGCACAAACGAAGCACAAACGATTGAGACTATTTTGCTGACGTTTTGCGTTGGTGGGGGGGCCAACTTCACGCAGGTCATGTGCAAGATCTCTGAAATTGAGTGTATGTGTTGAGTGTATGTTTTTGTGAGACTCAATCAGTGGAGTAGGATGTACTGGGTATTGCTGCATTGTGGAGTCTGATGGCTGATGGCATGAAAGAGCCACCAGACATGTTGAGGCATGTGGATCAATGAATCTGTGGCTGAATTTGCTCCTGAGCCTCCTCAGCTCAGCATACAGACAATGAGAAGGACTGTCCATGATAGCTTTCAGCTTCCTTCTCATCCTCTTCTCAGTGACTTCATCCACTCAGTCCTGTTCCATCCCTACCACAGAGGTGGCCTTCCTCACCAACTTGTTTGGTTTATTGGCACCACAAGTCCCAATGTCACCTCCCCAGCACACCACAGCAAGGAAGATAACACTGGCCACCACAGACTGTTATTGAGTTGCTCCCCTAGGAACTTGTAAGTGTCCACTATCTCCACTCCTTCCCAGGAGTAGGAAAAACTTCATACTGTAGTCATCTGCAGGCATCTGTGTGCAAACAAAAATCAGGCAGAAAAAAACTCCTTCAAGCTTCTATTACTCAATACTAGCACTTACAGGAGAAAAAACTTCAGTGTCACCGTTCAAAAGAGACCAAAACCTTTCATGAACTCCAAGTGGCTCAAGAACAGCTTTAATTTTACTTTGGGTATGCCTTGGATAGGAGATTTATGGTAATTTTACAGGAGCTTTAAGAGGTTGGAAATCCACAGTCAGAAACTCAGCTCACCATCTGCAGGTATGTACGTCACCCAGGAATCCTTCTTTACTATTCAACATACACTGTACAAACACTGTATCGCTCCAGCTGGTAGCCAAAGTAGCTCCAAGACCACTCCTGTGTTTATTCTGAATTACTCAGTAAACACTGTATTAACAGATGAAATGTTCATCTGTCCATTCTATCATTCTATTATCTCTCTTCCACAGAGGAGAAAACAGTGTTTAAACACCATTACTAATATAAATGAATAAATAGACCTTTATATTTAAATTATATGTCAGCATGTCTCATTTACCTGTACTGGGGACTTGTGGTGACGATCTGTGAGAGGGTCGTATCAGTCTCAGGCCCCTCAATCACTCCTTAGGATAACATGAGATCAGACTTTATTAATAAAGCGACGGAGAAATTTGGGAATTATAAACCCAGCTGCACCAACAGTCACATAAAGTTCAGAGATAATCTTTGGAGTCATCTGATGAAGGTATATGTGTGTATTTCTAATTCATATACAGTATTCATAAAATCTACTACTTTAACAAAATGAACATAAAGTGATGTCAAATCATCTACAGATGTTTATTATTGAATCATTTTCAAGCTGTTACCCAAAATGAGCAAACATGGTTCAGCATGGTTCAGGTGAAGCTGTACGGTGTTAAAATACAGTCAGTGTAGAGAGGAAAAGTGATGTAACGAATGTGTGAATGGATGAACGACACACTCCACATTGTGGTTAAAAGAGGTAATAATGGATTTTATGTTTATATGTTTATAACAACCCTGAAAAGGAGAAAGTGCTAGAAGACGGAGGGATGTATGGATGTTTATAACAAACATGTTTTTATTGCTGTAAGAAAGTAATTGTCAAATATAGTAAATATAGTAAAACATTGCAGAAGTTGTAAAAAGTTATTTTAAAATGTTTATGTTTATTTCACAGATTTAAAGGTGCAATATTTAATTTTTATTCCTTACTTGTAAAAATAACCTGAAATATATATTAAGTGGCTGAGAAAACCTGTTTGGAAAACTGACATCTATCCTGCAATGCTTGTTTGTGATTTTACGGGCCTCCTGTCAGTCATTTTATGACAAAGTATGTAGTAAAAGCTCAAGTGTCCTTTGTTCTTCCCAGTCTGTAGAGAATCCAGACTGAGTATATAGAATAATTCACTAACCCTCAGACTGGTAAACATCCATAACAGAAAACATCACACATTAAAGCACACCAGTCTCTTTCAAAGGTAGAGGAGATGTCTACACCTGCTTGTACACAGAAATCTGCACAGTAAAATCCCCAGTGTTGATTTAACACGAGAGTGTTGAATTTAGACCTTACAGTGTTTATATAAGTCCAGAGGACACAAATGAACACTCTGGGTGTAAATTCAAAAGTAGGTTTTCTGGTTTGCATTCATTTGTATGCTTCTTTCAGAACGTGATTTTAAGATCTTCAGGCTTCAGAGCTGAGCTCAAACACACCAGAGTGAGAGATGAAGATGAAGGCTCTTCTCTCTGTCCTCGTCCTGGCAGCTCTGACAGGAGCAGCTACAGCTCTGTTCTGGAGAAAATACATTCATGTGAACAAATACCAGGACTGGAATGATGCTCAGAAATACTGCAGGGAGAAGTATACAGATCTAGCAACTTTTGAAACCCAAGAGGAACAAGACAGATACAAAAAGTATATACAGCCTCAAAATTCTGGGTGGTGTTGGACCGGCCTCAGTCGGGATGGAGCAACGAAGAACTTTACTCAGTGGTCTGATGGAACCTTACTGACTTTCACGCATTGGGACAATAATAAGCCATCCAGTATGTACTATGATAACTGTGTATATATAGACGATAAGTGGGGTAATATTTATTGTTATTATTATCTGACCTTCATCTGCTACACCTGGGAGCCAGAGCTGATCGTGGTGCAGGAGATGAAGACCTGGGAAGAAGCTCTGATCTACTGCAGAATGCACTACACTGATCTGGTGAGCATCGACACAGAGAGAGATCAACACATGGTCAACAGCATGAGCAGTGAAATTCAGACACCCAGGTTCTGGACCGGTCTGCACTTCCTGGATGGATCATGGTTCTGGGTGAACCAGGTGATGGATGAACAAAGCCTGTGGAGCCTGAGCGTTATGCCCTCATGCCCTGCACCACGGTTCCGTTGTGGAGCCCAAAATGTCCAATATAACGTTCTGGAGAACCGAGACTGTGAGGAGAAAATGAACTTCATCTGCTACAACCAAACTACGTAAGTTATTGAATTCCTGATATGAGTTTTATTCCAGTTTCATACAAATACAAATATTTTTTTAAGGAACTAGATTATAACCAAACAAAAAATTTAAATCCCTTTAATACTCTTACAGGAATTAGTTGAAGATGAAGATGTTCACTGTGATCGAGACCAGAAGAAGATGGAGGAGAAATGAAGGACAGAGGTGTGACGCATGTCAATGTTTCACATTTCCACTTGATTAATATTCACTCTGTAAACTAGATGATTTTACTGGAATTGTGAACGATATATTCTGATGTGATCCCTGTTACGAAACGTAGAAGATATAGAATTCTTCTTCAAGACTTCATTAATCTGTTATAAATTATATTAGCATGATGCATGTGTTAATTATTAGATGTGATGTAAAATAGGAACACAATCTGCTGTAAACATTTCTACTGTATCTGAAATAATGATCTTATTTATACTTCCACTGTGGTGATTGGAAATATTTAATAAATGTTCGAATGATACACAAACGTGTGAGATATAATGTATGGTAATTGTCACGTTTCGGGAGGATGAGGCAGAAGCAATCGCAGATTTACCATTTAATAGTGCACAAACAAACAACGAAACAAAGACAACTTGGCAAAAACTCTGTGGCATAAGACAAAGACACTGACATAAACAACGTGAGTCTAAGACAACGAAAGACAAGGAGAAAGTGCAGACAAGGACTATAAATACACATGAGTGTTCATTAACAGAAACGTGAATCAGGTGCATGAGGTAGCGCATGTGGTCATGTGGTGTAGTGCAGTGGCTGATGGGAAATGGAGTCCGGGTTTCCAAGATACGTGACAGAACCCTCCCCCAAGGGTGCTACTCCCGGAGCGCCCAAACCGACATGGCCCCCCCACCGGCGGCCCCCGCGGCGGCCCCCCTGGCAAAAGGTCCTCAACAAAGCCAGTAGACCGAGCAGCTCCCACAATGGCACAGGGAGGCAAAAGGACGTCCTGGGCGGGGCATGGAAGCGGGGCGAGCTCCTTCCTGGGGCAGAAGAGGATCGCGAGGTCTCTCACGAGGCTCAAAGGGGGAGCGAGGGTCTCCACGAGGCACACGGGGGGAGCGAGGTTCTCCGCGAGGCACACGGGGGAGCGAGGTTCTCCACGAGGCACACGGGGGGAGTGAGGTTCTCCACGAGGCACATGGGGGGAGCGAGGTTCTCCGCGAGGCCAGGGAGAGGAGCGAGGTTCTCCGCGAGGCCTAAGGGAGGAACGACACTCTCCAAGGAGCATGAGAGGGGAACGGCGTCCTCCATGGAGCAGGAAGGGGGAGCAACACACTGAGCGCCGCGAAGTAAGGGAGCGACCTCTTCGTCGGAGCATGGAATCAGAGTGACGTCCTCAGCTAAGCAGGATGGCAGAGAGACGACCGCAACCAAGCAGGAAGGCCGAGCGACGACCTCAGCCGAGCAGGGAGGCCGAGCGACGTCCACAGCCGAGCAGGGAGGCAGAGCGACGTCCACAGCCGAGCAGGGAGGCAGAGCGACGTCCACAGCCGAGCAGGGAGGCAGAGCGACGTCCACAGCCGAGCAGGGAGGCAGAGCGACGTCCACAGCCGAGCAGGGAGGCAGAGCGACGTCCACAGCCGAGCAGGGAGGCAGAGCGACGTCCACTGCCGAGCAGGGAGGCAGAGCGACGTCCACTGCCGAGCAGGGAGGCAGAGCGACGTCCACTGCCGAGCAGGAAGGCAGAGCGACGTCCACAGCCGAGCAGGGATGCTGAGCGGCGCCCACAGCCGAGCAGGGATGCTGAGCGGTGTCCACCGCTGAGCAGGGATGCTGAGCGGCGCTCACAGCCGAACAGGAAGGCTGTGTGATGACCTCAGCTGAACAGGAAGGCTGTGCGACGACCTCAGCTGAACAGGACGGCTGCGTGACGACCTCAGCCGAACAGGATGGCTGCGTGACGACCTCAGCTGAACCGGACGGCTGCGTGATGAACCCAGCTGAACGGGAAGGCAGAGTGAAATCCAGAAGAGGGGAGGGAGGACGGGGTTCGGGCTCATCCTCGAGCATCCACTCCAACCCGTGTAGCTTGGCGTATTCTACCACGAACTCCGGGTGTGGTATGGTGCTTGTGATGTACCGCGATGGTAATCCGAGATCGCGGTTAGCCTGAACCATCCGTGCCCGCGACCTTCTTCCCTGCTCCGTGATCCGGAGATACCACTCCGCGTAGTCGTTGTACCAGGCTTCCATCGGAGAGAAAAAAATTGGAATAACTAAATAAAATCTGCTGCTTCTAGTTCACGGTCTTTCTTTCTGTCACATTTCGGGAGGATGAGGCAGAAGCAATCGCAGATTTACCATTTAATAGTGCACAAACAAACAACGAAACAAAGACAACTTGGGAAAAACTCTGTGGCATAAGACAAAGACACTGACATAAACAACGTGAGTCTAAGACAATGAAAGACAAGGAGAAAGTGCAGACAAGGACTATAAATACACATGAGTGTTCATTAACAGAAACGTGAATCAGGTGCATGAGGTAGCGCATGTGGTCATGTGGTGTAGTGCAGTGGCTGATGGGAAATGGAGTCCAGGTTTCCCAGATACGTGACAGTAATAATTTAGCAATGATTTATAATACTACTACTACTACTACTAATAATAATAATAATGATACACAAAATAATAAAGTAAAAACATGTTTTTCTCAGACTCACCGTATCCTCATCGCTGCTGTGTGCTTTAAATCTGCTCCAGAATAATCACTGTGCTCTAAATTATAGTCAAATTGAACTTAAATAATTAAATCAATATTCCGTGGTAGTTTATGTGCTAATAACAAATCTGAATAATGTTTTCATCTCATATAAACAATCTAAAGTAATAAATAATCCTTCAGTATTGATAATCGTCTGATAATAATTCATCATCTGAATGATTGTGAAAAGTTTGAAAATAGCAGTTTGTTTATTGTGTTGTGTGTCGTTGTCAGGGTTTCGGAGGTTGGAAGGTTGAGGCAGAAGCAATCGCAGATTTTAATATTTAATAATAAGCAAACAAACTACAAAACAAGACACTTGGCAAAACTGTGGCATGAGACTAGGACACTGACATAAACAACGTTAGTCTAAACAACGAAAGATAAAGAGAGAGTGCAGACAAGGACTATAAATATACATGAGTGCTCATTAACAGAAACGTGAATCAGGTGCATGAGGTCATGGGGTTGTAGTGCAGTGGCTGATGGTAAATGGAGTCCAGGTTTCCCAGATACGTGACAGAACCCTCCCCCAAGGGTGCTACTCCCGGAGCGCCCAAACCGACATGGCCCCCCCACCGGCGGCCCTGGGCCCCCGGGCAAAAGGTCCTCAACAAAGCCAGTAGACCGAGCGGCTCCCACAATGGCACAGGGAGGCAAAAGGACGTCCTGGGCGGGGCATGGAAGTGGGCGAGCTCCTTCCTGGGGCAGAAGAGGATCGCGAGGTTTCCCACGAGGCTCCAGGGGGGAGCGAGGTTCTCCGCGAGGCTCCCGGGGGGAGCGAGGTTCTCCGCGAGGCACACGGGGGGAGCGAGGTTCTCAGCGAGGCCAGGGAGAGGAGCGAGGTTCTCCGCGAGGCCTAAGGGAGGAACGACGCTCTCCAAGGAGCCTGAGGGGGGAACGGCGTCCTCCGTGGAGCAGGAAGGGGGAGCGACACACTGAGCGCAGCAAAGTAAGGGAGCGACGTCTTCAGCGGAGCATGGAGGCAGAGTGACGTCCTCAGCGAAGCAGGATGGCAGAGAGACGACAGCAGCCGAGCAGGAAGGCCGAGCGACGTCCACAGCCGAGCAGGAAGGCAGAGCGGCGTCCACAGCCGAGCAGGAAGGCAGAGCGGCGTCCACAGCCGAGCAGGGATGCTGAGCGGCGTCCACAGCCAAACAGGAAGGCTGCGCGACGACCTCAGCCAAACAGGAAGGCTGCGTGACGACCTCAGCTGAACAGGAAGGCTGCGTGACGACCTCAGCTGAACAGGAAGGCTGCGTGACGACCTTAGCTGAACGGGACGGCTGCGTGATGACCTCAGCTGAACGGGACGGCAGAGCGATATCCAGAAGAGGGGAGGGAGGGCGGGATTCGGTCTCATTTTCGAGCATCCACTCCAACCCGTGTAGCTTGGCATATTCTACCACGAACTCCGGGTGTGGAGTGGTGCATGCGCTGTACCGCGATGGTAATTCGAGACTGCGGCTGGTCTGAGCCATCAGTGCCCTCGACCTTCTTCCCTGCTCCGTGAGCCGGAGATACCACTCCGCGTAGTTGTTGTACCAGGCATCCATCGTGAACGAAAAAAATAATTAAACCTGCTGCTTCTCATTCGCGGTCTTTCGTTCTGTCAGGGTTTCGGAGGTTGGAAGGTTGCGGCAGAAGCAATCACAGATTTAAATATTTAATAATAAGCAAACAAACTACAAAACAAGACACTTGGCAAAACTGTGGCATGAGACTAGGACACTGACATAAACAACGTTAGTCTAAACAACGAAAGACAAAGAGAGAGTGCAGACAAGGACTATAAATACACATGAGTGCTCATTAACAGAAACGCGAATCAGGTGCATGAGGTGGCGCATGTGGTCATGTGGTGTAGTGCAGTGGCTGATGGGAAATGGAGTCCAGGTTTCCCAGATACGTGACAGTCGTGCGAAAATCATTTAACACTTTAGACGTGTTATAGAAGTTTTCACATGAAAACATTTGGATTTGACTTTTTCATTCTTCATGTTAAAAGTAGCAATGTTATACTCGAGTACGTATTTTGACGGGACACTTCCACGTTTAACTGAGTAAGTTCTAATCAAGTATAGGTATAGGTAAGTATAATCAGTACGTACTGTAGATAGTAAAGTAATAATAAGTAAGTATAACCTCTCAGTTACAGCACATCTATGTCTCACACAGATTCATTCTGGTGATGAATAAAGTTCATTAAACGCTTTTCATGACAAAAATGAAACAATAACTAAATATTTAAATGTAGCAGCATTTTCCTTGATGAGTAGAAACATAATAAAAATATCAGAAACAGACAGCTGGACAGAGGTGAAATCCCCCCTCCATCCCCGCTCTACCACCTGATCCAGAGCCACCATGACATGTACTTTTAATAAATAAAAACTGTAATTGTTAGTAAATTGCGGAGGTATAAGAGGAATAAAACATGCTGTTATAGGAAAATAGTCAACTTTGTGGTAGTAACAGCACTTTATCTCATACCTTCACTTCAGTCTGTATTTTACTGTAAAACACACACACACACACACAGACACAGACACAGAGACACACACACACACACACACACAGACACACAGACATGGGGCGGTTGTGGATCAGGTGGTAGAGCGGGTTGTCCACTAATCGTAGGGTTGGTGGTTCGATTCCCGGCCCGGGTGACTCCACATGCCGAAGTGTCCTTGGGCAAGACACTGAACCCCAAGTTGCTCCCGATGGCAAGTTAGCGCCTTGCATGGCAGCTCTGCTACCATTGGTATGTGAGTGTGTGTGTGAATGGGTGAATGAGACACAGTGTAAAGCGCTTTGGATAAAAGCGCTATATAAGTGCACATTTACCATTTACACTCACACACACACAGACACACACACACACACAGTGTGTATTACTTACACAACGCTGCCTGACTGTTCGTAACCTGAGTAGGATCAGTGCATTGTCATGTCACATTCCTCACTGTGGAGAAGTTCCACACGTTCTACCAGTCTTGTGTAGTGTGTGTAGTGTTCTTACAGGATAACCAGTACATGTTTTACTTTATTTTGCATACCACTGCATTTACCAAGCATTTAGCCTCTTAAAGAAACGTTTACTTCCTGTGGGTCTGAGGCTGAGATGACCAGGTGTCTTTTTTCATTCCAGATGTTTGATTGTGATCTCATGATTCTCAGCTGCATCTCTCACCATATCTGAATTCAGAATTATACAGTGCTGTGGTGTAAAGTAGTAGATTATTTGTACAGTGTCCAAACTGTAAAAAAAAACAAAAACAAACCTTGACATACAATGGCCAGTGAAATATAGTCTAAATAGTAGCCGAGATACACGTATTTCTCCTACTACAGGCCCATAGTAGGCATGTACGCGGTTTGGGACGCAGCCGTGCACTCTTGTTAGCAGTAAAACAGTTGAGCGCTGCCGTGTGTGATCGTGTCCTGTCACACAATGCGGTGAAAACTCCCACACAATGTTAATAGTATGATTAAGGTGTTTACATGTCTGTAATACACCTCGAGAAGGAGACTAAAAAACAGGAGTACTCCCCATGTCTGAAGTTCATTTGTGTTTACTTCGAGTATGAGCTTAATCAGATTAAGGTAACTAAAAAGTACTGTTTACATGGTAGTTTCATGGGAGTATCATCTTAATCGGGTTAACAGTGGATTATTGTTGTCCATGTAAACGCACTGATACACACAAAACAATGGTGGAATGTTCTGGAGAGTAGCTAGTAGAGTTTGTTCACAGTTACACATATCTGTACTATTTCTCTATGTCACTTCACAGAGACAAATCCACTGACGCTATGAAGGAGACATCACACACACACACACACACACACACACACACACACACACACTTACATCACCACACACACGCTTACCATGCTGAACTCTCTTCCCCTCCATTTAGCACTGGTGGAGTGGGTGCACACGCAGACGATAGCCCATGGGCAGTTCCACACACTACATTCCCCTTCCTGCAGTTCTATATCCCGATCATACAAAATGCACACACACAAACACACACACACACACACACTTCATGTAATTTATATGTTAGGTTTTATGATGTGATGGTTTGTCCTGTCCTGGCTGAGTCGGACTTCCGGGCTGCGCCGGCCAAACCGATCCAGCGGCCGAATATAGCGTCACTGTTGGTGTTGCTCCGGCAAACTGAACGCCAAGTCCAACGAAACCATTTGTTAGATGTAGAGGGAATGACTGGACCAATAAAGACAGAGAGAATGACAGTTGTGTTATTGTGTGGTGTCATGTGTTTAAGCCAGAGAAAGGATTTCAGTGTACTTTACTTTAAGTTTAGTGAAATGTTGAGAGTTTTGCGTACCTGATGTTGGTACCTCCTCAGAGGGGGTGGAGCCTGGCCTAGAAAGAGGGAGCCAGGCTCACAAATGGGACGTGCTTACCAAGTCGATGTGAGCGTACAACTGTGGTGCCGTGAGCAAACCTTTTCCAAAGCAAGTATAGTGAACATACCCTTTGTGTTTATAGTGTGTGTGTCTGTGTGTGTGTGTGTGTGTGTGTATATATATATATTCCAATCTTTATTTTGGAGTTTTTTGTTTGTTTGTTTGTTTCTTTGTCACTTTGGTATTCCTTTCTGTTACACTGTATATATTTTTCTCAACATCACTCGTGGACTTCTGTATATACGTTTTGGCTGTAAATAAATGACACCCTGCGTGACAGTGCTTTTCTTTTCACAAACAAAAACCCTCATGCTGCTCAAAGCGGGTCGCTTTGTGACCGGCGCCATGTTCATTGTTAACATGCAAAATCGGACATTTCAGCGCTTCTCTGCCCCCTTGTGTTGATAGCTTTTAATTATCGGGATACTCAGAAGTCTATGCTCGTGTAGCAGCTATGAACAATGCAATGGAAAAATATTTATAGCTTGTAAAATAAGCTGTGGAATTACCACAAAGTAGTAGCTGGCCAGTCTGTTATTAAATACATTTTCATGGTTCGTTTAATTTTTTTTTTTTTTTTACAGAACGCAGCTGCAAGATCCTATCCTGACCTAACATCTGGTCACAATGGCCATTGAAGATCCTGAAACAAATGCAGCACTACAGGCCTCAGGAGAGTCCACTTTAAAAAAAGCAACCAAAACAGCACGAAAGCAAATTGACCAGTTATTTCATATCTCACTTCACATCGCTGTAATTGGAGAATCAGGCACAGGAAAGTCATCTTTTATCAACGCTATCAGAGAGCTGGACAATGATGAAGATGGTGCAACTAAAACTGGAGTTACTGAAACCACAACTGAACCAACACCTTACGAACATCCCACAATGCCCAATGTGATGCTTTGGGACCTACCTGGAATTGGAACTCCAAAGTTTAAGGCTTGGAAATACCTTAAACAAATGCAGTGCAACAGGTACGACTTCTTCATCATCGTCTCATCCGAGAGATTCAAAGAGAATGACATCATGCTGGCCCAAGAGATCAGAAAAAGAAAAAAGCTGTTTTATTTTGTGAGATCTAAGATAGACAATGATATTCGAGCAGAATAATCAAAAAAGAGCTTTAACAAGGAAGAAACACTCTCACAAATCAGAAGAAACTGCCTGGGAAACTTGAAGCAAAATGAAAATCCAAATGTTTTCCTTATATCCTCAGAGGATATTAAAGCGTTTGATTTTGAAAAGCTCATTGAAACTCTGATGTCAGATCTCCAGCAACATAAACAGTCTGCTCTGCTGCAGTCAGTGCCCATCACCTCTGTGGCTATGCTAAAGAAAAAGGTGAAAATGTTTGAGAAAGCAGCATGAGCTGCAGCCCTGTGCTCAGGAGTCATCGCAGCAGCTCCAGTACCCGGTCTCTCAGTGGCATGTGATGCAAGTATTTTAGTGGCTTTCTTTACAAGGTGCTACTATTCATTTGGCTGGATGATAAATCACTTGAAAAACTCTCAGAACGAATTAACAAGCCACAGTTGGAATCTTTCATAAAATCACCTCTTGTATTGGCGTTGACGACGAAATCAACCGCGAGACTGTCGCTGTCTGCTTTAGCCGGAGGAGCAGCGCTGGAGTATCTATGCAGCTTGGTGCCTGGTGTAGGAAATGCTGCAGCAACTGGGATAATCTTTGTTTGTGTGGTGAAATGGGTTTCCCCGTGAATCATCTTGACTAACCGTTTATTGATTAGGGGGGCGTGCCCTGGATTAGTCGTGTTCGTGTTCAAGATCCCCAGCCAGGTAACGTGCAAGACTGGGTGGTGGAGCATCAGGCTAGACTCAGAGTGGCTTTCAAGGGTGCCCGCGACCGGTTGCTGGTAGCAGCTAGTCGACGAAAGGAAAGGCATGACTTGCGGGTGCGGGATGCACCACTGAAAGTGGGTCAATTGGTTCTTCTACAGGACTGTGGCATTAGAGGCCGTCACAAGATTCAGGACATTTGGAGCTCGGTGAGCTACCAGGTCCTTAAAGTCCCAAACAGTGGGGGCGTAGTCTATACCATTGCCCCTGTAGATGCAGTTCACAAGGTTAAACAGGTGCACAGAGATCTCTTGAAACCTCTAGTGGGAGCCGAGCCCCCTCGCCAACCAGTTACACCCCCGACCTCCTTGAGGCAGACCAATTGCACTGACCCCATTGGTGAGGAGGAGCTATGTTTAATAGTCTCAAGGACTCCCCTAGCTCCCTGTCCCTCTGTGGCTGGAGGGCCGCATTCACCAGTGGTTTCTGAACCTCCATTTGAGACACTCTTGGAGGCTGGTATCCCCATGAGTACTACTGTCCCTAACAGCCCACAGCCGTATTACTCTTCGTCACCGGTAGCCACTCCTTCTGTAGTTGACCAGCCTGGTTCAAGTTCCCTCGCTGTGCGCCGAACGAGGTGACATACAGCTGGCCAACATTCTAACCCACATCACCTGCCCCGGCCAGTGGGCCCCAACTAGCAATGTCAGCTGCTAAGATGGGGATGCCAGTTGGTTCTATCGTCGGGACGATGATTGGAGGGCAGATTGTGGTGAAATGGGTTTCCCCGTGAGTCATCTTGACTGACCGGTTATTGATTAGGGGGGCGTGCCCTGGATTAGTATTTAAGGAAGTGGTTTCGACTGACCGGTACGTCGTTCAGTCAGTGAAAGGACTTCCTGGTTAGTGACGTGGGATACCGGTAGCTTGGTGGGCGTGTAGGTGACACCGCTGGCTCAACAGGTAAGCACTGCTTGTTTTCCCATTTGTTTAAATGACTCTTTTTGAGGTGGAATCTTAGCTGTTTGTTCGGTTGTGGGTTTTAGTGCGGTTGGTATCTGTTTTGGAAACTCGCATGCATTACGTCCAGCGGACCGCAATGCAAGAAACTTGTTGGTGTCAGGTAGGCGATTATGCTCAACATACTATTACGGCCTCTCTGCTTCGTCATATATCTAACGTTGTTGTCTGCTTTAGTTTGCTATTAGCAGTAGAGTGGTGAGTGCGTTGTCTCTCCTCCTCGTACCTGTAAGTGGAGCATAGGATCACCAGCTCTGAGGTATATATGTTAAAGCAACGCTGTGCAGTCTATTTTTAGAACAAGCTACTAATTGTAATTTTAGTTTTTGTTGTGTTTTACAGAGTGGCCTATATGCTGGCTATACTCATCGGCTGTTCCCATGTCCTAAGAGACTGCTGCTTTGTCTCCTTTTAGTAATGTCATGTCCAATTATTAGGATATTTGTTTAGTCTGTGATCTTTCTAGCCACTGGCTTTGGCTGGTGCTAGGACTTTTGTTTTGTTTGTTCCAATGCATGCTTGGGCTATGCAGTGCTGTGTCGCCGTTTCTCTGGCCTAACCTGCATGCACTTTGTACTTTTATTTGTTGGTTGTGGGATAAACCCCGCTCTGCCTGTGTTGCTACTTTGCTTGTTGTGTATGTGCATGTTGTGTGTGTGTGGGCGTGTGGGTGTGTATGCATGCTGGTTTACAATCCCAATGCTGTGACCAGGGTGGCTGTCCCATTTGACCATTGATCCGTGCGGAGCTGGAGCACCAAACCTGCTGCTCAAGATAAGTAGCTATTTGTAGTACTGCTAGCACCCCTGGCTCGTAAGATCAACCATTCTGTTAATCAGTGCTTGTGTTTCCTTTTCCCCGTTGGCGGACAGGGGCAGTGTGGCCCACGTGAGCGGAGGACTGAGTTCATGGTGGAGGCCTTCACTTTTCCTTGCTGTGTGCACATTGAGGTGTCTTTTGTTTGGATTGCAGTGTTTCTCTCACGCATGGTGTATTTTCTGGACCCCCTCCCCTCTGTCCTGCAGTGGTCTGGCTCGCTGTGGTAAGCATTTCCCCCGTTCTAGTTACCCTTCCCCTGAGACCAGGTCACTCGCCCAATAGCAAGTTGCTAGTCAACCCCATAGATATTGTGCCTATATAGCAGTGACCCCTGGTCACTGTGTCGGTGGGACCTTTCCGTCAGAGTGTCAATTGTATGGTCATGTTTTACCGTGCAACGGTAACAATCAATGCGTCTTGTTGGAATAAAAATTGTTGATGTAACGCATGTCTCCGGCTCCTTGGGTTTCACAAACCTGTGCGCTCGAATTACCCTCAGGGGTTAATCTAGTTTAGTTTCTTGTCCTGGGGGCCGGCCTCCCGTCCCCCTAGGTGGCGTAGTTGATGCAACAAATCCTCAGATTCACCTTATTCCTGCTACATTTTGGCGTAGTTGGCAGGATCCCTCTTGTGTAAACCAGAGACGTGCGTTTATTTGTTTCTTTTCTGAACTGTTTTGATTGTAACGGTGTTAGTGGATGGTATTTGTTTGACAGTGGGACAAAGCAGCAGCTTCTTGCCCAGGAGCCCTGGAATATCTACCTATAGGTAGGGTTGTTGTGTGTAGTTAGTGTAGCTTTCCCCTTTCAAGTATGGGGGACGAGGAGTTAAGTCCAGAGAAGCTTCGTGACCTAGTGCTGCAGCTCAGAGCTGAGAAAGAGCGCTTACTACAGGAACGGTCAACTCCCCAACCAATTCCTAATCCTGATCCACTAGCTCCTGGACCATCTGGTCCTACACCAGCCTCGCCAGTAACTGAGCGCCTGGTTGTTTTACCGCGAGAGCGTAAGTGTCCCATGTTTAATGGGAAGACAGGGATAGGTATACTTGAGTGGACCGAGGAGGTACAGGCATGTATGCGGGCCCGCCATTTGTCTACTGCTGATAAGGCATTTTTCATCTTTGATCATTTGGAGGGAGAGGCTAAGGAGGAAATTAAGTACCGACCCGGTGCAGAGCGTGTTGACTCAGTCAGGGTCTTAGACATTCTGAAGGAACTTTATGGTCCCTCCCAATCTTATGTAACCTTGCAGCAGGCATTTTTTTCTAGACAGCAAGAAGAAGGAGAGACTTTGCAGGAATTTTCCTTGGCCTTAATGGCTTTAATGGATAAAGTCAGGCAGTGTGCTCCAGGTGGTGTGCTTAATGCAGAGGTTTTACTTCGTGATCAGTTCGTAGAACATGTTTTGGATAGTTCCCTTCGTAGAGAGTTGAAACAATATATCTGGGGTCAGCCCACCACCACCTTGCTAGAAATCCATAGGGAAACCCTGAGCTGGGAAAGGGAAGGACTTCCGGCAGGTGCTAGAGCCCGTAGCTTTTCCCTACCCTCGGCTTATGGCCTGCAGTATGCTGTGCGAGGCACCTCTCAGCCCACTACTCCAGTTACCCCTCCAGGTTCAGAGTTGGGTGAGTTAAAGCCATGTTGAAGCACCAACAAGAGCAGCTGAATCAGCTCACTCAGACTGTAGCTGCATTGCAAACCTCCACCATGCCCAATCGTCCTAATCGTAATGCCCCTTTTGTTTGTCATCGTTGTCAACAGCCAGGTCACTTTGCAAAAGACTGTGACGGGGAACGAGTTCCTTCTCAACCTCATCCTAATTCCTCTTCCGCTCTTTCTTCAGGCCGGTCCAGGTCTTTCCACGGGTCTCACCAGTCGGAAAACTGATTCCCACTGAGCTGTTGAGCCACAGCTCAGATGGGATCTTCACTGGCTCACAAGTGGGTGTGGTGTCTAGATTGATGTCCTCTTGTCCGAATATTGATGTGTTAGTGGGGGTGTTTTGTTATGGTCCACGCCTACTAGACACCGGATCGGTGTTTATATTGGTGTTTTAACGTGCAGAGCTTTTTCTGTCAGCAATTTGAACCATGGGGCCATGATCACCTTCACTCCTGTCATTGGCTTCGGCTTCAAGCTGCCAATGGCCTGGTAATTCCTATATCGGGTATTTAGAACTTGACGTTGTCCTATGTGGCAAGACCATCCCGCTGTTGTGGCATTTTAGTGGTACGGGACCCCTCGGGGTTCCCCTGTACATTCTTGCGAGGCGTTAGGCATGATATGTTATGTTAGTTGTTGTATGTCTGGTCATACTTGGGGAGCATATCCTCCTGGTACTGCTGTCCCCGAACCTTTGCAGCAAGTTTCAGTGACACAACCCCAAGTTTGTGCTACCCAATTTATGGTCACGCGTCCCCTTCCCCCCCGAGTTACCCCCCTTCTGTTAGCTCCTTGCAGGAGGCTGACCCTCTCCTGCGCAGGAGGTTCTGATATTCTGGAAGAGGCAAGTCCCAACCAACTCCAGAAGAGAAACGGCGGGCCCTAAAGAGGGGGGGTTGTTGTTGGGGGGGGGGGGGTGTTTTGTAGAGGGGGGGCGCTGGGCGGGGGGTGTTCAAGGGAGGGGCTTTTTATATTGTCGGATCTTCCGCCCTGACGGGAAAGAAGAGTGTCTTCAACTCCTGTTGCCAGCTGTCTTGAAGCCCCAGCCCTCCTAGACGGCCCCCCTGACCCGAAATTGCACCAGGCAACGGGCATTGAGAGAACTACCAAATTGGTGAGGTCTTAAATCTTGGTGATGTCTACATATATAAAGGAGGTGGGGTCACACAATTTATGGATTCTTGTGTTTGTTTTTGCCAAATGAAATCGCTTCGCCATTTCACAGTGATGGAACCATCTAACGGTGGTATAGAGAATGTCCTCGTCATGACTGATGTGTTCAGTAAATTTACCCAGGCAGTTCCTAACCGGGATCAGTGTGAGCTCTACGTGTGCACGTCTGTCTTGCTGAATGAGTGTTTTTACAGTTTGGTGTCCCGCGCGAATCCGTTCGAGACCAAGGAAGAAGCTTTGAGAGTTCCCTCATGCATCAGCTTTGTGACCTGTATGGAGTTGCTAAGTCTCGCACTACCCCTTACCACCCTTCAGGTAATGAGCAGTTGAGTGGCGTTCAACTCCTGGGTCGGTTCAAGATCCCCAGCCAGGTAACGTGCAAGACTGGGTGGTGGAGCATCAGGCTGGACTCAGAGTGGCTTTCGAGGGTGCCCGCGACTGCTTCCTGGTAGCAGCCTAGCGACCAAAGGAAAGGGAACCGACTTGCAAGGTGCGGGATGCCTGCACAAAGTGGTTAGTTGGTTCTTCTACACGGGGATTGTGGCATTAGAGGCCGTCCACAAGATTCAGGACATTTTGAGCTCGGTGAGCTACCAGGTCCTATAAGTCCCAAACAGTAGGGGAGGTGTCAATACCATTGCCCCTGTAGATGCAGTTCACAAGGTTAAACAGGTGCACAGAGATCTCTTGAAACCTCTAGTGGCGAGCCGGAGCCCCGCCAACCAGTTACACCCCCAACCTCCTTGAGGCAGACCAATTGCGCATTGACCCCATTGGTGAGGAGGAGCTATGTTTAATAGTCTCAAGGACTCCCCTAGCTCCCTGTCCCTCTGTGGCTGGGGGGGCGCATTCACCACTCGGTTTCTGAACCTCCATTTGAGACACTCTTGGAGGCTGGTATCCCCATGAGTACTACTGTCCCTAACAGCCCACAGCCGTAGACACTCCGTCACCGGTAGCCACTCCTTCTGTAGTTGACCAGCCTGGTTCAAGTTCCTCGCTGGCGGAACGAGAACGTGACATACAGCTGGCCAACATTCTAACCCAACACACATGCCGGCCAGTGGGGCCCCAAACCAGCAACTCAGCTGCTAAGATGGGGATGCCAGTTGGTTCTATCGTCGGAACAATGAAAACAAATTGGAGGGCAGATTGTGGTGAAATGGGTTTCCCGTGAGTTATCTTGACTGACCGGTTATTGATTAGGGGGCGGCCCTGGTTATTAAAAAGTGTTTTTACGAAAAAGGGTTGACCGGCACGTTGTTCAGTCAGTGAAAGGACTTCCTGGTTAGTGACCTGGGAACCGGTAGCTAGGGTGTGTGTGTAGGTGAAACCGGTGGCCCAACAGGTAAGCACTGCTTGTTTTCCCATTTGTTTAAATGACTCTTTTTGAGGTGGAATCTTAGCTGTTTGTTCGGTTGTGGGTTTTAGTGCGGTTGGTATCTGTTTTGAACTCGCTTGCATTACGTCCGCGGACCGCAATGCAAGAAACTTGTTGGTGTCAGGTAGGCGATTATGCTCAACATACTATTACGGCCTCTCTGCTTCGGCTATATATCTAACGTTGTTGTCTGCTTTAGTTTGCTATTAGCAGTAGAGTGGTGAGTGCGTGTTCCCTCCTCCTCGTACCTGTAAGTGGAGCATAGGATCGCCAGCTCTGAGGTATATATGTTAAAGCAACGCTGTGCAGTCTATTTTTAGAACAAGCTGCTAATCGTAATTTTAGTTTTTGTTGTGCTTTACAGAGTGGCCTATATGCTGGCTATACTCATCGGCTGTTCCCACGTCCTAAGAGACTGCTGCTTTGTCTCCTTTTAGTAATGTCATGTCCAATTATTAGGATATTTGTTTAGTCTGTGATCTTTCTAGCCACTGGCTTTGGCTGGTGCTAGGACTTTTGTTTTGTTTGTTCCAATGCATGCTTGGGCTATGCAGTGCTGTGTCGCCGTTTCTCTGGCCTAACCTGCATATTTTTTTTTTTTTTTTTTTTTTTTTTTTTGTTTTGTTTTTTGTTTTTTTTTTTTTTTTTTTTTTTTTTTTTTTTTTTTTTTTTTTTTTTTTTTTTTTTTTGTGTGTGTGTGTTGGTGTTTTTTTTTATATTTTTTTTGTGTAGGGTGGGGGTGGGTTTTTTTTATCCTTTGTTTCGCAAACAGAGGGGCAAAAAACCTGCTCCTCAAAAAAAAAGTTTTTTTTTTAACTCCACGCCCCCTTGGCTCGTAAAATCAACCATTATCTGTTAATTGTGGTGTGTTTTTTCCTTTCCCGTCGGACATGGGGCAGTTGTGGCCCACGTGAGCGGAGGACTGAGTTCATGGTGGAGGCCTTCACTTTTCCTTGCTGTGTGCACATTGAAGTGTCTTTTGTTTGGATTGCAGTGTTTCTCTCACGCATGGTGTATTTTCTGGACCCCCCTCCCTCTGTCCTGCAGTGGTCCGACTCGCTGTGGTAAGCATTTCCCCCATTCTAGTTACCCTTCCCCTGAGACCAGGTCACTCGCCCAATAGCAAGTTGCTAGTCAACCCCATAGCTATTGTGCCTATATAGCAGCCCCCTGGTCACTGTGTCGGTGGGACCTTTCCGTCAGAGTGTCAATTGTATGGTCATGTTTTACCGTGCAACGGTAACAATCAATGCGTCTTGTTGGAATAAAAATTGTTTATATAACGCATGTCTCCGGCTCCTTGGGTTTCACGAACCTGTGTGCTCGAATTACCCTCAGGGGTTAATCTAATTTAGTTTCTTGTCCTGGGGGCCGGCCTCCCGTCCCCTAGGTGGCGTAGTTGATGCAACAAATCCTCAGATTCACCTTGTTCCTGCCACATTTGTACATTAATACTTTTGAAGAATGGAGTGAAAGAGCTTGAAAATGCAGCATTGAATGTGCTGAAAGAGGCGGGGTTACATGACAATGGAGCGCTGACATGGAAGTAAAAAAAATGAAGTAATAACAATGCAATGATCATGTTTCAAATTGAATCAGAAGCAGAATGTTTGAATCACAAACTAAACCCTTATTGTGTTTTTTGTGAAAAGCTATATGACAGTACTTGGTTATAATCACTGAAGAATATATCAAGAGTTTTATTTAGGTCTCAGACCAACATTAGCTAAAATATTCTCAATGTATTATTATGGATTAGAAGTGCTATTCAGCTAAACATTCAAATAGTGTAATTGACAGTGGTCACCAACCCTGCTCCTGGAGATCTACGTTCCTGCAGCTTTCATGTCCAAACTAAATCTAACACACTTGTTTTAACTGATCAGGAACTTCTTAAGGCGATGATTAGACGGTCAGGTGGCCACCATTATGGTTGGAGCTAAAGTAGATCTTCAGGACCAGGGTTGGTGACCACTCATCTAGAAGGTCCTTATGACTTGGTGTCTTGTCAGTAAATGTAAATGATGTTAAGTGGTACTCAAGCCTGCAGTAACCACACTGTACTATGGAGAAATCGAAGGCATAGAAGTCTCTTGATGCTTTTGGGCATGTTCAAGACACAATGTTTTATGTTTACAGCATAGAGAACATTGTAGCACTGTTATCTAGCTAAACATATCCATTTTAGACAACTCCTCACTAAGAATGTTACCTTGATGTGCAGCTTTGTAGATGTGCAGTGCTTAGAAAATGAATACAGAACTTTTAACTCTTTCCACAATTAGTTGGCCTATAAGCCGAATAAATAATTTTTTCCTTGCTTTTTCCTAAATGGTGCACTCATATAGCGCTTTTATTCAAAGCACTTTTCACTGGGTCTGATTCTCCCATTCACACACACACACACACGCAAGGGTTCACATCACAGTCACCTGACTTGAACTCCATAGAAAATCTCTATATTATATATATATATATATATATATATATATATATATATATATATATATATATATATAAATATTACTGAACTGGTGGAGATTGCTCATGAGAAAAAGGAGCAGATTCCTCACGAATGCTGCCAAAAGCTCTGCATCTCATTTTCAGCAGTCATAACAGCTAAAGGAACTCTATTAAGTACTAAAGATGCTCGTCATGATGGGGGTGAATAATTTTGAAACTGGAGAAGTCATTATAAGTTGCATTATCAGTTGAATTTGGGGAAACCACTCGATTAATTGTTTTAAACTATTTCAACTGCTTTTGTTTGATTTGTTCATCGCAAAAAGCTGAAAGTCTGAAAAATTCGACAATAAATCTGATTTGCAGTGGGGGTTGATCAATTTGTATTGCAACTGTATATACATGTTAAATATCCTCAGTATTTATATACATGTGCAAGATCTCTGAAATGGCAATTAACTGTTGAGTGTATGTTTTTGTGAGACTCAATCAGTGGAGTAGGATGTACTGGGTATTGTTGCATTGTGGAGTCTGATGGCTGATGGCATGAAAGAGGCCCACAGACATGTTGAGGCATGTGGCTCGATGAATCTGTGGCTGAATTTGCTCCTGAGCCTCCTCAGCTCAGCATAGAGACAATGAGAAGGACTGTCCATAATAGCTCTCAGCTTCCTTCTCATCCTCTTCTCAGTCACTTCATCCACTCTGTCCTGTTCCATCCCTTCCACAGAGGTGGCCTTCCTCACCAACTTGTTTGGTTTATTGGCACCACAAGTCCCAATGTCACCTCCCCAGCACACCACAGCAAGGAAGATAACACTGGCCACCACAGACTGTTATTGAGTTGCTCCCCTAGGAACTTGTAAGTGTCCACTATCTCCACTCCTTCCCAGCTTATAGCGACAGGGGTGCGTGGGCACTGGCTGCACCAGAAGTCCACCACCAACAGCTTGGTTTTCCCGATATTGAGCTGGAATTAATTGTTGTCACACCATCTTATAAAGCTTTCAATAAGGTCTCTGTACCCCACCTTCATATTATCGGTGATACAGCGAACAAGGGAGGAGCCATCCAACTTCTGTAAGTGGCACATTCCTGAATTGAAGCAGAAGTCAGGGGTGTAGAAGATGAACAAGAATGGATACAGTACAATTCCCTCTGGTGCTCCAATGTTGCTAGTCACCATGTCTGACAAGCAACCCTGCAGCCTGATGTACTGCAGCCTGTCAGTGAGGTAGTCTGTAGTCCAGGGCACAAGATCATGGTCCATCTGCATCACAGAAAGCTTCTCAGCCAGCGGGAGTGGTTGAACCGTGTTAAAAGCACTAAAGAAATCAAAGAACATGATCTTCACAGTAGTTTGTGGCCTCTCTAGTTGTGTGTAAGCTCTTTGAAGCAGGTAGATGATGTCATCCTTCACACCAATATCAGCCTGGTATGCAAACTGCAGCTGATCCAGGCAGTTATGTACCATGGGCCTAAATAATTCTTAATTATACTTACACTTGTCCCATGATAACCATGCAAATTGTAGTTTCATAGCTTTAATCCATTATGTAGCCGAGAACGCTGTGAATTCATTGTTACCTTCTAAAATAAATGCTGCTAAAGTGTTTTAATAATTGTATTGTTTATGTGAGTATATTTTGGATATGATTGTGCTACAATAAAGTGTTCAAATGTTTTGTCCCGAAGATTTAACTCGTCATCACTGCAAACTGTAAATTATGGTTACTAATTACACATGCATTTCATGGTGCTGTTATTACCCACAGTATCACACTGCCTATGCCGGCTTGCCTTCTTCCCATAGTGCATCCTGGTGCCATCTTCCCCAGGTAAGTGATGCACATGCACCCGGCCTCCACATGATGTAAAAGAAAATCTGATTCATCAGACGAGGCCGCCTTCTTCCATTGCTCCATGGTGCAGTTCTGATGCTCATGCATCAGATGGTCCCAGCCTCCACATGATGTACATAAAAGGTGTACAGGGGTCAGCATGGGCACTCTGACCGGTCTGCAGCTACACAGCCCCATACGCAGCCAGCACTGATGTACTGTGTGTTCTGACACCTTTCTATCAGTGCACTTTTGCAGCAGTTTGTGCTTCAGTAGCTCTTCTGTGGGATCAGAGCAGACAGGATAGCCTTCGCTCCCCACGAGCATTAATGAGCCTCGGGTGCCCATGACTCTGTCACCGGCTCACCATTTGTCCTCTGTTTGACCACTTTTGGTAGGTACTAACCACTGCATACAGGTAACACCCCACAAGAAATATAATGTGCAACAGACAACAAAATGGGGGACCTGACATAGTTATTGGTTCCAGACCGGCTACTTAGAGAGTTTCAGAAAGAAATACATTTGCAGTTATGTCTCTGTTGTCCTACACAGTAACACTTGAAAAACTTTCTGACACTTACTGCCTACTTAAACTTTATGTCAAAGTAACTTCAATACATTATCTGAGCTAAAAAAAAGAAGTCTGCTGTAATCATGAAGACCACTGTATGATGATCTTAGGGGGCATGGTGAGGTGAGGGTTAGGGTTAACCCTAACTCTCATATAGCATCTTCTATTCTTTCAGATGTAGTGATTGCCTCAAGACCACTGTCTTCACAATTAGCAGGTGGCTACTAGCATATGGACTCTCATATATTACTGTGCCCATAGAAACACCTTCATGTCTTTGATTTACTTTGGTTTGTAGCAGGCTTGTTTTTTGTGGTTTCTCCCCTTGTCTATATTTACATTTGTTTGCATACTGAGTTATAGAGTTCTTTGCAGCTGTGTTCAGTTAATGACTCCTATTGACATATGGACATATGGATAAAATTCATAGCAGTGCATCATCACACTGTACATTAGTACAGTTTTTTCAACAACATGAAATCAGGAAGTTAACTGGTGTCTTAGTTTATTTATATTTAGAGACAGAATCATCAGTGGCTTCTGAACTGCACACAGGCCCAAACTGAGGTCCAGGAAATCAGCTGGCAGACACACAGTTTACCATCTGCAGGTGTGTGCGTGGCATCGACATCAATCCAGAGCTCATTTTTACTATTCATCACACACTGTACAAACATTGCATCGCTCCAGCTGGTAGCCAAAGTACCTACAAGCTTCTGGAACGCACTTTTTTGGGAAAAAAAAAAAAAGGTGAAAAAGTCACTAAAGGGGTCGGAAAAGTAGGCGCACAGTTGGTTACACTGGTCTACAGCTAGATAAAAGGCAGGCTAAACTCTGCCTCTCCCCAGCAAAAAGAAAAGACAATATTCTATATAAAATCTATCTCCATATAACCTAATCTATAATCTGTTTTGATTTATAAATAGACAGATTTTTTTACTTTTTAAAAATTACATTTCATAACCTTTATGATTTTTAAAAATAACTTTTTACTTTTATAAAACTATATAAAGGACAGAGTGATCTTGAAAATGTATTTTGTTACTGAACACTATACCTACTTAATGAAGAGACCTGGGCTATAATAACATGAACTACTTTACATGTAAAACATGTTGTATTACCTTTGTCTTGCGTTTACATCATTCGCAGATGAATTATATAAATTGGGAAGAAGGGCACGTCTCGCTATCCATGAAACTGTTAAATCAATCAGTGGGACACCTGCGCTTGCTTCTTTTTACATTTACGTCTACGTCAGCCGCTGTGTGATCAATGGGATGTGCAGCTCCGGCTCTCCCCAGCAAAAAGGAAATACAGAGGGAGAGGGAACGCAGGGTTTTTCATTTATACACATTCGATTTGAAAAGCAATAAAATACACAGAGAACCCAAATGATGCATTGATTGTGTTTTTTTTTTTCTTGAAAACAATTTGCACCTCCCATCTGATCACGCCACGCACCCCTGGTTGGGAACCACTGATCTACAACATTGAGTCAGGATGTTTGTTGGTGTCGTACTTGATTTGATTTTGCTTTGAAGATTTTAGCAGATTTGGGGGTTTTGGTTGGGGACACAATTCTTGTGGACATTAACGGCCTCTGAACCACAAGCAGGGACAAACCCTGTTCCAGTCTATTTCCTGTTAACATTCCGCCGGCTCGCCGTCACGTGGTTAAGTGCAAAACTATGTGATGTACACAATTTCTGTGTGTACATGGGTACTCATGCGATATACCGTTGGAAAGAATCTTGTGATTTTACTGATATAACCGTTTCAAGATACAGTAAAAACAGCAGCTACAATCGACATCTCTGTCAGGACACCAACATACAAGCAAACACTTACAAAACTGAGGCAAAACAAAGTCTTGTTACACTGGCAAAGGTCCAAACAATCCAGTTATGTAAAACTATTTAGTCCAAAACACCATATCAATAAATCCCCGTGCACTTTTTCTGTGTTATTATAAAATACCGAGATAGGTGCCCAATTTTTCACATATTTCTGTTATAACTTCAGTTCACGTGTGAATATACCTCATCGCTTGATTTCAAAATGGCCACTTCACTTTGCCCTTTCGATTGACACCTCATTTGTGTAACGGATCGGGACTGGAGGCGGATGCAGGTCAAAGTCTTTATTACACACACAATGATAAACAAAAGTAAACGCGGTCTTCACCGATAATACTGAGCGAATACACAGTGCCATCTGCTGGCCTTAGCGTAGGAATTTGAACCAATAAGATCTTTCATGTTCTGTCCATGGCCTTCAATATCCAATGAGAGTCCATGTTGAAGGGAAGTCCCCTCCTACTTTATATACGGCCCATTGTATATACAATAAAATTCTGAAAAACATGATACACTGCTTAATGGGTGAGTTTCAACACTTCAATTTAAATGTCTCAGAGTAATGTTGCGTAACCCGTGGCACCCAAAAGCCCACAAAGGTTTCAATTATGAACATACATATAAATATACATTTTGTAGTTTTCTGGATATGTGATTTGATAGCTCTTATCAAGAGTAGGCCTCCTTTTACCCTAGGTATGTGTACATGGTTACCAAGGGTCATTTCGAGTCTCCAAAATGAGATTTTGGTAAAACGCATGGACATACCCTTAGAAAAACATGTAAAATATTCATTTTCAGTTCGACTGGGCTTTCGATAGAGTAAGACGTGAAGTTTGAGTCTCCTGCTGACTTCGATTAAAAATTGTAATTAATTAGCACTTTTTTGGTAATATAATATATTTTGACTTATTCTATTTCGTCTATTTTAACTCGGTGGTTAAGATGTCAGGGAAAAACTCGGAAAATCGGGTGTTAGTATCACAAAACTGAGATCTAGTGTGCACACGTTGAGTGCGCCTCCTTCTCACCATGAACCCGCACACCGCGCCTCCTTCTCCTCATGAATGCGAACCACGCTCCCTTCTCTCCGTGAACCGACTGCATCCGCATCCCCGAGCGGTCCTGACCTCGCCACACTCTGGTTTGAGTTGATGGCTTTACTGGGGAAGGACATCGCCAATATTTTTAAA
>CM022764.1:29926669-29929169 GCA_012411365.1 Ameiurus melas | reverse complement strand
AATTATTATGATTAGTTAATAACAACAGCAGCGACGACAACGACAGCAATTGTTTAAATTGATAAAGTACTAAACAATCCAACAATAAAAAGTATATATCAGAAGTTGTAAAAAGTTATTTTAAAATGTTTATGTTTATTTCACAGATTTAAAGGTGCAATATTTAATTTTTATTCCTTACTTGTAAAAATGACCTTAAATATATACAGTGGCAAGAAAAAGTATGTGAACCCTTTGGCATGTCATGGTTTTCTGAATAAATTTGTCATAAAATGTGTCTAAAAGAACAACGCAAAATAAATTCTGATCTTTCATGTCACAATCCACAGTCATAAACATTATATATCGAGATAAAAGAAGTGTATAAGATTATAAAATGTTTATAAGATTTTTCTTTCATTGTTTCTACTGCAACCCTTCGATCACTTCACATCTCGCATTAAGGGTTCTATTTCACAGATTTAAAGGTGCAATATTTAATTTTTATTTCTTACTTGTAAAAATAACCTGTAATATATGGCCCGTTTGGACGGGCCTCCTGTCAGTCATTTTATGACAAAGTATGTAGTAAAAGCTCAAGTGTCCTTTGTTCTTCCCAGTCTGTAGAGAATCCAGACTGAGTATATAGAATAATTCACTAACCCTCAGATTGGTAAACATCCATAACAGAAAACATCACACATTAAAGCACACCAGACTCTTTCAAAGGTAGAGGAGATGTCTACACCTGCTTGTACACAGAAATCTGCACAGTAAAATCCCCCAGTGTTGTTTTAACACGAGTTTTATTTTAGTCCAGAGGACACAAATGAACACTCTTGGTGTAAATTCAAAACTAGGGATTTTCTGGTTTGCATTCATTTGAATGCTGCTTTCAGAAGTGATTTTAAGATCTTCAGGCTTCAGAGCTGAGCTCATACACACCAGAGTGAGAGATAAAGATGAAGGCTCTTCTCTCTGTCCTCGTCCTGGCAGCTCTGACAGGAGCAGCTACAGCTCTGTTCTGGAGAAAATACATTCATGTGAACAAACAACTGAAATGGAATGAAGCTCAGAAATACTGCAGGGAGAAGTATGTAGATCTGTTGACCATTGAAACCCAAGAGGAACAAGACAGATACAAAAATGATGTACGGCCTCAAAATTCTGCGGGGTGTTGGATCGGCCTCAGTGGGGATGGAGCAACGAAGACCTTTACTCAGTGGTCTGATGGAACCTTACTGACTTTCACATATTGGATACATAATTACCCATTCAGTATAAATGGTCAGAACTGTGTATATATAGACGATAAGTGGGGTAATTATTACTGTTCTCATGATCTGAACGTCATCTGCTACACCTGGGAGCCAGAGCTGATCGTGGTGCAGGAGATGAAGACCTGGGAAGAAGCTCTGATCTACTGCAGAATGCACTACACTGATCTGGTGAGCATCGACACAGAGAGAGATCAACACATGGTCAACAGCATGAGCAGTGAAATTCAGACACCCAGGTTCTGGACCGGTCTGCACTTCCTGGATGGATCATGGTTCTGGGTGAACCAGGTGATGGATGAACAAAGCCTGTGGAGCCTGAGCGTTATGCCCTCATGCCCTGCACCACGGTTCCGTTGTGGAGCCCAAAATGTCCAATATAATGTTCTGGAGAACCGAGACTGTGAGGAGAAAATGAACTTCATCTGCTACAACCAAACTACGTAAGTTATTGAATTCCTGATATGAGTTTAATTCCAGTTTCATACAAATACAAATAAAAATGTTTTTTTTAATGAAATAGATTATAATTTAAAAAAAAAATCACTTTAATAAAATTGCAGGAATTAGTTGAAGATGAAGATGTTCACTGTGATCGAGACCAGAAGAAGATGGAGGAGAAATGAAGGACAGAGGTGTGACGCATGTCGATGTTTTACATTTCCACTTGATTAATATTCACTCTGTAAACTAGATGATTTTACTGGAATTGTGAACGATATATTCTGATGTGATCCCTGTTACGAAACGTAGAAGATATAGAATTCTTCTTCAAGACTTCATTAATCTGTTATAAATTTTATCAGCATGATGCATTTGTTAATTATTAGATGTGATGTAAAATAGGAACACAGTCTTCTGTAAACATTTCTACTGTATCTGAAATAATGATCTTATTTATACTTCCACTGTCGTGATTGTAAATATTTAATAAATGTTCGAATGATACACAAACGTATGATATATAATGTATGGTAATAATTTAGCAATGATTTATAATACTACTACTATGACTACTACTACTACTACTAATAATAATAATAATAATGATACACAAAATAATACAATAAGTAAAAACATGTTTTTCTCAGACTCACCGTATCCTCATCGCTGCTGTGTGCTTTAAATCTGCTCCAGAATAATCACTGTGCTCTAAATTATAGTCAAATTGAACTTAAATAATTAAATCAATATTCCGTGGTAGTTTATGTGCTAATAACAAATCTGAATAATGTTTTCATCTC
>CM022764.1:29909169-29921669 GCA_012411365.1 Ameiurus melas | reverse complement strand
TTGGTCAGAAATGCGTCGTATTTACGGACAACAATCCGTTGAGTTACCTTCAGTCGGCCAAACTTGGGGCTATGGAACAACGGTGGGCAGCTCAGTTGGCTGCATTTGACTTTGAGATTAAATACCGGTCGGGACGCAGTAATCAGAATGCTGACGCATTGTCACTCCAGTATATGTCTGGTCATGACTTGGTGGAGCATATCCTCCCTGGTACTGCTGTCCCCGAACCTTTGCAGCAAGTTTCAGTGACACAACCCCAAGTTTGTGTTACCCAATTTATGGTCAACGTCCTTCCATCTCACCCCCCTTCTGACAGGCTGACCCCCTCCTGCAGGAGGTTCTGATATTCTGGAAGAGGCAAGTCCCACCAACTCCAGAAGAGAAACGGCGGGCCCCTAAGAGTGTGGCCATGCTGTTGCGTCAGTGGGATCGTTTGGTAGAGAGGGAGGGGCTTTTATATCGTCAGATCTTCCGCCCTGACGGGAAGGAAGAGTGTCTTCAACTCCTGTTGCCAGCTGTCTTGAAGCCAGACGTCCTGACGAAATTGCACCAGTGGTGCACATGGCCACTAGGGCATGCTTACAGAGAATTACACATTGGTGTTTGGTCCCAATAATTGTATCTACAGTAAAAAATGGCCATTTTGGCTTCTAGGCCAAATTAAATCTTGGCCATCGATTTCACAGTGATGGAACCATCTAACGGTGGTATAGAGAATGTCCTCGTCATGACTGATGTGTTCAGCAAATTCACTCTGGCAGTTCCTACCCGGGATCAGCGTGCGCCTACGGTGGCACGTGTCTTGCTGAATGAGTGGTTTTACAAGTTTGGTGTCCCGAGCCGAATCCATTCAGACCAAGGAAAAAGCTTTGAGAGTTCCCTCATCCATCAGCTTTGTGACCTGTATGGAGTTGCTAAGTCTCGCACTACCCCTTACCACCCTGCAGGTAATGGGCAGTGTGAGTGGTTCAACCGGACACTCCATAACCTTCTCCGCACATTGCCACCCTCCCGAAAGAGGGACTGGGCATCTTGTCTCCCACAAGTATTATTTTTTTTACAACTCTACCCCCCATCGGGGCACTGGTGAATCCCCCTTCTTTTTAATGTTTGGCCAAGAACCAAGGCTCCCGGTTGACTTTCTCCTGGGTCGTGTTCAAGATCCCCAGCCAGGTAACGTGCAAGACTGGGTGGTGGAGCATCAGGCTAGACTCAGAGTGGCTTTCGAGGGTGCCCGCGACCGGTTGCTGGTAGCAGCTGTCGACGAAAGGAAAGGCATGACTTGCGGGTGCGGGATGCACCACTGAAAGTGGGTCAATTGGTTCTTCTACAGGACTGTGGCATTAGAGGCCGTCACAAGATTCAGGACATTTGGAGCTCGGTGAGCTACCAGGTCCTTAAAGTCCCAAACAGTGGGGGCGTAGTCTATACCATTGCCCCTGTAGATGCAGTTCACAAGGTTAAACAGGTGCACAGAGATCTCTTGAAACCTCTAGTGGGAGCCGAGCCCCCTCGCCAACCAGTTACACCCCCGACCTCCTTGAGGCAGACCAATTGCACTGACCCCATTGGTGAGGAGGAGCTATGTTTAATAGTCTCAAGGACTCCCCTAGCTCCCTGTCCCTCTGTGGCTGGAGGGCCGCATTCACCAGTGGTTTCTGAACCTCCATTTGAGACACTCTTGGAGGCTGGTATCCCCATGAGTACTACTGTCCCTAACAGCCCACAGCCGTATTACCCCTCGTCACCGGTAGCCACTCCTTCTGTAGTTGGCCAGCCTGGTTCACGTTCCCTCGCTGTGCACCGAACGAGGCGACATACAGCTGGCCAACATTCTAACCCACATCACCTGCCCCGGCCGGTGGGCCCCAACCAGCAATGTCAGCTGCTAAGATGGGGATGCCAGTTGGTTCTATCGTCGGGACGATGAAAACAAATTGGAGGGCAGATTGTGGTGAAATGGGTTTCCCCGTGAGTCATCTTGACTGACCGGTTATTGATTAGGGGGGCGTGTCCTGGATTAGTATTTAAGGAAGTGGTTTTCGACTGACCGGTACGTCGTTCAGTCAGTGAAAGGACTTCCTGGTTAGTGACGTGGGATACCGGTAGCTTGGTGTGCGTGTAGGTGAAACCGCTGGCTCAACAGGTAAGCACTGCTTGTTTTCCCATTTGTTTAAATGACTCTTTTTGAGGTGGAATCTTAGCTGTTTGTTCGGTTGTGGGTTTTAGTGCGGTTGGTATCTGTTTTGGAAACTCGCATGCATTACGTCCAGTGGACCGCAACGCAAGAAACTTGTTGGTGTCAGGTAGGCGATTATGCTCAACATACACTTACGGCCTCTCTGCTTCGTCATATATCTAACGTTGTTGTCTGCTTTAGTTTGCTATTAGCAGTAGAGTGGTGAGTGCGTTGTCTCTCCTCCTCGTACCTGTCAGTGGAGCATAGGATCGCCAGCTCTGAGGTATGTATGTTAAAGCAACGCTGTGCAGTCTATTTTTAGAACAAGCTGCTAATCGTAATTTTAGTTTTTGTTGTGCTTTACAGAGTGGCCTATATGCTGGCTATACTCATCGGCTGTTCCCATGTCCTAAGAGACTGCTGCTTTGTCTCCTTTTTTTTAAGTAATGTCATGTCTAATTATTAGGATATTTGTTTAGTCTGTGATCTTAATCTAGTTTAGTTTCTTGTCCTGGGGACCGGCCTCCCGTCCCCTAGGTGGCGTAGTTGATGCAACAAATCCTCAGATTCACCTTGTTCCTGCCACATTTGTACATTAATACTTTTGAAGAATGGAGTGAAAGAGCTTGAAAATGCAGCATTGAATGTGCTGAAAGAGGCGGGGTTAAAGTGACAATGGAGTGCTGACATGGAAGTAAAAAAAAATGAAGTAATAACAATGCAATGATCGTGTTTCAAATTGAATCAGAAGCAGAACGTTTGAGTCACAAACTAAACCCTTATTGTGTTTTTTGTGAAAAGCTATATAACAGTACTTGGTTATAATCACTGAAGAATATATCAAGAGTTTTATTTAGGTCTCAGACCAACATTAGCTAAAATTTTCTCAATGTATTATTATGGATTAGCACTAAGTGCTATTCAGCTAAACATTCAAATAGTGTACCTGACAGTGGTCACCAACCCTGCTCCTGGAGATCTACGTTCCTGCAGCTTTCATGTCCAAACTAAATCTAACACACTAGTTTTAACTGATCAGGAACTTCTTAAGGCGATGATTAGACGGTCAGGTGGCCACCATTATGGTTGGAGCTAAAGTAGATCTTCAGGACCAGGGTTGGTGACCACTGATCTAGAAGGTCCTTATGACTTGGTGTCTTGTCAGTAAATGTAAATGATGTTAAGTGGTGCTCAAGCCTGCAGTAACCACACTGTACTATGGAGAAATTGAAGGCATAGAAGTCTCTTGATGCTTTTGGGCATGTTCAAGACACAATGTTTTATGTTTACAGCATAGAGAACATTGTAGCACTGTTATCTAGCTAAACATATCCATTTTAGACAACTCCTCACTAAGAATGTTACCTTGATGTGCAGCTTTGTAGATGTGCAGTGCTTAGAAAATAAATACAGAACTTTTAACTCTTTCCACAATTAGTTGGTCTATAAGCCGAATAAATAATTTTTTCCTTGCTTTTTCCTAAATGGTGCACTCATATAGCGCTTTTATCCAAAGCACTTTTCACTGGGTCTCATTCACCCATTCACACACACACACACACAATGCAAGGGTTCACATCACAGTCACCTGACTTGAACTCTATAGAAAATCTCTATATTATATATATATATAATATTACTGAACTGGTGGAGATTGCTCATGAGAAACAGGAGCAGATTCCTCACGAATGCTGCCAAAAGCTCTGCATCTCATTTTCAGCAGTCATAACAGCTAAAGGAACTCTATTAAGTACTAAAGATGCTCGTCATGAAGGGGGTGAATAATTTTGAAACTGGAGAAATCATTATTAGTTGCATTATCAGTTGAATTTAGGGAAACCACTCGATTAATTGTTTTAAACTATTTCAACTGCTTTTGTTTGATTTGTTCATCGCAAAAAGCTGAAAGTCTGAAAATTTTGACAATAAATCTGATTTGCACTGGGGGTTGATCAATTTGTATTGCAACTGTATGTACGTGTTAAATATCCTCAGTATTTATATACATGTGCAAGATCTCTGAAATGGCAATTAACTGTTGAGTGTATGTTTTTGTGAGACTCAATCAGTGGAGTAGGATGTACTGGGTATTGTTGCATTGTGGAGTCTGATGGCTGATGGCATGAAAGAGCCCCCAGACATGTTGAGGCATGTGGCTGGATGAATCTGTGGCTGAATTTGCTCCTGAGCCTCCTCAGCTCAGCATAGAGACGATGAGAAGGACTGTCCATGATAGCTTTCAGCTTCCTTCTCATCCTCTTCTCAGTGACTTCATCCACTCAGTCCTGTTCCATCCCTACCACAGAGGTGGCCTTCCTCACCAACTTGTTTGGTTTATTGGCACCACAAGTCCCAATGTCACCTCTCCAGCACAACACAGCAAGGAAGATAACACTGGCCACCACAGACTGTTATTGAGTTGCTCCCCTAGGAACTTGTAAGTGTCCACTATCTCCACTCCTTCCCAGCTTATAGCGACAGGGGTGCGTGGGCACTGGCTGCACCAGAAGTCCACCACCAACAGCTTGGTTTTCCCGATATTGAGCTGGAATTAGTTGTTGTCACACCATCTTATAAAGCTTTCAATAAGGTCTCTGTACCCCACCTTCATATTATCGGTGATACAGCGAACAAGGGAGGAGCCATCCAACTTCTGTAAGTGGCACATTCCTGAATTGAAGCAGAAGTCAGGGGTGTAGAAGATGAACAAGAATGGAGACAGTACAGTTCCCTGTGGTGCTCCAATGTTGCTAGTCACCATGTCTGACAAGCAACCCTGCAGCCTGATGTACTGCAGCCTGTCAGTGAGGTAGTCTGTAGTCCAGGGCACAAGATCATGGTCCATCTGCATCACAGAAAGCTTCTCAGCCAGCGGGAGTGGTTGAACCGTGTTAAAAGCACTAAAGAAATCAAAGAACATGATCTTCACAGTAGTTTGTGGCCTCTCTAGTTGTGTGTAAGCTCTTTGAAGCAGGTAGATGATGTCATCCTTCACACCAATATCAGCCTGGTATGCAAACTGCAGCTGATCCAGGCAGTTATGTACCATGGGCCTAAATAATTCTTAATTATTCTTACACTTGTCCCATGATAACCATGCAAATTGTAGTTTCATAGCTTTAATCCATTATGTAGCCGAGAACGCTGTGAATTCATTGTTACCTTCTAAAATAAATGCTGCTAAAGTGTTTTAATAATTGTATTGTTTATGTGAGTATATTTTGGATGTGATTGTGCTACAATAAAGTGTTCAAATGTTTTGTCCCGAAGATTTAACTCGTCATCACTGCAAACTGTAAATTATGGTTACTAATTACACATGCATTTCATGGTGCTGTTATTACCCACAGTATCACACTGCCTATGCCGGCTTGCCTTCTTCCCATAGTGCATCCTGGTGCCATCTTCCCCAGGTAAGTGATGCACATGCACCCGGCCTCCACATGATGTAAAAGAAAATCTGATTCATCAGACGAGGCCGCCTTCTTCCATTGCTCCATGGTGCAGTTCTGATGCTCATGCATCAGATGGTCCCAGCCTCCACATGATGTACATAAAAGGTGTACAGGGGTCAGCATGGGCACTCTGACCGGTCTGCAGCTACACAGCCCCATACGCAGCCAGCACTGATGTACTGTGTGTTCTGACACCTTTCTATCAGTGCACTTTTGCAGCAGTTTGTGCTTCAGTAGCTCTTCTGTGGGATCAGAGCAGACAGGATAGCCTTCGCTCCCCACGAGCATTAATGAGCCTCGGGTGCCCATGACTCTGTCACCGGCTCACCATTTGTCCTCTGTTTGACCACTTTTGGTAGGTACTAACCACTGCATACAGGTAACACCCCACAAGAAATATAATGTGCAACAGACAACAAAATGGGGGACCTGACATAGTTATTGGTTCCAGACCGGCTACTTAGAGAGTTTCAGAAAGAAATACATTTGCAGTTATGTCTCTGTTGTCTTGCACAGTAACACTTGAAAAACATTCTGACACTTACTGCCTACTTAAACTTTATGTCAAAGTAACTTCAATACATTATCTGAGCTTAAAAAAAAGGTCTGCTGTAATCATGAAGACCACTGTATGATGATCTTAGGGGGCATGGTGAGGTGAGGGTTAGGGGTAACCCTAACTCTAGACCGGATGCAGTGCTCAGCTAGGACAGTGAGGTGTCTCATATAGCATCTTCTATTCTTTCAGAATGTGATTGCCTCAAGACCACTGTCTACTCAATTAGCAGGTGGCTACTAGCATATGGACTCTCATATATTACTGTGCCCATAGAAACACCTTCACGTCTTTGATTTACTTTGGTTTGTAGCAGGCTTGTTTTTTGTGGTTTCTCCCCTTGTCTATATTTACATTTGTTTGCATACTGAGTTATAGAGTTCTTTGCAGCTGTGTTCAGTTAATGACTCCTATTGACATATGGACATATGGATAAAATTCATAGCAGTGCATCATCACACTGTACATTAGTACAGTTTTTTCAACAACATGAAATCAGGAAGTTAACTGGTGTCTTAGTTTATTTATATTTAGAGACAGAATCATCAGTGGCTTCTGAACTGCACACAGGCCCAAACTGAGGTCCAGGAAATCAGCTGGCAGACACACAGTTTACCATCTGCAGGTGTGTGCGTGGCATCGACATCAATCCAGAGCTCATTTTTACTATTCATCACACACTGTACAAACATTGCATCGCTCCAGCTGGTAGCCAAAGTACCTACAAGCTTCTGGAACGCACTTTTTGGGAAAAAAAAAAAAAAGGTGAAAAAGTCACTAAAGGGGTCTGAAAAGTCGCTAAGTTGGTTACACTGGTCTACAGCTAGATAAAAGGCAGGCTAAACTCTGCCTCTCCCCAGCAAAAAGAAAAGACAATATTCTATATAAAATCTATCTCCATATAACCTAATCTATAATCTGTTTTGATTTATAAATAGACAGATTTTTTTACTTTTTAAAAATTACATTTCATAACCTTTATGATTTTTAAAAATAACTTTTTACTTTTATAAAACTATATAAAGGACAGAGTGATCTTGAAAATGTATCTTGTTACTGAACACTATACCTATTTAATGAAGAGACCTGGGCTATAATAACATGAACTACTTTACATGTAAAACATGTTGTATTACCTTTGTCTTGCGTTTACATCATTCGCAGATGAATTATATAAATTGGGAAGAAGGGCACGTCTCGCTATCCATGAAACTGTTAAATCAATCAGTGGGACACCCCGCGCTTCTTCTTTTACATTTACGTCTACGTCAGCCGCTGTGTGATCAATGGGATGTGCAGCTCCGGCTCTCCCCAGCAAAAAGGAAATACAGAGGGAGAGAGAACGCAGGGTTTTTCATTTATACACATTCGATTTGAAAAGCAATAAAATACACAGAGAACCCAAATGATGCCTTGATTGTGTTTTTTTTCTTGAAAACAATTTGCACCTCCCATCTGATCACGCCACGCACCCCTGGTTGGGAACCACTGATCTACAACATTGAGTCAGGATGTTTGTTGGTGTCGTACTTGATTTGATTTTGCTTTGAAGATTTTAGCAGATTTGGGGGTTTTGGTTGGGGACACAATTCTTGTGGACGTACGCCTCTGAACCAAGAGGAGAGACAAACCCTGTTCCAGTCTATTTCCTGTTAACATTCCGCCGGCTCGCCGTCACGTGGTTAAGTGCAAAACTATGTGATGTACACAGTTTCTGTGTGTACATGGGTACTCATGCGATATACCGTTGGAAAGAATCTTGTGATTTTACTGATATAACCGTTTCAAGATACAGTAACAACAGCAGCTACAATCGACATCTCTGTCAGGACACCAACATACAAGCAAACACTTACAAAACTGAGGCAAAACAAAGTCTTGTTACACTGGCAAAGGTCCAAACAATCCAGTTATGTAAAAACTATTTAGTCCAAAAACACCATATCAATAAATCCCCGTGCACTTTTTCTGTGTTATTATAAGATACCGAGATAGGTGCCCAATTTTTCACATATTTCTGTTATAACTTCAGTTCACGTGTGAATATACCTCATCGCTTGATTTCAAAATGGCCACTTCACTTTGCCCTTTCGATTGACACCTCATTTGTGTAACGGATCGGGACTGGAGGCGGATGCAGGTCAAAGTCTTTATTACACACACAATGATAAACAAAAGTAAACGCGGTCTTCACCGATAATACTGAGCGAATACACAGTGCCATCTGCTGGCCTTAGCGTAGGAATTTGAACCAATAAGATCTTTCATGTTCTGTCCATGGCCTTCAATATCCAATGAGAGTCCATGTTGAAGGGAAGTCCCCTCCTACTTTATATACGGCCCATTGTATATACAATAAAATTCTGAAAAACATGATACACTGCTTAATGGGTGAGTTTCAACACTTCAATTTAAATGTCTCAGAGTAATGTTGCGTAACCCGTGGCACCCAAAAGCCCACAAAGGTTTCAATTATGAACATACATATAAATATACATTTTGTAGTTTTCTGGATATGTGATTTGATAGCTCTTATCAAGAGTAGTAGCCTTTTTACCCTAGGTATGTGTACATGGTTACCAAGGGTCATTTCGAGTCTCCAAAATGAGATTTTGGTAAAACGCATGGACATACCCTTAGAAAAACATGTAAAATATTCATTTTCAGTTCGAATTCGGCGTTCGATAGAGTAAGACGTGAAGTTTGAGTCTCCTGCTGACTTCGATTAAAAATTGTAATTAATTAGCACTTTTTTTGGTAATATAATATATTTTGACTTATTCTATTTCGTACTTTTAACTCGGTGGTTAAGATGTCAGGGAAAAACTCGAAAATCGGTGTTAGCATTCACACAAAACTGAGATCTAGTGTGTGCACCGTGAGTGCGTCTCCTTCTCACCATGAACCCGCACCTGCGCCTCCTTCTCCTCATGAATCCGTAACCACGCTCCCTTCTCTCCGTGAACCGACTGCATCCGCATCCCCGAGCGGTCCTGACCTCGCCACACTCTGGTTTGAGTTGATGGCTTTACTGGGGAAGGACATCGCCAATATTTTTAAAAAGGAGTTCCAGGAGCATCAGAAGCACCAGGAGAAGCAACAGGAGAATCTTCAGAAGACTCTCAGGGATGCGCTGTCTACTACCCAGCTTGACCTGCAGGTCATGAAAACACAGCAGGCTAGTGATAAAGTCTCTACCGAGGCCACCATATCAACTCTGAAAGGTAATGTTGGGGAGATGGAGCACGCGCTCTCCGGTTACACCGTTCACATGAAGACTACTATCGAGTCTCTCACTGCGACCGTGACTCCATTAGAGAATAAATGTGAGGATCTGGAGTCGAGGTCACAGTGCAATAACATTCCAGAGGGCCCTGACACCCGTACAACCGCTGCTGTTAAACTCTTAAAACCAGGGTGAACTGCATCATCTACACAATGTAGTGTTTGTTTATCTATTTATTTATTTTATATATTAATATTATTATAATTTTTTATTTTTTGTTGTTCTTTCTTTACTTCTTTCGTTATATATTGTTTTCTTTTATTCTTTATTCTTTTTTTTGCACTCGGCCTTCCAGCTCTACTTAATTAGAATTCTTATATTGTCGGTGCAATATTACTTCGTTATTCTCTTCTTGTATTTTATTTTAATATGCTACACTGTGTAATATTATTAGTTATAAGTCTTTAAAAGTTATGTACATTATAATTGTTGAAGTGCCGAACTATTTATTAGATTTGAAGTCAGTAGAGGACTTTTTTCTTACTGGAATTTTTTATTTTTTTTAGTAATTTTGTTTAACTTACTCTAGGCCCACTTTGTGGACAACCCTAGGGGTGATACACTGCTGTCTCCTTTGTTTTATGGAGACTTTGGGTGTGTGTCCCTCTTCAGCTCCAATTGGCTATTTATAGGGGGGGGGGGGTTCTTCTTCATTTTTTAATTAATTAATTTATTATTATTATTATTATTATTATTATTATTTATTTATTTATTTATTTTCTCAATGAAATATTTGGGGAAGGGAGAGGAGAAAAGGTAAATGAATCACTTGAATATGAATCACATGAAAATGAATCATATGTAAATGAATCACATGTAAATGAATCATATGAAAATGAATAAATAAATGCAAAAAAAATATTCATTTTCTTTGGTATTGTTATAAATTTTTAACTTGGAGTAGGAAAAACTTCATGCTGTAGTCATCTGCAGGCATCTGTGTGCAAACAAAAATCAGGCAGAAAAAACCCTTCAAGCTTCTATTACTCAATACTAGCACTTACAGGGAAAAAAACTTCAGTGTCACCGTTTAAAAAGACCAAAACCTTTCATGAACTCCAAGTGGCTCAAGAACAGCTTTAATTTTACTTTGGGTATGCCTTGGATAGGAGATTTATGGTAATTTTACAGGAGCTTTAAGAGGTTGGAAATCCACAGTCAGAAACTCAGCTCACCATCTGCAGGTATGTACGTCACCCAGGAATCCTTCTTTACTATTCAACATACACTGTACAAACACTGTATCGCTCCAGCTGGTAGCCAAAGTAGCTCCAAGACCACTCCTGTGTTTATTCTGAATTACTCAGTAAACACTGTATTAACAGATGAAATGTTCATCTGTCCATTCTATCATTCTATTATCTCTCTTCCCACAGAGGAGAAAAACAGTGTTTAAACACCATTACTAATATAAATGAATAAATAGACCTTTATATTTAAATTATATGTCAGCATGTCTCATTTACCTGTACTGGGGACTTGTGGTGACGATCTGTGAGAGGGTCGTATCAGTCTCAGGCCCCTCAATCACTCCTTAGGATAACATGAGATCAGACTTTATTAATAAAGCGACGGAGAAATTTGGGAATTATAAACCCAGCTGCACCAACAGTCACATAAAGTTCAATAAATAATCTTTGGAGTCATCTGATGAAGGTATATGTGTGTATTTCTAATTCATATACAGTATTCATAAAATCTACTACTTTAACAAAATGAACATAAAGTGATGTCAAATCATCTACAGATGTTTATTATTGAATCATTTTCAAGCTGTTACCCAAAATGAGCAAACATGGTTCAGCATGGTTCAGGTGAAGCTGTACGGTGTTAAAATACAGTCAGTGTAGAGAGGAAAAGTGATGTAACGAATGTGTGAATGGATGAATGACACACTCCACATTGTGGTTAAAAGAGGTAATAATGGATTTTATGTTTATATGTTTATAACAACCCCTAAAAGGAGAAAGTGCTAGAAGATGGAGGGATGTATGGATGTTTATAACAAACATGTTTTTTATTGCTGTAAGAAAGTAATTGTCAAATATAGTAAATATAGTAAAACATTGCAGTAAATAGGTATATATTTTTACTCATTCAACTGTGTTTTTACAATATTAGAATGTGTTACAGAATTAGGAAATGTTTAAATAAACTTATTGAAAGGTGATATAATGCTGCAATATATATATATATATATATATATATATATATATATATATATATATATATATATATATATATATATACTAATTAATTAATTAATTAATTAATTAATTATTATGATTAGTTAATAACAACAGCAGCGACCAACGTGAGCAATTGTTTAAATTGATAAAGTACTAAACAATCCAACAATAAAAAGTATATATCAGAAGTTGTAAAAAGTTATTTTAAAATGTTTATGTTTATTTCACAGATTTAAAGGTGCAATATTTAATTTTTATTCCTTACTTGTAAAAATGACCTTAAATATATACAGTGGCAAGAAAAAGTATGTGAACCCTTTGGCATGTCATGGTTTTCTGAATAAATTTGTCATAAAATGTGTCTAAAAGAACAACGCAAAATAAATTCTGATCTTTCATGTCACAATCCATAGTCATAAACATTATATATCGAGATAAAAGAAGTTTATAAGATTATAAAATGTTTATAAGATTTTTCTTTCATTGTTTCTACTGCAACCCTTCGATCACTTCACATCTCGCATTAAGGGTTCTATTTCACAGATTTAAAGGTGCAATATTTAATTTTTATTTCTTACTTGTAAAAATAACCTGTAATATATGGCCCGTTTGGACGGGCCTCCTGTCAGTCATTTTATGACAAAGTATGTAGTAAAAGCTCAAGTGTCCTTTGTTCTTCCCAGTCTGTAGAGAATCCAGACTGAGTATATAGAATAATTCACTAACCCTCAGACTGGTAAACATCCATAACAGAAAACATCACACATTAAAGCACACCAGTCTCTTTCAAAGGTAGAGGAGATGTCTACACCTGCTTGTACACAGAAATCTGCAC
>CM022764.1:29840962-29900962 GCA_012411365.1 Ameiurus melas | reverse complement strand
AATGTCGGTTCCTATTGTGTCTTTCCTCGTGTCTGTTTTGCTGCGTCTGTCTGTAATAAAAGTAATTCTGTATTTGTACCTCCATGGACTCGCATCATGAGAAACACATCATCAGATGTAGACATTGAGAACCCACTTAAACAAATGTGTGCAAAATATTATACTTTGTCATCTATTTATAAAAAATAATAATTATATATATATATATGATATATACAGTGAGGGAAAAAAGTATTTGATCCCCTGCTGATTTTGTACGTTTGCCCACTGATAAAGAAATGATCAGTCTATAATTTTAATGGTAGATTTATTTGAACAGTGAGAGACAGAATAACAACAAAAAAATCCAGAAAAACGCGTCAAAAATGTTATAAATTGATTTTCATTTGAATGAGGGAAATAAGTATTTGACCCCCTCTCAATCAGAAAGATTTCTGGCTCCCAGGTGTCTTTTATACAGGTAACGAGCTGAGATTAGAGTAGGAGGTATGAACAGATGGCCATGACAGATGGGCATGAGAATGGACAATGTATTTAATTTAAAATGCCAGTGAAACCGTTTCCAAATTCTTAATGAGGAGAGCACAACTGGGTTCTCGGTGTACTTAGAGAGGCGCTGCAAATTAGGGTCAAAAATTACAGCGTTTAGCAAAGAAGACACAAGAGTTGCTTCTATCATACCACAATTAACCTCCAGGGAGTTTACATTTATTCACTTAGAGGACGCTTTTATCCAAAGAGACTTACGAATGAGAAAAATACAAGCAAAGCAATGTATCAAGCAGAGAACAATACGAGTAGTGCTACTGTACAAGATCCATTAACTTTCCAGAAGAAGCAAAGTGCACAGAGTCGAGGTGTAAGTGCAAAATTGTATTTATTTATTTATTTTATTATTACTTTTTTTTTTTTACGACTTACTTAAGTGTTCACGGAAGAGGTGGGTTTTTAGCTGTTTTTTGAAGATGGTTAGAGATTCTGAGTTCTGGATTGAGATTGGAAGCTCATTCCACCACTACAGAACAGTTAGTGTGAAGGTTCTGGAAAGGGAGTGAGAGTGAGAATTACTAAACGTCAGTCGCTAATCGATCGCAGATGTGGAACATAAGCTTTCAGGAGAGTGTAGAGGTAGGATGCTGCTGTTCCTGACAAGGTCTTGTAGGTGAGCATCAAAGCCTTGAACTTGATGCGGGCAGCTACAGGAAGCCAGTGGAGGGAGATGAAGAGGGGTGTGACATGAGTAGTCTTGGGCTGGTTGAAGACGAGACGCGCTGCGGCATTCTGAATCATCTGAAGGGGTTTGATGGAGCTGCTGGGAGGCCTGAAAGTAGTGAGTTGCAGTAGTCCAGTTTAGAGATGATAAGAACTTGGACTAGTATCTGTGTGGCCTGTTCGGTGAGGTATGGTCTGATTTTCTTGATGTTGTACAGGATGAACCTACAGGACCGTGCAGTTGTTGAGATGTGGTCTGTAAAGGTCAAGCCATCATCAAGAATCACTCCAATGTTCCTGGCCATACTGGTTGGCTTGAGTGTGGTTGATCTAAGCTGTACAGTGAGGTTGTGTGTTTGATTGAGGGACAGGCTGGGATGATGAGAAACTCAGATGTTGCCAGGTTGAGCTTAAGATGGTGTTCCCTCATCCAGACCGAGATGTCCGACAGGCAAGCAGAGATGTGTGCAGAGACGGATGGATCGTCAGGCTAGAAGTACAAAAAGAGCTGGGTGACATAAGCATAGCAGTGATATGAGAAGCCATGGGCCATTATTGCTCTTGAAGCCAGATTGCTTGGTGTCCAGGAGGTTGTTCTGTGTGAGAGAGTTGATTAAAAACAGCTCTTTCAAGAGTTTTGGAAAGAAAAGGGAGGAGGGAAACAGGTCTGTAGTTGTCAACTATAGCAGGGTTGAGTGATGGTTTTTTAAGCACTGGGGTAACCCGGGCTTGCTTAATGAGGTAGGGTATGTGCCAGTAGAGAGGGATGTGTTAAAGATTTTTGTGAGTGTAGTTAATAGCATGGGAGAGATGGACTGAAGAAGGTGAGAAGGGATGGGGTCAAGGGGACAGGTTGTGGGATGGCTAGAGAGGAGGAGTTTAGAGACCTCAGTCTCTGAGAGGGGGGAGAAGGAAATCAGTTGGAAGTTACGTGGAGGAGGAGTCGGTCTATGCATGTATGGGGTTGAGAACTGCTTCCTGATTGATGTAACCTTGCTGGAAAAGAAAGTGGCAAAGAGAAGTGGGGACAGAGAAGATAGGAAAAGGTTTTGAAGAGAGTGCGGGTGTTGGGAGAACTACCAATCTTCTATGGGTAGTATGTGGCTTTAGCAATGGAGATGCTATTGGAAAAAGAGGAGAGAAGTGTCTGGTAATTGGTTAGGTCAGTTGGGTTGTTAGATTTGTGCCATGTCCTTTTAGATGCTCTTAGTTTGTCCCGGGTGTTACGCAGAGCTTCTGAGAGGGCTGGAGGGTGATGTACGAGCAGGTCTGAATGTTAAGGGCAGATACTGTCAAGAGAAGATGTTAGGGTGGAACATAGCATATCAGTTGTGCTGTTTAAGTCAAGTGAGGAGAGGTGGCTATAAGAGGGAAGTAAGGTTGTGACAATGGAGGAGAAATGCGAGGGGGAAAGGAAGCGAAGATTGCGATGAAAAGAGATAGAGGGAGGAGACAGTGAAGGGATTGAGGGGAGAGAAATAGAGAACTGGATAAAGAAATGGTCAGAGGTGTGGAGAGGAGTACTGAGAAAATTCTGCGTGGTGCAATTATGTGTGTTGGAATGAGGTTGAGCTGTTTACCGGCTTTGTGGGTTGCTTGTGTGGTGAACTGCTTGAGGTCAAATGTCGGAAGGAGCGCAAGAAAGTCAGCTGCATGTGGCTTGTCTAGATGAATGTTGAAATCACCAAGGACCAGAAGAGGAGTTCCATCATCTGGGATGGTAGGTAGTAGCATGTCAAATTCATCAATGAACTTCCCCAGTTGACCTGGAGGATGGTAAACAACAAGAACGTACATTTTGGCAGGGTCAGTGACTGTAACAGCATCAAAATCAAAGCAAGTGTATGAGCAAGAGGGAGAAAGACAGGTAAATTTCCATGTTTTGGAGAGAAGCAAACCTGTACCACCTCCTCGTCTGTTGGGGCGTGAGGTATGGGAGAAGTTGAAGTTGGAGGCCAGGGCAGCTGGTGTGGCAGTGTTCTCAGCATGGATCCAAGTCTCAGTCAGAGCCAGCACGCTGAGGTTAGAGTGGGTTGCAAATGCAGAAATGAAATCTGCCGTGTTGACAGCAGATTGGCAGTTCCAAAGTCCCGACCGAAACTGAATATGAATATCGGAATTAGCTTTAAGGTGATATAATGCTGCCATAAATACTTATGCTACAAATTATTAATTAATTATTATAATAAATTATTATAATTAATTAATAACAACAGCAGCAACAACAACAAGAATAATAATGATCTTTATTTGAAGTTAAGCAAATACATTTGTTTAAATTGATAAAGTACAAAACAATCCACAGTCATAAACAATATATATCAGGATTAAAGAAGTTGTAAAAAGATATTTGTTTATTTAATGTTTATTTAAAAAGATTTTTCTTTCATTGTTTCTTTTTTTGTCGTTATTTATTCATTTTCATATGATTCATTTTCATGTGATTCATTTTCATGTGATTCATTTTCATGTGATTCATTTACATGTGATTCATTTACTAATTTGCTATTGTATATACATGTGATATTACAAAGGTCTTTCCAGATTATTACCTGTTACACTGTATGAGATAACCCCAGTAAAATTGACTGAATTCTATAATATAATTTGTTCACTATGTTAGGTTTAAATCCTCTAAAAACAGATTTGCAATTAACTAACATTACCTCCTTCAAAGTATTGGCATGTTCTGCTTAACACTCACAATCCTCCAAACACACACACCCAAAGTCTCCATAAACAAATGAGACAGCAGTGTATCCTACAGAAACCGAACGTTGTCCACAATGTGAAAACAACTCGGAGAGTAAACTGAACTAACCAAAAAATTAAACTGATAAACAGTCTGCACACAATAATACATATAATGTCCTTTCCTTTTAATGACTGGTAACAAATAATGTAACAGTGTAGCATGTAAAGCCGAGGAGATAACACTAATAAAATTAAATTAAACTTTGTTAGAGTTTCTCTTTAGTCAGAGCATCAAAACAGAGAAGCACATTAATACAGAAGTATGACGATATCTTCAATAAAAATCCAAATTCTGTAGAGCTGGAAGGCCGAGTGCAAAAAAATTTTAATAAAAGAAGAGTGAAAAAGACTCCGCTGTGTAGGTGATGCAGTTCACCCTGATATCAAGAGTTTAACATAGTCTCCTGCTTCCTCCACTGAAATAAAGTTCTTCTGGACACCGTTATATGTAATGTGAAGCCGAGCTGGATGAAGTATTCCATACCGAGCTCCCTCAATATCACGAAGTTGACGCCGAACCTCGTTAAACGCGGCCCGGGCCCGGGCTGTCTGGACTGTGTAGTCAGGGAAAACGGAGATGGTCAGATCCCTCACTTTAATCTGCTGGAACTCTCGCACGGTGTAAAATATCAACACAGTCCCTGTGATAATGGAATCTGCACACAATAGCTCGTGGTCGTTCACCAGACTTCGGCTTCGGCTGAAGGGTCCGGTTGGACCGGTCCAGAACCGGCTCCTTCTCCAGACCAAATGCCTCCTTTAACAAGGCCGCTACAGCAGCGGTTGTACAGGTGTCAGCGCCCTCTGGAACTCCGACTATCCTCACGTTATTGCGCCGTGACCTCGACTCCAAATCCTCACATTTATTCTCTAATTGAGTCACGGTCGCAGTGAGAGACTCGATAGTAGTCTTCATGTGAACTTAATCAACGGTGCAACCGGAGAGCGCGTGCCCCATTTCCCCCACAGTACCTTTCAGTGTTGATATGGTGGCATCGGTAGCAACTTTTTTACTAGCCTGCTGTGTTTTCACTGCCTTGAGGTCGAGCTGGATAATAGACAGAGCACCCCCAAGAGTATTCTGGAGCTCCTTTTTAAAAATATTGGCGATGTCCTTCCTCAGTAAAGCCAGCAGCTCGAGCCTGAGTGCGGAGAAGTCAGGGTCACTGCTCGGCGACGCGGATTCAGGGGGAGAAGATACAAAGTTAAAAGTGCAAACAAGGAAATGGAGTAGAGTAAGACAAAATATATTGTATGACCGAAAAGCACAAATTAATTACAATTTTAATCGAAATCAGAAGGAGCCTCCAACTTCGGGTCTCACTCCATCGAATTCAGAATTCCAATTCTCCTTCATTGTTTCTATTACAACCCTTAGATCATTTCACATCTGACCTTAAGGATTTTATTTCACATATTTAAAGGTGCAATATTTATTTATAATATAATATTTATTTTTTATTTCTTACTTGTAAAAATATCCTGAAATATATATTAACCCCCTTACCCCGAAAGGCCAAAAAACATCTTTGATCTATTCCCGTAAGGACGATATACTGGCTTTACAGTGTAAACGTTATCCCTGTAAGTCCGATACCGGAATTACTCTGCTATGATTCCTGACTTATTTAATTATTATTTTTTGACCCGGAAGGTTGATGACGTCATGATGTGATTACGTTATTACGCCGTCATTACGATGAAGCTGATCCAAGCGTGAATATTGGTGTAATAGTAGAAGTGAAATAAAAATGCCAAAGCGAAAAGCTAATTGTGTTCCAGCTAAAGTTCCACCTACAGTGAACACAGGTACATCTAAAACAGTGAAAAAAAGAAAACATACACAGTTACACAGGCGAGAGCGAGGGTTCTAGATAGTGACCGCAGTGAAAGTTCAGGAAATGTTCAAACTGAAACTGATACTGACCCAAACTCTCCTGATTCAGACCCTGATCCGTCTTCATCTTCAGCATCAACCAGAGCGACTGACACTGCAGGGGTTTGGAGTCATCACCTGACCATCTCTGTGCTCTCGTGAAAACACGACCTGCTGCTCTGATTATCACCAGAAAGTTTAATTTATTCAGAGGCGTTGACCACGCTGATGCTCGTATGGTACTTCTAAATGAGTAGAAGGATTTTATTGATCATTTTTCATCATTTCTCTAGTTAAGAATTGTGCTCTAAGTTTAGTAAAAACACTGAACTGCTTCATTTTCAAAGTAATATTACTCACATACATTATTATAAGATGATTCAAGGCCTAAAATGTTAAAACTGAAATGTTGATGTTGGGGCCCATTTTGGCCCGGGAACTCAGGGTGGGCGTGCTGTTTCTCTGGGGAATATAGGGTTGTGGGACATAATACTGTGGGAACGTAGGGGTAAGAGGGTTAAGTGGCTGAGAAAACCTGTTTGGAAAACTGACTTCTGGCCTGCAATGCTTGTTTGTGTTTGGACGGGCCTCCTGTCAGTCATTTTATAAACAAAGTATGTAGTAAAAGCCTACGTGGCTAGCAGATACCACTAACCATTAAAGCTATATGTTTCTCAAGTGTCCTTTGTTCTTCCCAGTTTGTAGAGAATCCAGATTGAGTGTATAGAATAATTCACTAACCCTCTGGACTGGTAGAACATCCATAACAGAAAACATCACACATTAAAGCACACCAGTCTCTTTAAAAGGTAGAGGAGATATTTTGTACACAGCAGGTGAAAAACAATGAACTCGAGGAGGAACCAGATTACAGGATGAAAAACAAACCCCAAAGGTGTAGATTTTTCCATTTGCATTAATTCATGAATCCATTTTAGTGAATTATTTTTCACTGAACAGACTAAATCGCTCTTTAATAGAATGATTTTTCAGTGCACTGAAAGGAGAGTGGCTGCATGCTGTATGAGTCTAACAGAAAATGAATAACTGATTAACAGATATCTGCATGCTGCTTGCACAAAAGTCGAAATAATGTTTTAGTCCCTCTTAAATTTCACATATTCACTACACATGTTCATAGTAGTGGGATGGAACTGAAAAGCTGTGCCAGAGATTACAATATCTCAGAAAAGTTAGTACACCCCTCACATTTTTGTAAATATTTGTTTATATCTTTTCATGTGACCCTGTCCAGGGTGTACCCCGTCTTGTGCCTGATGCTCCCTGGGATTGGCTCCAGGTTCCCCCCGAAGACCCTGAAGAAGGAGTAAGCGGTAGACGATGGATGGATCTTTTCATGTGACAACACTGAAGAAATGACACTTTGCTACAATGTAAAGTAGTGAGTGTACAGCTTGTGTAACAGTGTACATTTACTGTCCCCTCAAAATAACTCATCACACAGACATTAATGTCTGAACCGCTGGTAACAAAAGTGAGTACACCCCTCACTTTTTTGAAAATTGAAAATGTCCAAATTGGACCAAAAGTGTCAATATTTTGAGCGGCCACCATTATTTTCCAGCACTGCCTTAACCCTCTTGGGCATGGAGTTCACCAGAGCTTCACAGGTTGCCACTGGAGTCCTCTTCCACTCCTCCATGATGAAATCACAGAGCTGGTGGATGTTCGAGACCTTGTGTTCCACCACCTTCCGTTTGAGGATGCCCCACAGATGCTCAATAGGGTTTAGACCATCACCTTCACCCTCAGCTTCTTTAACAAGGCAATGGTCGTCTTGGAGGTGTGTTTGGGGTCATTATCTTCCTGGAATATTGCCCTGCGGCCCAGTCTCTGAAGGGAGGGGATCATGCTCTGCTTCAGTATGTCACAGTACATGTTGGCAAGAAACTAGGTGACTTGAATTTGATTTGATTTTGTCTTGAAGATCTTAGCATATTTTGGGGTTTTTGGTTGGATACACAATTCCTGTGGATATTTTATGGCCTCTGAACCACAAGCAGGTACAAACCCAGTTCCAGTCCATTTCTTAAGGAAATCCACAGTCAGAAACTCAGCTCACCATCTGCAGGTATGTACGTCACCCAGGAATCCTTCTTTACTATTCAACATACACTGTACAAACACTGTATCGCTCCAGCTGGTAGCCAAAGTAGCTCCAAGACCACTCCTGTGTTTATTCTGAATTACTCAGTAAACACTGTATTAACAGATGTAATGTTCATCTGTCCATTCTCTCATTCTATTATCTCTCTTCCACAGAGGAGAAAACAGTGTTTAAACACAAATACTAATATAAATAAATAAATAAACCTTTATATTTAAATTATATGTCAGCATGTCTCATTTACCTGTACTGGGGACTTGTGGTGACGATCTGTGAGAGCAACAACAACATAATAATAATAATAATAAGAAGAGAAGAAGAAGAAGAAGAAGAAGAATTCACTTCTTCTTCTTCTTCTTCTTCTTCTTATTATTATTATTATTATTATGACCATATTTAATAAACTTCATAAATTATAACCTAACTAATTGACCCAACCTTCTATAATAACTTTTCTCTTGGTTCTATATAACCAAAGAAGGCAGAGGCCCGTAAAATGGCTGGGGGATCATCAGCACCTTCACCAACTCTGACTAAGTAACTGGCACTGTCCCTTAATCAAGGGGGCAGTTCCAGGGGGCAGTTAATCAGAGACGGCTACTTCCCATGATATAAATTGGTAAAATTGGTAAAGTTATATTAGTACTTGGGACTTAACACTCAGTTTAAAAAATAAATAAATAAATTCAGTGCTTTAAGTGATTTATCCTTAAACAATCAAGATGACCATAAACACTGCCACTGTCTAAAACGGAATTCTGCTACAGGTGAAAGTAATTATTGTCTTCAGGTGTTGTTTCATATTGGCAATGTGAGATTTCAAAATGTTAAATGAACAATTCTTGATAGAACAGTAACACACCCGCAAATATTCATATGGGTATGAAAAAAAATCGTATAATCCATGCTTCCTCATACACTGTATCTTCTTCAAAAGGGCACGCTACGCTCCGTCAGCTCTCCGAAACAAACTAACCCTGGAACACAACCTGCTCCAGACCAGGTTCTGTTCAGAGAGTAAGTTGCTATGGCAACTTATATACCTTGAAAGTTACCTCTGTTTTTGGAACCAAAAGTTGAGGTTATGCGTTAACTCCGAGTAAACGTACCCAGGTAAGTCACATAACCTGCTTTCTGGAACACCCCCAGACTCTTTATAAAGTAGAGGTTTTTTTGTACACAGCAGGTGAAAAACAATGAACCTGAGGAGGAACCAGATTACAGGATGAAAAACAAACCAATAATGTAGATTTTCCATTTACATGAAGTTTGCATTGTTCATGTTCTCAAATCACAAATCTAAGCTGTACAAGATTTTGCATTCATTTGAATGCTGCTTTCAGAAGTGATTTTAAGATCTTCAGGCTTCAGAGCTGAGCTCAAACACACCAGAGTGAGAGATGAAGATGAAGGCTCTTCTTTCTGTCCTCGTCCTGGCAGCTCTGACAGGAGCAGCTACAGCTGTGTTCTGGAGAAAATACATTCATGTGAACAAACAACTGAACTGGAATGATGCTCAGAAATACTGCAGGGAGAATTATACAGATCTAGCAACTTTTGAAAATCAAGAGGAACAAGACAGATACCAAAATGAGGTACAGCCTCAATGTTCTGCGGGGTGTTGGACCGGCCTCAGTCGGGATGGAGCAACGAAGACCTTTACTCAGTGGTCTGATGGAACCTTACTGAATTTCACATATTGGGGCACTGCTGAGCCATCCAGTATGTACGGTGATAACTGTGTATATATACACAATCATTGGCATAATATTAACTGTATGAATAATATGACCTTCATCTGCTACACCTGGGAGCCAGAGCTGATCGTGGTGCAGGAGATGAAGACCTGGGAAGAAGCTCTGATCTACTGCAGAATGCACTACACTGATCTGGTGAGCATCGACACAGAGAGAGATCAACACATGGTCAACAGCATGAGCAGTGAAATTCAGACACCCAGGTTCTGGACCGGTCTGCACTTCCTGGATGGATCATGGTTCTGGGTGAACCAGGTGATGGATGAACAAAGCCTGTGGAGCCTGAGCGTTATGCCCTCATGCCCTGCACCACGGTTCCGTTGTGGAGCCCAAAATGTCCAATATAATGTTCTGGAGAACCGAGACTGTGAGGAGAAAATGAACTTCATCTGCTACAACCAAACTACGTAAGTTATTGAATTCCTGATATGAGTTTTATTCCAGTTTCATACAAATACAAATAAAAATGTAAAAAAAAATGAAATAGATTATAATTTAAAAAAAAATCACTTTAATAAAATTGCAGGAATTAGTTGAAGATGAAGATGTTCACTGTGATCGAGACCAGAAGAAGATGGAGGAGAAATGAAGGACAGAGGTGTGACGCATGTCAATGTTTCACATTTCCACTTGATTAATATTCACTCTGTAAACTAGATGATTTTACTGGAATTGTGAACGATATATTCTGATGTGATCCCTGTTACGAAACGTAGAAGATATAGGATTCTTCTTCAAGAATTACTCTGTTCTATGTCCATTAATCTACTATAAATTATTGGAGATGCACTGATACTAAATTTCTCAGCCGATACTGATAAGCGATTATTCAGAGCGATATCGACCGATACCGATAGTTCTTTTTATACCTGCTTTTAAATGAATAATAATTAATTCCACAATTCTGAAGGAGATTAAAAATACATTTTATTCTCTCCATTTCAACACGTTTGACAGTAACTGGTCTCATAAACAGAAACCATGTTACTCTAACATTAACATGAACTACATTCTGAAGATTAAATTAAGATTATAATTTATTGAATGTTATTAATTCATATTAACATCGACTGAATTGTAAAAAACTTCCTGTTAGTCTCCCATTCACTCTCCACAAACACAAGCATGTCTCCTTCATCACCGAACATTAAACTGGTGATATATAATATAATTTTTTATATGTTAACATTAACTGGATATAAAATATATACTCTACAAGTATATTTTTCTGTGCAATATTTTACTTTTTTTGTCAAATCTTTTATCAGTGTACTGGCGCTTTAATTCAGCTCGAGCAGCGCAGCAAAAACAAAAGAATGGACTTGACGCTGAAACTCCGCTTCACTGCTGCTGTTCCGGTGTAAAATATGATCAGAGCAGAGATTACAGACATTACACACTGCAGTTTTATCATCATTCCACACAAGAGACATCTTCATTACACATAGCATGAAATCGATGTGTTTTCCAGCCTTCTTTTTATTGACAGGATCTAATCCGCTTTGATCATCAGATGTTTTTTAAATATCTGCCAATAGCCCATAGCGGGAAAAACAGCATTTCAAAATAACATTGGTGCATCTCTATAAATTATTTTTTTAGCATTTTTAGTATTTTAGCTTGTGTTAATTATTAGATGTGATGTAAAATAGGAAGACAATCTGCTGTAAACATTTCTACTGTATCTGAAATAATGATCTTATTTATACTTCCACTGTGGTGATTGTAAATATTTAATAATTGTTCGAATGATACACAAACGTGTGAGATATAATGTATGGTAATAATTCACAGCCAGGCTGTATAGTAATAATAATAGTAATAATAATAATAATAGTAATAATAATAATAATAATAATAATTTCCTCATTGTTTCCTCTCCGCTGCTGTGTGCTTTAAATCTGCTCCTTAACAATCACTGTGCTCCAAATGTTAGAATTGAAACCAGAGGTGAGAGAACCCAAATGCAGAACACATACACAGGCTGAAGGTTAACAGGATTATTGTAGCTGATTGCGTGGAATGGGAATGGAGTGAGATAAGTCATGGCGCTCAGCATTCAAACTCTGGTCCACCGCGTGAGCGAGGAGTGCACAGACAAGGCATCCCTGTTTCATTTAAAGAACAGGGATCTATTAGAGTCTGATCTTCACAACATATATGTGGAAGTGTATCATGGTAGGAACAAAGGAGATTTCTGAAGAACTCAGAAAAAGAGTTGTTGAAGCTCATCAGTGTCATATTACAACAAACCAGTGACTACATTTCCCATCCTGCACTGCGTCCTACAAACATGGCCGACATATACACCAATTCCCAGAAAACTCACTTTCATTCTAATCACGCACACCTGCATCAAATTCACTGCACTCAGCGTTTGTTTCCTGTTCTGCGGTTTGTTCCTCTAACTACGTTTACATGGACAACAATAATCCACTCTTAATCTGATTAAGGTCATAATCTAAGTAAGCTCTAATCGAATTAAGACGTGTGGAGTACTCCTGTTTTAATCATATTATGGACGTTTATTACAGACATGTAAACACCTTAATCACATTATGAACGTCGTGTGAGAGTTTTCACCGCATTTTGCGACAGGACACGATCACACACGGCAGTTTTACGTTTTACGGCGAACAACAGAGTTCGGCTGTGTCCCAAACCGCATACTTGTTGTGGGGAAAAAGACATGTATCTCGGCTACTATACAGTAGGTAAGTATGCGATTTGAGACGCAGCCCACGACTTCAAGCAGTCGTCTATTAGCACGTACATCGTGACAAATAATTAACTGCACTTAAAGAGTTCGTAAAAAATGTAACAAAAACACCTAAAACTGTATTTGGTCCCATATTCAATTCAATTCAATTTTATTTGTATAGCGCATTTTACAATAGTCATTGTCTCAAAGCAGCTTTACAGAAATAAAAAAACAGGTATAAACAGTCAGAAACATCTAAAGAGAGACAAACAGGAACAGATAAACAGAGACAAACAGGTAGAAAACAAATGGAATTTATCCCAACTGAGCAAGCCACTGAGTGGCGACGGTGGCAAGGAAAAACTCCCTAAGATGTTTTTTGAGGAAGAAACCTTGAGAGGAACCCGACTCAGAAGGGAAACCCATCCTCATCTGGGTAACACAGAATGTGAAGGTAAAACAGATAGTGTGAAAAATGAGAAGTATGGCCTTAGGAGCAGCCGTAGTCCCAGCAGAAGATTTGGGCTCATCCAGAGGCAGAGGGGATCTGGATCTCCAATATCTCCATAAATTCATGTGGGGCTCAGCAAAAAGAGAGAGAGAGGGAGAAAAATGATTATGACTGTGAAGTAGTGCGATATAATCTAGTCAGGGTAAGCTTGAGTAAACAAATAGGTTTTAAGCCTAGATTTAAACACCGAGACTGTGTCTGAGTCCCGAACACTAATAGGAAGACTGTTCCATAACTGTGGGGCTCTATAAGCGAAGGCTCTTCCTCCTGCTGTAGACTTCACTATTCTAGGTAATGTCAAATAGCCTGCATCTTTTGATCTGAGTAGGCGTGGCGGATCATATAAAACCAGAAGGTCGCTTAGATATTGTGGTGCAAGACCGTGTAGTGCTTTATAGGTTAATAAAAGTATTTTAAACTTAATGCGAGATTTTACAGGGAGCCAATGCAGTGTGGATAAGATCGGGGTGATGTGGTCATATCTTCTAGTTCTAGTTAGGACTCTAGCAGCTGCATTCTGGACTAACTGGAGTTTATTTATATTCCTACTGGAACATCCAGACAGTAAGGCATTACAGTAATCTAATCTAGAGGTGACGAATGCATGAACCAGTATTTCTGCATCATGTAGTGACAATATGTTTCTTATCTTAGAAATATTTCTGAGATGAAAGAAAGCTATCCTAGTAATATTATCTACATGAGCATCAAATGATAGACTGGAGTCAATAATCACTCCAAGGTCTTTAACTGCTGTACATGATGAAACAGAAAGTCCATCCAGAGTTACTGTGTAGTCAGAGGAAGATTACTTACTAACTACGTGGGCCTAATAAAAGTATTTCTGTTTTATCAGAATTAAGTAAAAAGAAGTTAGTTAACATCCAACGTCTAATGTCATGTACACAATCCTCAACTTTACTAAGCTTCTGTCTGTCCTCTGGCTTCGCTGAAACATACAGCTGTGTATCATCAGCATAACAGTGAAAGCTAATTCCATGTTTACGAATAATTTGTCCTAGGGGTAACATATATAAAGTAAAAAGCAGTGGGCCTAAAACAGAACCCTGGGGAACTCCAAAAGTAACCTGAGTACGCATGGAGAAATCACCATTTATATCTACGAACTGATAACGATCGGTCAGATAAGACCTGAGCCAGGAGAGGACTGTTCCCTTAATGCCAACAACATTTTCTAATCTATCAAGGAGAATAGTGTGATCTATGGTATCGAAAGCTGCACTAAGGTCGAGTAACACAAGCAGCGAGACACAACCCTGATCAGAGGTCAGAAGAAGGCCATAACAACCGAACTGTATGTTGATACGTGAAATTTTAGAGTGACGTCAGACGGCGTGGCGCGGTGACGTAATGACGCGGCCTGTTAATCTAATTCTGATCTATAACATGTAAAACGGGAACATGACAGGAGTATTCTAAAAGCGACTCATGTAAACACCTTAATCACATTATTACCTTACTTAGATTAAGGTCAATAATCAGATAACTGCTGTCCATGTAAACATAGTGATAGTCTTTGATCTTGCTTCTTGTTTCTCGTTACATGCTTTCACCTTACCTTTGACATTTTTAAAGCTCCACTCAAGACACTTTTTTAAAATGAGCATTTGCTAATTATTACTATTTTTATAATTTCTTGTATGAATTATTTTAATAAATTTATTATTTTTAATAAAAAATTATTTAAAAATTATTTATTTTTTTAGTTCTTGTCCTACATATTGTGAAATATTTTTCCTTATTTTCCATGATTATGATTCAATCATTTAAGATCAGTTCGATGTGATTTTTGCTTTCTCGTGGTCTCATGGTGTTTTTGGGTTTCTGTCCTTGATTATGCTTTTGTCAAAGTGTTTTGTCTTGTCTTTTTTTTTCTCTTATGCTTTACTTAAATAGCATTGGGTATGTTGCCTGCACGTACATACGAGTATAATGGCCAACTGTATCCAACTTATGTTTGTAACAGAACGGGACTGGAGGCGGATGCAGGTGCAGATCAAAGTCTTTATTGTACACGTAACTCAATAATGAGAGAAACCACGGCCTTCACAGGAAAACGGGAATCGTGGCATGAAACGAGAGCAGGACATGAAACAAGACCGCGTAGCCTGCTATCGCATTCGCTACAGTGTTCAAACATAAACACTAAACACACGAGACTTTGGGTTACCAACAATGCAAACTAAACCGAGGGGTTTAACTAGTGAACATCATCAAACTAAAGCATCGACACCTGGGGCAAATTAAAGACACTTAAACTAGACTAAATGCTCAAGCAGGAAGCGAGCGAACCAAAACAAAGTCAGGTGACCGTGCCACAGTGCCATCTGCTGGCCATGGCGTAACAATGTTTAGACTAAGATTGCGACTATGAAATGCTGTAGTGTCCAGGGTGTCTCTGCACGCATAATACACCATCTCTTTGACTCTACTCTGGCTCTTGTTCTCCTGATTCTCCAAACATCTTACTTCTGGTGAAGCTGAAACATTTGAATCATCCAGAAAAGATTTACATCAGTACTGCTTATTTTGTGTATTGCACTTTGAGAAGCTGCTTTTAACGGCGCTCTATAAAATAAAGATTATTATTATTATTATTATTATTATTATTATTATTATTATTATTATTATTATTATTATTATTATTATTATTATTACTTTTAGTACTTGGGTGAAAATCTGTTTTAGATCACATTTATGCAGAAATACAGAAAATTCTAAAGGGTTCACAAACTTTCAGACATCACTGTATAATATTTATATTATAATAAAGAACTGCAGGCTCTCTGCCATATGTTTTCATTTTTATTTTACTTTGCTTTTCTGCACATACATCCCCGAGGACAGTGGATATGTTATTTATTTATTTATTTTGCCATAATCGATAAAGCCAATGGTGTCAGAGGTGTTTTTGAGACCCTGAAGGACCATAATCTGAGGTTTTAAAAAAACTTGTTTAATATGTTTAACATGTTCTGTTGATTAACACCAATAATCTAAGCTCTGAAATTAGAACAGAATGTTTCGAGGATAAAGAAGAGCTAACAGAATCTATTTAATTATATGCAGTTTAACATATTAAATGGCGCACAGTGTAAAGCGCTTTGGATAAGCAATTTTATCCAAAGCGCTTTACACGGTGTCTCATTCGCCCATTCACACGGTAGCAGAGCTGCCATGAAAGGCGCTAACTTGCAACTTGGGGTTCAGTGTCTTGCCCAAGGACACTTCGGCATGTGGAGCCATGCGGGCCAGGAATCGAACCTCCAACCCTACGATTAGTGGACAACCCACTCTACCAACTGATCCACTGCCGCCCCATTACTATATTTATTATCTGATAACAGTTATTATGGCAACCAGCTGCTATGGTGAGAAACAGGATTAACCATTAGACATCATGCATGTTCCATGTTTCTCTCTGAAATCTACAGGCCAGATACAGTGTCTACACTAAAAGCACAGATACGAAGGTGATATGAACAGATATGAAGGTGATATGAACAGATATGAAGGTGATATGAACAGATATGAAGGTGATATGAACAGATATGAAGGTTATATGAACAGATATGAAGGTGATATGAACAGATATGAAGGTTATATGAACAGATATGAAGGTGATATGAACAGATATGAAGGTGATATGAACAGATATGAAGGTTATATGAACAGATATGAAGGTGATATGAACAGATATGAAGGTTATATGAACAGATATGAAGGCGAGATCCAGTGAAGAAGCTGCTGGAGGTTTATCGGAATTACTTTCGGTGACATGAGGAGATTTACAAAATTGTGATTGTGTGATCATTTTAAGTCACAATCTCCAGTCAAACAACCTCGCTATATTAATAACTCTGCCATAAATGACCTTTATAACAGTTCCACTGAAATGATTAAAATTACGTGTCTATAATAGGAGAACATTCTGCCTTATCTTACAAATACATTTTAAAAAGTGTTGTTTATGTCACTACCCACACCTGATGTGTTTCTGAAATGATTTAGTTGTGAATATGACTTGTATTTAACATAACAGACACAGTGATGATGATAACAGAGACAAACGTGCGCTATACAGTGATGTTCACTGTGCTACAGTCAAAATTCTACATAGTGTGAAATGTGGAGTAGTAGATTCTGCCAGCACTGAAAAAAAATTCTATTTTTCAGGTTTACGTGGGCAATGTAGGGTCTTTTGTGTGTCTGTACCCAAGGGCCCATTGTCTTTTAATTCGGCATTGCTAATTAAACTAAACAGGACCAAACAGCTGGATACAATAGGATGACAAAACAAAGGGTGGAGACAGGACCAGAAAGGGAAATAAACTATAAAGCATCATGCTCTGAGGGGATTCTTGACATCTAGATTTGTCTGGATTACAAATGACACTTGCATTTACAGAAAATACATTTTCAAAGTCAAAATGTATTATATCTTGGCAGATCTTTAAAAAAAAGAGTCAAATTATTGAATGAGTAGTGTCCATCACCAATACAGGCAGACAAGAGGTGGAATGACTGTCCACCAGCCATATCTACTGCACAGACTGAATTATTTACTGTCACTTTAAAGAAAGTGGAAGAATGGTTTGAAAAAGACCAGATTCATTTAGAAGAAGAAATCCTGAGCCTTAATTTTTGCATGAAAATGCAGGAAACATAAAGATGAATTATAATAGGAGACACTCACCACCAGGTGTCCCTGTCTTCTGAATACTAACCAGAAGCCATAGTTATTCACTATACTCACCTGTGTCACATGATAACCATGCTAGTTTCCAGAGATACACTCCAAAACTAGTCTTTAAAAGATGTTGTACCATACAAGGGTTCTTCAGTTTATTTCAGTTTTTAACAACAGACATTGTCACAAAGCAACTTTACAGAAATCTGGATGTAGATTTAGTTCTGTAATAAACAAGCAGTGAAGAAAAACTCCTTGAGATGATGTGAGGAATAAAGCTTGAGAGGAACCGGACTCAAAAGGGAACCCATCCTCATCTGGGTGACACCGGTTATAAATCATTACAGTATACAGGTGTAGAAGAGTGAAGGTTTCTGATTCATGCAGGGTGTAGCAGGGTGATTATATTTTATACTTCATTTACATCTTTGAACATTATTTTGAAGGTGACAATTTTATTTATTTATAAATTTTTTAAGAAACATGCTACTTATGTTGGATACAATGGGGGATTTAATTCATTCATGATGCTTTGAGGCTTCTTCCTGATTGTTCTGGAAATCGAGCTAAAGCTTAGGAGGACTGAAATCCGAGAGATACAGCGACAGCTGGTGGTGTGTAGAAATTATTACATTTGTGGCATTCGCCAGACGCCCTTACCCAGAGCAACTTACGTGTATCGTTTATTTATTTATTTATTTATTTTTTAAATACAACGTAGCAGTTGAGGGTTAAGATCCTTGTTCAAAGGTCTAATCAGGAGTCCTCTGTTTTATCCACCCAGCTTCCGCTATCCTGATGGAACATTTAAGGTAGCAGATTTTTTTTTTTTTTAAATAATTCGGACTGCAATAATTGCCAGAGTAATGTAGGCAACTGGTTAACAGGAGATGGGGACCCCTGGTGGTGAGTCTGAGAATTAAAAAATATATCTATTTTAACCAGACGCAGGAAAAAGGTTTAGCACATTGAGGCTTGTGTTCATAGGTTTGTAATTCCAAGTGTAGATTATTGAAACATGACTAAACAAGTGAAAAATAAATCTCTAACACTGAGTTGTTCAAACTCTTGACTCTACATCTGGATATATGTAAAGCTGTTTTGTTAGGATGTTAATTGTTTGCCAATATGTTTACATTTGCAATGTTGTGTATTTGGTTGTATATTGTAACCCATGATCTCTTGCTCATGTACTATAAATAACTTCTCCCTTTTAGACAATTATTTTGGTTGTTTGTTCTTTTTTTAGGTTGACAGTAAATAATTCTCATTAGCTGCTAAATGTTCCTCCAGCTGTTCCCTTTTACTAACACTTACTTTTCCAGCCTGAAAGTAAATCCCAGGAAATGGTAAGAAACTGAACCAGGAGCTGCTGTACATGCCTGAAGTTGTAACGCAGATTTCTTCTGCTATGCTGCTTCCACATGTTTCCTGTATGTGCCTGCATCAAATTTAAATAATTTAAATAATAGCAATGCCAAAAACAAAAACTAGCTCCCACCTACCTTAAAACACGTCTCACACCCTTCATCACAGATTTTAGCACGGCTCGAATGGACCCACATCTCTCAAGGTGTAAGGAAGACATGCGTCAAGACTCTTCTCTGTCCTGGCACTGAGGTGGTGAAATGAACTTCCCCTGGGAGTCACTACTTTCCTTTAGTCTTCTGATGAAAAACATCACTGTTCAAAATGGCAGTGCACATAGATGCAGCGTCCTAGCACTCTTTTACTTCATGCAGTCGCATGGCTATTTCTTCTCTTCTGTTTCCTTCGACACTTTTTCTTCATATCAGTAGCACATATACCACATAAAACTGGCTGGCACTCCAAGAACTGAACAAGCAATACCTTTGAAATTGTAATGTTACAGCATACAAAGACATTTTTGACAATTGTGTGCTTCCAACTTTATGGCAAACATTTGGAGAAGAACGACATATGGATGTAATGCTGTGGTGTCCACATACTTTTGGCCATATACTCTATTACAACTAATGATTCTATATATATACACGTGACATTGGAGCCAGAGTCTGCACAGTAGAGACCTTGGAGCCAATGTGTGTATAGTAGATATGGACACTCGTACACTCATGTGAGCATGCACACTGTTACCTGAAGTGCAACTTAAGATGTGTACATTATTAATTAATACCTAACATGTTAAACTGTAGTCGTATCATTTTTTCAGGTCTGTTTATTTTACCGCTGTCAGGAGGAGATTTTAGAGCTTTGAGTGAAGACTGACTGAGTTATTGTTGCTAACTAGCTTACATTATCCATCATTTTAATCAGTCATGTAAGTATAAATAACTAATATAATGTACCAACTGGAAATATAAACATTTACACTCAACACAAGCTATATTTGAGGGAAAATCACTGCTTGTTATGATGTTTTTAGCTCAAACACCTGCAGATAGTTACAGTTCTGAATGGAGAAATGCTCTTTTCTGCTCCTTTCGTTCTGTCAGTGAAGTTCATTTAAAAAGGAACGATTGACTAACCTTAACAAACTACTTTGAGCGTTCGTTATGGTCACTATGACAGTAAATTGTAGATTATTATGAAATTGAGCTAGCGTTACAGCTGACACATCAAAATGAGCATTAAAGAACTGCTCACTGAGGGTCTGTGAAAACAGTTTACAGCAGAACAGGACATGGTTCCCTTTCAAAGGGAACTTCGACGTTGCATTTAGCAGTATGGGGACGCACGCCTTGTGCGTGACCGGTATCTGAAGCTTGTGTAAAATCATGCCTCTACTTATAGGCCTGCCATGATCAGGTGACGTGGCAATTAAGCGCGTCGCGCAGTATATATATGGCACCTGTGAACCACGCCGCCAGCCTTATTATCTTCAGCGAGACTGCATGTCTGTTGTTTGTGTGACAAAAACGCTTCATTTCTACTCGATATTTTCTCAAAATCTCTTAACTTTTCTATCCTTTTTAAAGAAAAGGAGAGGTAAGTAATTAGTGAGAAAGAGTTAACGTGTGTAACGTGCTCCCGCTTCATCACGGGGGAAAAGTGCACACTTTCTTGGTGAAGTGTTAGTGGTGTAGTGTGCGATGGCAACCTCGGAGGCTGCGCATGGTAACGCGCTACATTAAGCAGCTCGACTCGCGCTTTTCTCAAAAAAAACGGAAGCCGAGTGAGTCGAGTCTCAAAGCCTCGCGGATCTGGGCCGCGTCCGCTGCGGGCAGCCAACCGTCTCAGGTTCGGGGGATCTCTTAAATCTGGAAGAGGAGCCAGAGCCGACGCGCTGCTCTATCTCTCTCTCTGTCTTCCGGGTTCAGCTCTCCGCTGGATTTTGGAGTTCGCGTCGCGACTCCTCCTCCCGCTGGAAAGCCAAGGGGGTAATAACGCCCCCTCTCTGACTCGCGGAGTTAGAAGGATGCGTTGAAAACTGAGAGCAGCGTACAAGAGCTGCTTGAAGTATTACCCAGTGAAAGTAAATACTTCACACTGCAGAAACTCCCCTGTCTTCCAGAAGATATGACAAAATCTCACTTCTGAGAAAACCATGCTTAAGCCATAGTCATAACTCCACGATGTTGGATTATTTGGCCATTGTGGGAATGAATGGCATGGCTACTTAGCTATGCCCGAGGTGGAGTAGGCGTTGCTAGCTACCTCTCTCCACCCGATGGCAGGTACTTACAGGGGCTGGCTTGCATCCAAGATGGGCAAGCCTATGCAGTAGTAGTCTTGCTTGTGGGTCACTGCAGACAATGACAGTGTTGCCTACCAAGCAGACCTGCTGAGTGAGCTCAATTTATGGCAAAAAAGTTGTCTCAAGCTCATCCGGTGTCCACGAGTGGAGCCTGGGCCAGCACTAGTATGGGGGAAACCCAGAAGGCGAGGTATGGCAGCCCGCCAACCCCCCCGCAGACAGCCGGGGAACCGGGCGGCCACAGTCGGTCTGCTGTTGGGCCTGATCTGAGGATGGTCATAAAGGCCTAGCAGGCAAAGACGCGGTCCTGAGGGGCTCCGGAGGGATGTATCCGGGGACATGAGGTTGTTAGGGCAGGTAGCCCCCAGTGCTACTGTAGGGCCTCCCCTAGCCAAAGTGGTCCCCATGTTTTGGGTCCCTGGTCAGCAAGCTGTCACAGGGCAACGGAAATCTGATGCTTCTCTCCAATAGAATGTGGAATAGCTAACGTCACTAGAAGACCATCGGGCAGCGTGCAAGCTACGGCCAAATGTGTCTCCATGGGTTCTGTCTACCATAGAAAGGGTTACCGGGTCCAGTTATAGCTAGACCCCCCGTTCACAGGTGTGCTCACCACAGAAGTCAGCACAGACCAGAGCCCGACGTTACGCCGGGAAGTAAGCTCCCTTTTGGACAAGGGGGCCTGAACCATGTACCCCTTTCCTCAGGGGAGAGAGGTTTACAGACTTTATTTCCTGTTCCGCAAAAAGTGGGAATATGCGGCCAATTTTAGATCTGCATCATCTGAACCGTATTCTCTCGGATATACAGGTTCAGAGGCTGATGTTCAAGCGTATCGGGCCACAGATCCAGTTCGAGAACTGGTTTGTGGCGATAGGTCTAAAAGGTGCATGTTTCGCATAGGATTATTGCTAGCTTTATCCCCTCACACCTTGCAAAGTGCATGGATGTCACTCTGGCTCCATTGGGACTCCAGGGCATCTGTGTACCAAGCTACCTGGACGACTGGTTAATTCTAGCACGATCCAGGAGCTGGCGGTTCAACATTGAGATGTTGTTCTCGCCACGTGAAGAACTGGGGGCTCAGGTTGAATCTCAGAAAAGTTGGTTTTCTCCGGTGCAGTGGGCGCCTTTTCTCGGGGGGGTTATAGGATTCTACTACGATGTGGGCGTTTCTATCCCCAACAGGCGTAGTGTCAATCCTATCAACACTGAGCTAGATAAAGCTGTATCTTGGGAGCCTGGGGTGGAATCCACACATGTGGCTGAGGTCACATCTGTATGCTGCCCCCCATTATTGCTCCCACTAGCTCTAGCGAGAGTTCGCCAAGATAGCCTGCTAATAGCACCTTTTTGGCAGCTCGAACATGGTTCTGAGAGATAATATCTCTGCGAGATGGCACTCCTTGGGAGATTCCCCGCCCGAGGGATTCACTGTGGACCCAGTAACTGCGCAATAGCTACAGTCCTGGGGCTCTTGCACAACATTTCTCAGCGGGGGTGAGCTCTTCCTACAATCAGGGTTATGTGGCCGCCATTTCGGCCAGCCACGCCCTGTTGAGGGAGCCTCTGTGGGGCAACGTCCTCTAACTTCGAGGTTCGTGCGTTGTCTCAGATGGCTGAGGCCCATCTGCAGGCCGCGCATACCTTCCTGGGACCTTCTATGGCCCTCGAAGATCTGTCGGCTGCCCCATTCGAGCCCCTAAAGCGCTCGGCCAGAACTCGGCAACTGTGGGTCTGGTCCCTGAGGGGCACCAGCTCATAGATTCGGGTCTCACAACTGAGATTGTTGAAACCATGTTAAAAGCTAGAGCACCATCCACAAGGAAAGCGTACGCACTCAAGTGTCAGCTTTTTGTCTTGTGGCATGAGGGACGTCACCTAGACCCAGTGAACTGCGCAATTGCTACAGTCCTGGAGTTCTTACAGACACGTTCTCAGCGGGCTGGGCTCCGTCTTCTATCAGGGTACTTGGCGCCGTTTCGGCCAGCCATGACCCTGTTGATGGAGCCTCTGTGGGCGAACATCCTCTACCTTTGAGGTTCATGCGTGGCGTCAGACGGCTGCGCCCCATCTGCAGGCCATGCATACCTTCCTGGGACCTTCTATGGTCCTGGAAGGTCTGTCGGCTGCCCCATTCGAGCCCCCCCTGGAGTGGATCCCATCCAGAAGGAAATCAAATGCACTCAGGTGTCAGCTTTTGTCTTGTGGCTTGAGGGACGTCACCTAGATCCAGAGAACTGCGCAATTGCTACAGTCCTGAAGTTCTTACAGAACGTTTCTCCGCGGGCTGGGCTCCTTCTACAATCAGGGTTACTGGGCCGCCGCTTCGGCCAGCCATGCCCCTGTTGATGGAGCCTCCGTGGGGCAACATCTTCTAACCTTAAGGTTCGTACGTGGTGTCAGACGGCTGCGGCCCATCTGCAGGCCGCGCATACCTTCCTGGGACCTCCTGGGGTCCTGGAAGGTCTGTCATGTGCCCCATTTGAGTCCTTAGGGACCTACCGCCTCAAAAGCCGCAGGGTTGATTTATCATCCTTGGCAAGAACTAAGGAAGCTGTGGGTCTGGCCCCTGAGGGGCGCCAGCTAGTAGATTCTGGTCGCACGACTGAGGTGGTAGTGACCATGTTTCTACAATAACATTTCTCAGCGGGGTGGACTCCTTCTACAATCAGGGTTATGTGGCCGCCATTTCGGCCAGCCACGCCCCTGTTGTGGGAGCCTCTGTGGGGCAGCATCCTCTAACTGCGAGGTTCATGCGTGGTGTCAGATGGCTGAGGCCTATCTGCAGGCTGTGCATACCTTCCTGGGACATTCTGTGGTCCTGGAAGGTCTGGCAGCTGCCCCTTCGAGCCCCTAGAGTGGATCCCACCTACAAGGAAATTGTATGCGCTCAAGTGGCACCTTTTTGTCTGGTGGTGTGAGGAACGTCAGCTATACCCAGTGAACTGCGCAATCGCTACAGTCCTGGAGTTCTGACAAGAACGTTTCTCAGCAGGTTGGCTCCTTCTACTATCGGGGTTACGTGGCCGCCGTTTCGGCCAGCCCTGCCCCTGTCGATGGAGCCTCTGTGGGGCAACATCCGCTAACTTCGAGGTTCATGTGTGGTGTCAGACGGCTGAGGCCCATCTGCAGGCCATGCATACCTTCCTGGGACCTTGCTGTGGTCTTGGAAGGTCTGTCAGGGACCCCATTTGAGCCCTTAGAGTCAGCCTCTGAGAAGCTTCTGACTCTAAAGGTAGCTCTTTTACAGGCCCTGACATCTCTCAAGCGAGTGGGAGGTCTACAAGCTCTCCCTGTTGCCCCTCCTGCATTGACTTTACCCCTAGATAAGCCAAGTCCTTCCTGTATCCTAGGCCGGATTATATTCCTAAAGTGCCTACATTGGCTGCCCACCCTGTGGTGTTGCAGGCTTTCTCCCCTCCTCTGTCCTCTGACCAGAACAAGAGAGGATGCACACGCTGTGTCCAGTAAGCGCTCTCTGTACCTACGTCCACCGCTCCGGCCAGTGGCGTAAGTCAGAGCAGCTACTAGTCTGCTTTGGCAGCGACAGGAAAAGGGATGCTGTGTCAAAGCAGTGCATCTCTACTGGGATTGTCGAAGGCTTTGTCCAAAGGGGTTTCCTTGCAGGATGTGTGTGCGGCTGCAGGGTGGTCTATGCCTCACACGGTCATTTTGTTATGACAGCCTGGATATTCATCCCTCCCCAGGTTCGAGTGTCCTGCACTGACCCTCGGGTTTGGGTATTTTTGAACAGGCCGTACCCTCGGTATGACGGAGTGGGTATTTCCGTTCCCATACTGCTAAATGCAACGTCGAAGTTCCCTTTGAAAGGGAACGTCGGGGTTACGCATGTAACCCTGTTCCCTGAGAAGGGAACGAGACGTTGCATAGCGCTGTCATACCGGGGCTGGCCTGTGAATTGCGTCTTCGCTTCAGATAATAGAGGCTGGCGGCGCGGTTCACAGGTGCCATATATATATCATGCGACGCGCTTAATTGCCACGTCACCTGATCATGGCAGGCCTACAAGTAGAGGCATGATTTTACACAAGCTTCAGATACCGGTCACGCGCGCAAGGCGTTCCCATACTGCTAAATGCAACGTCTCGTTCCCTTCTCAGGGAACAGGGTTACATGCGTAACCCCGACGTTTTGTTACAGAACTGTCAAGAGCTTCAGGTCCATGTTGGAAATATGTGTGTTCATGAGACTCAACTGTCAATCACTTCCTCAACCACACCCTTGTATTTATCACCACATAACTTATGTATAAAACTCATTTATCACGAGAAAAAATGTTGGAGGAGATCCGGGTGAGTCGTAAATTTGTAAAAACCACAGAATACCATTCCTGAAAATGATTTGTGGAGATGTAACAAAAATGAATGCTATTTTCCCCATTCAGTAACACGAGAATGGGCGGGGTTAAAAACTGTAATGGTGCCAGACACTAGATGGAACTGATTGGAGTGCAGCGGCCATTTGTTTTCCAAATTATCTTTTTGATCATTGTTGAGGGACAGTCCTGAGAAAAATGCCACCAATTTCGTGAAGAATGCTATAAAACCAAGCTATAAAACCAAGGTGTAGTTCTGAATTTTTTTTTTATTAATTAGCATATCACACAATTCATTATATATTTAAGTAGGCAGGGCTAAATGATCCAAAAGGCTTCTTACTGTGGATTATTACCACATATAATATCACACATTTGTGGTACCATTTAAACATTTATCCATTATTTATTTTCTACATAATGGAAAGGTTCACAGCAGTTTTCAGATTTTACAACAGATTTAATAGTTAAAACATGGTACATTATATATATATATATATATATATATAAAATTTCTATTTTTAAAAGTTTATATATACATAACATTTCTTTTTTTTTAGTTTCATTTCTATTGAACATTTCTGCTTATATATATAATTTCTATAATATATATAATTTCTAATAGATTAATGAAAAAAGCAAGTCTTAATAACACAGATCACAGATTCCATTAAAATCATCTAGTTTACAGAGTTAATATTAATCTAGTGGAAATGTGAAACATCGACATGCGTCACACCTCTGTCCTTCATTTCTTCTCCATCTTGTCCTGGTCTCGATCACAGTGAACATCTTCAATTAATTCCTGCAACTGTATTAAAGGGATTTTATTTCTTTTGTGTTTGATCATAATCTAGTTCATTAAAGAACATTTTTATTTGTATCAGTATGAAGTCCATCTACGCGCATCAGTACATGTCACATTATTGCTCTGATCAATGAAGAAACTCATCAGGAATTAAATAACTTACAAGGTTGTTGTGTTTACTTACATTTGTAGCAGATGAAGTTCATTTTCTCCTCACAGTCTCGGTTCTCCAGAACATTATCTCTGGCATTTTGGGCTCCACAACGGAACCGTGGTGCAGGGCATGAGGGCATAACGCTCAGGCTCCTCAGACTTTGTTTATACATCAAGACCTGGTTCACCCAGAACCATGATCCATCCAGGAAGCGCAGACCGGTCCAGAAACTGGGTGTGAGAGTTTCATTACTCATGCTGTTGACCGCTTTTTGATCTATCTCCATGTTGAGGCTCACCAGATCAGTGTAGTTTATTCTGCAGTAGTTTAGAGCTTCTTCCCAGGTCTTCATCTCCTGCACCAAGATCAGGTCTGGCTTCCAGGTGTAGCATATGAAGTTCAAACTATCTTTACAGTCATGACTAGTCCACCAAGAAAATGGTATGTATACATTAATCCAAAAAGATTGTATGTATACACAGTTTTTCTTGTTATCCCCCGAAGGTTCATTTAAGCTCCACTGTTGGAAACCTGATAAGCTTCCGTCAGACCACTGAGTAAATTTTATTGTATTTGAATTCCTGCTAAGGCCAATCCAGCACAATTTATCAGTTCTTAAATTATTTTGGTATCTGTCTTGTTCCTCTTTGGTTTCAAAGGTTGCTAGATCTGTATACTTCTCCCTGCAGTATTTCTGAGCATCATTCCAGTTCAGTTGTTGGTCCACGTAAATGTATTTTCTCCAGAACAGAGCTGTAGCTGCTCCTGTCAGAGCTGCCAGGACGAGGACAGAGAGAAGAGCCTTCATCTTCATCTCTCACTCCGTGTTTGAGCTCAGCTCTGAAGCCTGGAGACTTTATTCAGAAGGCAGAACACCACAGAATGCAAAACCATATTGTACAGTTTTGAAGGACAATGTGAGAAAATTAGCAATGCAAACTTCATGCAAATGGAATCAGTTCTAATGTTTTTTGGGGCTTTGGTGGGTGACATTTTCTCATGTAAAAATTAAATGTGTTTTTATTATATGGTCTGCACTTATAGCAATTTATTATATGGTCTGCACTTATGGGAATTTTTTAACCTTATCGGTTCTACAAAGCGTTTTTCACTGTGTCTCATTCACACACACTCATAGCACAGCTGGCATGCAAGGTGCTAGCTTACCATCAGGAGCAACGTGGGGTTCAGTGTCTTGCGGAAGGACATTTTGATATGTGGAATCACGTGGACCGTGTATCGAACCGTCAACCCTACGATTAGTGGACAACCCGCTCTACCACCTGAGCCACAGTCGCCCCTTATTTTATGATGTGGTTTTCATGCAGTCGTGCATTTCTAATATTTGCTTTGTGTTTTTCCTACTTTAATTAATAATTTTTATTTTATTTTATAAAGTTCCTATATAAAGGCACTCAGACTCTTAGACAGATGCACATTTGTAATAAAAACAGTTATTTAAGCAGTGAAATAACAACCTTACTGACAGATGTTGAGTAATCAAATGGCTGTCATGACAACAATAAACAATAATTTTCTAGCAGTTGAAAAACAATGGAATAAAGACTGCATTGCTCATTTTCTCAGGTCATTCTCTTTCGTCCTTCAGACCTGCGCAGCCGTGTTTTTGCATTCATTTGTGTGATCGTTCGTCAGACCTGTGCATTTGTTTGCATTCACTTGCAGTAAAGCTTTAGTCATTTGAAACCCTTTTACAGACTGGTAAACAACACAAGTATACCCAGTTTGAAGGTTCCTGAGACAACATCTATTTGAACTTAACCCCACACCCCATTGATGTCAGACAGTAATGTCTGCTGATCACCAATAATCTTTCTGGCAGCATTAATGACTTTGTTCAACTGATCTCTCTTTTTCAGCTGCAGGTTACCATAGCAGATTACAAAACCGACTGAACAGACGTAATAAAAGTTCGATAAAATTTCTGGTTGTGTTTTTTACTGACTGCCTCCATGTTCCCACAGTATTTATCACAGTTCCTAAATATTTTAACTTTCAGTGTCTCACTGTCAAGGTTTTGTTGTAGTTGTTATTTGTTGTTGTGAATGCCACATTATAGTTTATAGTCTGTATACTTCTTGCCTTGTATTCATAGTTCATGTTGATGGTTCAGGTTTTCATTGCTTTGTTTGTTGTGGATTTCTTACACATAAAAATTTACCTGCACTCACATCAAACTCTGCTACCAATTTCTGACTGTAGCTATCAATGAGTTCCAATTTTTGTCACCCATCCACCTAGCCATGGATTGTCCCTTACACACACAAACACACACACAAACACACACACAATATAAATAAATAAATAATGAATAAATAAATAACTAAATATATATATATATATATACACATACATACACACACAAATATAAAATCTGCTTGAGTCCCGAACACTAATTGGAAGACTGTTCCATGACTGTGGGCTTTTTAAAGAGAAAGCCCCCCCCCTGCTGTAGCCTTCGCTATTCCAGGCACCAACAAAGAGCCATTTTACATTCATGGCATTTTTGGCAGACAGGCTTACATTTATCTAATTTATATAACTGAGCAACTGAGGGTTAAAAGGCTTTGACCATCAGTGGTAGCTTGGCAGTGCAGGGGTTTAAAATCCTGATCAGTAACCCAGAGCCTTTAACCACTGAGCCACCACTGATCAAAGATCATAATAGACCAGAAGTTCACTCAGTTCCAGCAGTACAAGACAATGCTTTATATCTCAATAGTAATATTTTATAATCTATGTCCAATTTTACAGGGAGCCAATGCAGTGTGGATAAGATCGGGGTGATGTGGTCGTATCTTCTAGTTCTAGTAAGGACTCTAGCAGCTGCATTCTGGACTAACTGGAGTTTATTTATATTCCTACTGGAACATCCAGACAGTAAGGCATTACAGTAATCTAATCTAGAGGTGACGAATGCATGAACCAGTATTTCTGCATCATGTAGTGACAATATGTTTCTTATCATATTTTTAATCTTTTTTTTTTTTTACGGCAATCCTAGTAATATGAACTACATGAGCTTCAAATTAAAGAAGTGTGTCTGCGTGCACACTCAGCCATGGTTTTGAATGGTGCTGCATTGCCCAAAAATTATGCAGCCAAGCAGTGTGTAGTAAAAGAGGGTTCTTGTACTGAAATATTAAAGTTTGGTTAACCACACTCTCTTTCTACAAGTATGAAAGTCCATTTTCTGCTCTCAGTTAACTGGATTGCAACTGAGCAAATACAATGGCTTAGAGTTTTCACTGCATAGACTAATCTTTCAGTGTGCACTGTACTGGATGTGCTTGGTGGACCCTAAGCCATATTAGAGAGAGATTTAAGTAATGTCAGCTTACTGGAGGAGCACAAAAATGGACAGAAAAACTGGTCACCCAAGGACACCCAAGCCTGGGAAGTATGACAGAGATTTCTCGCATTCTGAGACATTTACATATTTACATTTATTCACTTGGCACACGCTTTTATCCAAAGCGAAGTGATATATCAAGCAGGGAACAATACAAGTAGTGCTACTATACAAGATCCATTAATTGAATACCAGAGGAAGCAAAGTGTACAGAGTAGAGGTGTAAGTGCATTGTGTGTGGGTTTTTTTTTTTTCTCTAGGAGTTGGTTAGGTTCATGGAAGAGGTGCGTCTTTAGCTGTTTTTTGAAGATAGTGAGAGATTCTGCAGTCCGGATTGAGATCGGAAGAGCATTCCACCACTGGGGAACGGTATGCGTGAAGGTTCTGGAAAGGGACCTTACGCCTCGCTGAGTGGGAACTACTAAACGATGTTCCCTTTCAAAGGAAATTTTGACGTTGTATTTAGTATAACAATATGGAAGCGCCTTGCACGTGACTGGTATCTGAAGCTTGTGTAAAATCATGTATATACTTATAGGCCTGCCATGATCAGGTGACGTGGCAATTAAGCGTGTCGCATGATATATATATGGCACCTGTGAACCACGCCGCCAGCCTTATTATCTTCAGCAAGACTGCATGTCTGTTGTTTGTGTGACAAAAATGCTTAATTTCTATTCGATATTTTCTCAAAATAAAGCAGCTCGGCTTGCGACTCACGCCCTCCCCGGAAGCCGAAGCAAGTCGGTTTTCAGTGCCTCGCCAATCTGGGCCACTGCCAAGGCAGCCAGCCGTCTCAGGTTTGGGAAATCTCTTATGGATCCGGAAGAGGAGCCGGAGACGAGTGCTGCTCTATCTCTTGCTCTGTCTTCCGGCTTCGGCTAGATTTTGGAGCTCGTGTCGCAACTCCTCCTTCCGCTATGGAAAGCCAAAAGGTAATAATTCTTTTCTGACTCTGAGGAGTTATAAGGATGTGTTAAAAACTGAGAGCAGCAGATAAAGAGCTGCTTAAAGTGATTACCCAGTGAAAGTAAATCCCTCAGAAACTCCCCTGTCTTTCAGAAGTGCATAACAGAATCTCAGCCTTCTGGGGGAAAACCATGCATAAGCCATATTACTAACCCCACGATGTGGGATTATTCAGCCATTGTGGGAATGAATGGCATGGCTATTTAGCTATGCTGAAAGTGGAGGAGGTGCTTGCAAGCTACCTCTCTCCACCGACTGCAGGTAATAACGGGGGCTTGCATCCAAACCACCGTATATGGCCACTGTGGCAATTGTGGGCAAGTCTATGCAGTAGTAGTCTTGCTTGTGGGCCACTGCAGACAATAACAGGGTTGCAGGCCTACCAGGCAGAACTGTTGAGTGAGCTCGACATATGGCGACATTCAAAAAAGCTAGTTCCTTCCCTGTTGTCTCAAGCTCACCCGGGCATCCATGAGTGGAGCCTGGGACAGCACTAGTGCGAGGGAGACCCAGAAGGCGAGTATGGCAGCCAGCCAACAGTCACAGTCGTGGTCTGCTACTAGGCCTGATCTGAGAATAGTCATAAAGGCTAAGCAGGCAAAGAAGAGCGGTCCTGAGGGGCTGTGGAGGGATGTATCAGGGGACATGAGGTTGTTAGGGCAGGTAACCCCCAGTGCTACTGCAGGGCCTCCCTTAGCCAAGGCGGTCCCCAAGTTTTCAGTGTTCTCTTGTCAGTGAGATGTCACAGGGCAACGGGGCAATGAAAATCTGATGCTTTCCCTCCAATAGAATGTGGAATAGTTAACGTCACTAAAAGACCATCGGGCAGTGTGCAAACTACTGCGAAATGTTTCTCCATGGGTTCTATCTGCCATAGAAAGGGTTACCGGGTCCAGTTTATAGCTCGACCCCCGCCCATTCCCGAAGGGAGGGAGGTTTACAACCATTATTTCCTGTTCCGCAAAAATTAGTTCCGGGTTCCTCCTCCCACACAATTAGGGCTGGACGCCATGGTGCACATGTGGCCGAGGTCAAATCTGTATGCTGCTCCCCCCATCGCTCTGCTCCCACAAGCTCTAGCGAGAGTTTGCCAAGACAGTCTGTAAGTAGTACCTTTTTGGCCAGCTCGAATATGGTTCTGAGAGATAATGTCCCTGCAAGATGGCACTCCTTGGGAGATTCCCATCCGCAGGGATCCACTGTAGAATCTGCAGGCTGCGCATACCTTCCTGGGACCTTTTGTTGTCCTGGAAGGTCTGTCGGGTGCCCCATTTTAACCCCTAGAGTGAATCTACAATCTCAGTTGTGAGACCAAAATCTCTGAGCTGGTGCCCCTCAGGGGCCAACCCACAGTTTTTGTAGTTCTGGCCGAGGGTGATAAATCAGCCCTCCAGCTTGAGACAGTAATTGTATGCACTCAAGTGGCAGCTTTTTGTCTTGTGGTGTGATGAACGCCTCTGTAGGGCAACATCCTCTAATTTTGAGGTTCATGCATGGTGTCAGACGGCTGAGGCCCATCTGCAGGCCGTGCTGGGTGTCCTACACCACACACATTAATTCGTTATTACAACCTGGATATTCATTCCACCCCGGGTTCGATTGTCTTGCAGTGACCCTCGGGCTTGGGTATTTTTGAATAGGCCGTACCCTTGGTATGACGGAGTGGGTATTCCCGTTCCTATACTATTATGCTAAATGCAATGTCGAAGTTCCCTTTGAAAGGGAACGTCAGGGTTACGCGTGTAACCCTGTTCCCTGAGAAGGGAATGAGACGTTGCATAGCACTGAATGTTGTTTGTGTCACTGAATGGAGGGATTGAAATGAAGCCAATGCCAATGGGGTTGCCTCTCAAACCAAATCAACATGGCGAACTCTAAAGCCACACCCAAGCCCAAAGTAGACAAGGTGACCTCTCATGCAACACCCAGCTTAAGCTTAAACAAAGTATAAGCTGAAAAGGCCCCTCCTATCCAGTCCAGTCCCTTTCCTGACTGGCTTAATACAAATGTTAGTATTAGAACATGAGTGTGACCACCATTATGAGAGGGTCCTATTATGTTTTGAATGACCCCTATTGAATCTAGAATGGACACAACTGCTGTTCTCAGAGGGTCTTGTGAATTATCAAAATTAATATTAAAGTCTCGAACAATTAATTCTGAGAATATGGCCCTGGTGCTCTGTGAATAATAATTAGTGGAACGGACCTAGTAGACTTCATTCAGGAACATATTTAGAAGAATGATTTTTTCCAGTCTAGGAATTAAATTACAGAGAAAATAAATTATTGCAAACTTTCATCCATTAAAAACAAAATACAACCTCTGCTGCACAAAAACGCTCATTTTAATGTTGATAAATAAATAAATAAATAAAAGCCATGCACTGTAGTATTGATCACGTGCTGTGGGTAAACGTAAAGCACAGCGGTGTATTTATGTGACCGTGCAAGTTTTTTTTCTTTATATCTTCATTAAATTAAAATGTAACACAATTTATACAGTAAAACAGCATATAATATGTAGAAAAGATAAACAAACTACATTAACTACAGTATTAAAGAAGGGCATTTGGAAATTTTGTACAAATCCAAAATATTGCAAGGTACTTTTTCCAGAATAATTTGAAAGGAAATGCAATATCAACCCTTAAATTACACTTTAAAAATAATTAAATGTGGCTTTTGTTAATATGTAACCAATATAAATCTTAAATTTTTTACCATAAATCTCTCAAATAATGTGCACAGGACTGTTGGGTCAAAATGTTGTACAATTATTACAGCAATATCATGTCATTCAAGGTTATTCTTTTTAACAAATTAGAACATAAACATGGTCAAACGTGTCTGATAAAATAAGCAGAAAAATAAAATAAGCAGAGAAAAATAAACAGTGAATTAAAGCTATTAATAATGAAAGGCAATGCTTAAAGTCCACATACTACAGAGAGTGAAAAGAGGCTATGTTTCAATACCCATTTTAATGCACCCTCATCCACTTTCCCTGGTTTGAATCCCCCCAGTCATTGTAGGGGTCATTTCATTCATTCACTTTTAATACTGAACACTTTCTAGTGTTTTCAGGACACTTCAAAATAAAGAAAAAAGAAAGAGGGTGTATTACCCAAAGCAATATTATTACAGGAATACTGAAAGTCTAACTTATTTTTATTATATTTTTACTAATTTTTCCATAAATCAGAGATTCTTCCAAATAAACAGCACAGTCTTGCTTGTTTTTCTGTTCCTGCTGGATATTCTGCATTTACTCTACAATGGGACTGAATCCATCACTACAAAAGAAAGAAAATAAATGTTAGAAACAGAAAACCCTAAAGTGATTCTAAAAACAAACAAAAAATACCATAAACCTCAGGTCCTATACCTAATACAACCAGCAAAAAATGCTTGTGCAGATATACAGTGCCTTGCGAAAGTATTCGGCCCCCTTGAACTTTTCAACCTTTTGCCACATTTCAGGCTTCAAACATAAAGATATAAAATTTTATTTTTTGTGAAGAATCACCAACAAGTGGGACACAATTGTGAAGTGGAACGAAATCTATTGAATTTTTTAAACATTTTTACCTAATAAAAAAATGAAAAGTGGGGCGTGCAAAATTATTCGGCCCCCTTGCGTTAATACTTTGTAGAGCCACCTTTTGCTGCGATTACAGCTGCAAGTCACTTGGGGTATGTCTCTATCAGTTTTGCACATCGAGAGACAATTCTTGCCCATTCTTCCGTGCAAAACAGCTCGAGCTCAGTGAGGTTGGATGGAGAGCGTTTGTGAACAGCAGTTTTCAGCTCTTTCCACAGATTCTCGATTGGATTCAGGTCTGGACTTTGACTTGGCCATTCTAACACCTGGATACGTTTATTTGTGAACCATTCCTTTGTAGATTTTGCTGTATGTTTGGGATCATTGTCTTGTTGGAAGATAAATCTCCGTCCCAGTTTCAGGTCTTTTGCAGACTCCAACAGGTTTTCATCCAGAATGGTCCTGTATTTGGCTGCATCCATCTTCCCCTCAATTTTAACCATCTTCCGTGTCCCTGCTGAAGAAAAGCAGGCCCAAACCATGATGCTGCCACCACCATGTTGGACAGTGGGGATGGTGTGTTGATGGTGATGAGCTGTGTTGCTTTTACGCCAAACATATCGTTTTGCATTGTGGGCAAAAAGTTTGATTTTTGTTTCATCTGACCAGAGCACCTTCTTCCACATGTTTGGTGTGTCTCCCAGGTGGCTTGTGGAAAACTTTAGATGAGACTTTTTATGGATATCTTTGAGAAATGGCTTTCTTCTTGCCACTCTTCCATAAAGGCCAGATTTGTGCAGTGTACGACTGATTGTTGTCCTATGGACAGACTCTCCCACCTCAGTTGTAGTTCTCTGCAGTTCATCCAGAGTGATCATGGGCTTCTTGGCTGCATCTCTGATCAGTCTTCTCCTTGTCTGAGCTGAAAGTTTAGAGGGACGGCCAGGTCTTGGTAGATTTGCAGTGGTCTGATACTCCTTCCATTTCAAATTGATCGCTTGCACAGTGCTCCTTGGGATGTTTAAAGCTTGGGAAATCTTTTTGTATCCAAATCCGGCTTTAAACTTCTCCACAACAGTATTACGGACCTGCCTGGTGTGTTCCTTGGTCTTCATGATGCTCTCTGCACTTTCAACAGAACCCTGAGACTATCACAGAGCAGGTGCATTTATACAGAGACTTGATAACACACAGGTGGATTCTATTTATCACCATCAGTCATTTAGGACAACATTGGATCATTCAGAGATCCTCGCTGAACTTCTGGAGTGAGTTTGCTGCACTGAAAGTAAAGGAGCCGAATAATTTTGCACGCACCACTTTTCAGTTTTTTATTTGCTAAAAAAGTTTAAAATATCCAATAGATTTGTACTGTATATATGTTTACACCCACAAACAGTAATAATACTACAGGTTAAAACAAAAAAGCTTACTAGTGCACTGCAACCCTGATCTCAAACAACTATTACAGACTCCCCCACTCAAACATGGTATTACTGTTACGGTAGTGATAGGTGTACGTGTTTGTGTACAGATTATAAAGGTTATATCTTCACACCTGCATCACCAAGGCTTCCAGACAAATGGCTTGTGCCTCCTCTGGGGTCAAATCATTATTTAATGTCCTCCTCACTAAGAGAGAAAGAGAGAATGAGATACTGACATATTACCATGTGTAAATTGTGGTTGGCTGGTTGGTAATTTCTAACATACATGATTTACGGTTGGCACGAGAGCGTCTCCGTTCACGTAGTTGGGTGCGATCTTGTGAATTCTGTGTAGCTGAATGTACTATTCGTTCCATGATCTCATCAGCTGCATCGTTGGTCATGATATCTTCATTTGCTGATGCTGCCGCAGTACGATCTGGGTGTAACAAACATTTCACTGGTGTGTCAAAAATTCAAACCGAGCATCTGAATTTTATTTGATGCTCTGTAAAATTTACTTGTACTATCTGTAACATCTGTACCTTGAAATCTGGCTTCATCTGTACCATCTGTACCTCAGAATCTTGCCTCACCTGTACCATCTGTACCTCAGAATCTTGCCTCATCTGTACCTCAGAATCTTGCCTCATCTGTACCTCAGAATCTTGCCTCACCTGTACCATCTGTACCTCAGAATCCTGCCTCACCTGTACCATCTGTACCTCAGAATCCTGCCTCACCTGTACCATCTGTACCTCAGAATCTTACTTGACCTGTACCATCTGTACCTCAGTATCCTGCCTCACTTGTACCATCTGTACCTCAGAATCTTACTTTAACTGTACCATCTGTACCTCGGAATCTAACTTGACCTGTACCATCTGTACCTCAGAATCCTGCCTCACCTGTACCATCTGTACCTCAGAATCCTGCCTCACCTGTACCATCTGTACCTCAGAATCCTACTTGACATGTACCATCTGTACCTCAGAATCCTACTTGACCTGTACCATCTGTACCTCAGAATCCTGCCTCACCTGTACCATCTGTACCTCAGAATCTTACTTGACTTGTACCATCTGTACCTCAGAATCCTGCCTCACTTGTACCATCTGTACCTCAGAATCTTACTTTAACTGTACCATCTGTACCTCAGAATCTTACTTGACCTGTACCATCTGTACCTCAGAATCCTGCCTCACCTGTACCATCTGTACCTCAGAATCTTGCCTCACCTGTACCATCTGTACCTCAGAATCTTACTTGACCAGTACCATCTGTACCTCAGAATCCTACTTGACCTGTACCATCTGTACCTCAGAATCCTGCCTCACCTGTACCATCTGTACTTCAGAATCTTACTTGACCTGTACCATCTGTACCTCAGAATCTTACTTCACCTGTTCCATTTGTACCTCAGAAACATCATATTTACTATGATAGTTAATGTATGAGCAGTTGTGCCATTATGGCCTATGAGTGCATGTGTTTGGTTCTTACTTCTGCTGGGTCTTGCCCTTGTCCGTGTGCGTAATCCCGGTACTCCACACCGGTTAGTGCTGCTACCCTGCTGGCTTCTCTTTAGTACTGCTTTCATATTTTCATGCTCTGCTGCATCTTCCTCATGGTTCAGTCCCTGCATTTTACTTTTTCTTACTGTAGGGACACTACTGCTGCAGCTGCTTCCAGCTCCCTGACTTGTCTGTATAAAAAAAACAATAATAGAAATAGCCAAAAAGTGGACTGCATTAATGTCAAAATTAGGTGTCAAAATTAGGTGTTAGATGTTAGATTTTGTTTAGTTTTTTTATCTATTGTTTTTTTAAACTATTTTAGCAAGTGAGTACAATACTGGATTTCATATCAGCTGAAATAAAAAAAAATTATCTGAACTGAAATTTGGCATGGCTCATCTGATTTTAAAACAGTGAAACAATGGCATGGCAAAACTCAGATGGCAAAGGCAAGTGTTAGAGATATTTTGAGAAGAGGCGTTGGCCAGATACTGGCACAATTTGCATAAGGATAAATAAAGGTAGTGTAGTTCAATTATGAATGTAGTAGTTGTAAATATAATAATAATAATAATAATAATAATAATAATAATAATAAAATCTACTCTAATAGAATTTTTTCTTGTTGATATGTGTGTTTATGTAAATTATGATTATTACATCCATTCACATTATAATTATTACATCCATGATGAGCCACACAGACAGCAAAAGTTAAATGGAACTTTATGTTAAAGTTAAATAAGTGAAAAGTGTTGATAAGCAGTGATGGAATTACGCCACATACTCAGCGTGGTTGTTAATACACCGCAGAGCCAATGCTCACACATGCACACAGAGATGTTTACACAGTGTCATACCCCATTCTCTTCTTCATCATCAGTCTACAGAGTAGAGGAGAGGGACAGGAAGTAAGAACTGAATCAATAAATCGATCTGATGTGCATGGATCCTTTATGTTGACAAAATTACAGCCTTCTAATTGTTTAAGGCCAAAACACTCACACATGATGTTATCTGTGTTATGGTTTAATATACTGTATAATCACTTCCTGTTATATTTACTCTTCATATACATCTATTTTCTGTCAATATTACTTCTGTTATTTATTTTCTCTCTCTTGTTTTCCTGTAGTCTTATGCAGTATCTGGGTTTTATTACTCATGTAACATACTGTGTCTACTTCCTGTTTTATATTATTTTTATTAAACATTTACATTTACTGTTATACTGGATATACTTTCTAAGGATAATTAATTAATAGATGCCCCAATAAACTACTCAAGTCCTGGCATTCCCTTGAGTCCCAAGTCAAGACTGATAAATAAGTCCTTAACTTAATCAAGACATAATGTGCTCTCTACCAAGATCTGAGAAATAATCAGTATACTAAATGTATTTATTATTTTTTTTAAATCATGCAGGCTTTGTTAAAATTGGTGTTCATCAATTTCTAGACAAACTTTAAAATACAGTAGATTTATAAAGTAAATTATAAAGAAAACAATTTCACATGAGATGATGTTTAGACTATTTCCACCAAGTGTACTTTTCGATCTCAGTTCAATTTGTCTTTGCATTGGGATTTGCTTTTGTTCAATTTCAAATTCTGAACAACATTTTTAGTTGTTGATTTTGCATCTGATATTCTAGAACCACAGGTTCTACATGCTGCTTTCCTTTTGTTGCTGAAAACAACACAATCTTTTTAGTCAAATTTTCTATTTTTGAGAGCATGACTACCACACAGTTTCTCTTTCATCGGGGAATGCAAAGTCTTTCAACTTTGTAGTAGTCTAGTGCAAGCTGATCGGCTGTCTGAATCTTGACCTTGGAAATTAAGATTTGTGCTGTTTTGCTGAAAATTAATTGTTAGTGGAAAAAGAATAGTTGGTTAACTACACAATTTTTGAAGTATAATTTTTCATTTTTTATTTCAAAATTTGTATTTCCAAATCAAGGGGCTTGAGTCCAAGTGACGTCTCAACTCATTGATGTCAAGAGTCGAGTCGCATGTCTTTTTTAATTGAGTCGAAAGTCAGGAAATTTGTGATTCAAGTCTGAGTCATGTGACTGGAGTCCACAATACTAGTAAAACAAAGGATTAGAGCTTTACTGGGGACACAAACACACAACCTTCAACTACTGAAAAAATTAAAACCTTCATCCAACATTACATTCCGGGGGCGGCTGTGGCGCAGTTGGTAGATTGGGTTGTCCACTAATCGTAGGGTTGGAGATTCGATTCCCGGCCCGGGTGACTCCACATGCCGAAGTGTCCTTGGGCAAGACACTGAACCCCAAGTTGCTCCCGATGGCAAGTTAGCACCTTGCATGGCAGCTCTGCTACCATTGGTGTGTGAGTGTGTGTGTGAGTGTGTGTGTGAATGGGTGAATGAGACACAGTGTAAAGCGCTTTGGATAAAAGCGCTACATAAGTGCAGATTTACATTTACAAATTCCGTCCTTACAGCTTTCATTCCTTACTGCTTTCCCACTACAAAAAATACAGCAAAGGTCAGATTATGGTCACTCACTGTGGCATTGATGTCCATGATCATCTTGCCGCGTGTTCTGTTCCTCTCACGATGGTCAGCTCGTTTCTGTTTTTGCTGGAGTATTCTCTCTCGTGAGGTTCGGTACTCCAGTGCGAATTCACTAATGATTTTGCAGAACCGATGAATGCTGATCTCACGAATTCCAAATGCTGGGTGACCGAGAAACAGCAGGAATGCGTGGAACCTGCAAGAAAGGTAATTTATAAAAAATGGTGAATATAAAATTTGAATGGTTGGGTGTGTTTCCTATTGACCATAAATGGTAAATGGTCTGCACTTATATAGCGCTTTTTAACCTTAGTGGTTATACAAAGCACTTCACACTGTTTCTCATTCACTCATTCACACACACTCACACACCAATGGGAGCAGAGCTGCAGAGCGTCAGCTACCATGCAAGGCGCTAGCAACTTGAGGCTCAGTGTCTTGCCCAAGGACACTTCGGCATGTGGTGGGCCGGGAATCGAACCTCCAACCCTACGATTAGTGGACAACCCGCTCTACCACCTGAGACACAGCCGCCCCTATAATCAAAAAGAGTTCCGACACCAATTCTGGAATTTACGTCTAACTGGGGTTCTTACTAGTAGACAGTCCAAAGCACTACAATTCACAGAATCCATTCAAACGAGATATCTTGAAGGTGGGAATTTATTCTGAAGTGTTTATATGTTGTTATTCTCAGTGTGTAACACATGAGCTTATAAATTACCCACAATGCTCACAATGAACATGCAATATCTGTGTGTGTGTGTGTGTGTGTGTGTGTGTGTTACCGATTGATAATGCGGCGATGTACAGTCTTCAATATGATAATCCTCTCTGCACAGTCCTTCAGGAAGTCAGTCAACTTCTGCTTGAGTGCTGGTTTCATCTCGTGCTTAGCAATCAGCTTCAAATTCTCCCATGATGTTTTGCAGCGGCGTTCCATCTGTGCCAGATTCTCCTGCAGCAAGTCAAAGTCCACCTGGAGATGAATTCATACATTCTTCAGAACAACAGGGCATTTGTACTGTAGGTAGATGTGCAAAAAATTCTATTTTTGCTGCAGTCTGAGCTCCTGATTTCCCATTTCACCGTCTCCATGCACTCTAATGACCCAGTCCCTAGCCTGTCTTTGGCTATGATCTTCCTCTGGTCACTTGGTCTTACAGAGTGACATACAGCACTCTCTTTCCTTTTTCTGATTGTGCTGTCATGAACATAAACATATACTAATGTGCGTACAGAGGCCTGTAGTTCATATGATGTAGATGGTGGGTTTTTATTTATACGTCTAAGCATTAAACAGTCGGACCTTGGGCTGAGTTTACTGGGACACTCACTCCTGTGAAGACTGACAACTGTCTTCAAGGCTCTCCATTTGTAAACAATCCTTCTCACTGTAGAATGGTGAATTTCAAATAGTTTGGAGATGGTCTTATAACCCTTCCAAGATTGATGAGCAACAACATTGCTTCTCTGAGGTCATGGCTGATGTCTTTACTTATTGGCATGGTGTAGACATACACCCGAGTGCTCCAGAACACCAAACTGCAAAAATATCAGTTTTCTTAAAGCTAACTAATCTTGTGCATTTCATTAGTAATACCTGGCTTCTAATTGCGTCTTAATGACTGTTGAAGTAGTAAGGGTGTACTTATTTTTTCCCACTTGGTTTCTGAATGTTGGTTTACTTTTGGGGGGGAATGAATACAACTTGAAATCTGTTGTGTTTTTCATGTGACATGAGGTTATTTGTTGTTTATAGAAGTTGGTGAGGAACACAGGCCTGAATAAATAATAAAACCTAGAATTGAAGGAGTGTGTACTTTTTTGTCCATGATTGTAGAGTGGCACAATGCAGTGGGATCCTGAACTTGGGTTACTGTCTGTGCATTACATTTACATTTACATTTACATTTATTCACTTGGCAGACGCTTTTATCCAAAGCGACATGTTCTCCCTGTGTCCACATGGGTTTACTACATGTTCTGCACGTTTCCTTTCATCTCATCATTTCACACGCTACTCCTGAGATACCAGTAATCCTGACCTTTGCTACTCTCCGGACCTGCCTGGTCCAACCTGATGCCCTACATCTCATTTGAGTTCTCATCACTCACTGCTGCTGAGGAAGGCGCCAAATGTACAACCTAAAGGTACACTTGGAAACCATGAAGATGGCTTTGGACTGCAATTTCGCACTTCAGTTTCGCACAAGTCTCCATCAGTGAACAGTGGAGAAGTTGAATAAAAAAACTTCATGTTAATACTGTAATGAATTTCCTGGTTACACACCTGCACTATTTGATCATGTTGTACACAGTTATAGAAGGGATTTATTCATTTATATCCGGTGTCACCCAGATGGTTCCCTTTTGAGTCTGGTTCCTCTCAAGGTTCCTTACTCATATCTCAGAAGGTTTTACCTCATCACCGTCACCTCTGGCTGCTCATTAGGGATACATTTATAAATGTAAAAATTATATCTGGAATTTATATATTTCTGTAAAGTATATTTCTACTACTCCTAAGTGTGTATGAGTATGTGAATGTTTTGAAGGCCCCTGCCTCAGAAGGAAGCTGATAAACCTCCAGCAATTTTTTGACTATGTGTATACTTGCATGTGCGTGTGTATACCTTAGCAGAGCGTGTAATAGCGCCAATCTCTGAGTAAAGGTCTGTACTATCTGTGAAGTTTTCCACTACTGCTGAACAGACATGGTGCAGCAGAGATTGTTTATGGACTGTGTCCTTCACCTCTGGAACCTTCTCCAGGTAACTCAGCTCAAAACCTTTAGCCTACACACACAAACAGACACAAATACACAAATCAAAACTGTCATTTGGCTTACTTGGATTTGTCCTTAGTTGTAACACTGTATCTATAAGACTAAAGTAGAAAACAAGACTTTGGGCCAATGTGAGAAACACTGCAACACTGGCATCATCACATACAGTACAAACTAATTTGTTTTGCCAACCAGTATTAGTGCTATTAACAGTACTTATCACTCACTTTAGATCCGTTGAGAAAGTTTCCGATACCAAGCACAGCTGAGAGGATGTAGCGGAATGTCTTATTCTTCTCCAGCTGCTCCATGCCCTCCTTCAGGTCCTGTAAAGGCTCTGCCACTTCCTGCCAATCAGTAAACACCACCACCAATTAAATAATTAGCCACAAGGCACTTTCAAACAGGAAACAACTCTGACAGTTTAACAGTTTGAGCAGGGATCATCAGCAATGCCGTCACAGGTAAAGCCAAAATTCAGACCCATCAAATACACACACACACACACACACACCTTTTCAATGGTTTCATAGTCCATTTTGAAGGCCCAGAGGTGGAGGCGAGCACAGAGTTCACTGATGGAAGACAGAGTTAGTAGGAAGGACTCAGCACTGCCCAAAGGAACATCAGGATTCAACATGTGAGCTTCCTGAATCCTCAGCTTCTCCTCTTCAGTTGGAACCATCATCAGGAGCTTCTACAGAATAGACACAAAGTGCAGTTATTGGTGAGTATAATCTATATAGTGCATAACTCACCATTATACTGTAAATGTGACTGTGTGTGCACTCGACTCTGGACTTTTCACCTCAATGCCCTCCTTGTTGAGTGCATATTCATCAAAGTTGAGTATGGCGGATTTGATGGTTCGTGGTGGAGGGAGTGCAGTGAGCCCGATGTTAATGGCATTACTGCGTTTGGAATCCAGGACGATGATCTCTTGCCTTTTACTATCCACTACTGTTTTCTAAAAAAACACAACATACATGTGAAACCATTACAAAGAAAGAAAAGGATCTCTAGTAAGCATATTAAACACCATCAAAATTAATTAATTACAAATAAATGCATACAAACACCAACATTTCTAACTAAACAGCATTCTTTCTCAAAACAACACACACTCTCAAACACCAAAATACACCATCAGAAAAACAGCATGCACCATTACATATCAACAACATACATACATACATTCCAATATTCTCAGACACAAACTCCAAAAGTCTCAATCACGCACCAACATCCCCAATCAAACACCAACATTCCCTATCAAACACCAACATCCCCAATCAAACACCAACATCCCCTATCAAACACCAACATCCCCTATCAAACACCAACATCGAAAATCAAACAACATCCCCTATCAAACACCAACATCCTCAATCAAACATCACATCCGATCAGGCATCAACATCTGATCGACACCAACAGTGGTCTGATCAGACCCAGCATCCCCAGTCAGGTATGACGTCGAAGTCAGACGCAATCCCTATCAGACACCAACGTCCTATCAGGCACCAGCGTCTGATCAGACACAGCATCTGATCAGGAGCCGACCAGCGTCCCTGTCAGCGCAGCGTCTATCAGGCGCCAAACGTCACAGTCAGGCACCAGCGTCTATCAGACACAGCGTCACATCGGCACCAACGTCTGATCAAGGCACCAGCGTCAAGTCAAGACAGCATCCCTATCAGATACTACAGCCAGCATCTGATCAGACGCCCGGCGTCTGATCAGGCACCGGCGTCGAAGATCAGACAGCGTCCTATCAGGCACCAGCGTCTGATCAGACGCAGCGTCTATCAGGCACACTCTATCAGGCATCAGCGTCCCCAATCAGGCACCGCGTCTGATCAGGCAGCGTCCTATCGAGCCAGCATCCCTATCAGGCGCGACGTCCTCGGTCAGACATCAGCGTCACAATCAGACGTCAGCGTCTGATCAGGCACGACATCCTCAGTCAGGCATCAGCGTACTGATCAGGCACCAGCATCTGATAGAGACATCAGCATCTGATCAGGCACCAAGCATCCTGATCAGGCACCAGCATCTGATCAGCACTTAACGTCCTATCAGAGCACCAGCACGGCCTATCAGGCACCAATGGCCAGTCAGACAGCATCCTATCAGGCCCAGCGTCCTATCAGGCGCTAACATCAGAAGATCAGACAGCGTCCTATCGACGACAACGTCCTGATCAGGCATCCACGTCTGATCAGGCACGCAGCGTCCCCTATCAGGCACCAGCGTACTGATCAGGCACGGCAGAGAGTCAGACAGCATCCCTATCAGGCAACATCCCTATCACACTAACATCAACACATCTATCAGGCACTTAACATCTATCAGGCACCAGCATCGATCAGACGCCCGTCCCTATCAGGCCAACGTCTGATCAGGCACAGCATCAGATCAGGCACCGGCGTGGAGTCAAGACGTCCCTATCAGACACAGCGTCCCTCAGACACAGCATCTGATCAGAGCATGACATCCTATCGACAGCCGGCACGTCTGATCAGACATCAGCGTCTATCAGACGCAGTAGGTCTGATAGGCACCAGCATCTCCAGTCAGACGCCCGGCGTCCTATCGGCACCAGCTCCTATCAAACGCAACTCTATCAGACGCAGCATCCCTATCCGGCACGGCGTCCCTATCAGGCACGCGTCCTATCAGACACCAACATCGAAAATCAAACAACATCCCCTATCAAACACCAACATCCTCAATCAAACATCAACATCCCCAATCAAACACCAACATCCCCAATCAAACACCAACATCCCCTATCAAACACCAACATCGCCTATCAAACACCAACATCGAAAATCAAACAACATCCCCTATCAAACACCAACATCCCCAATCAAACACCAACATCCCCTATCAAACAACATCCCCTATCAAACACCAACATCCCCAATCAAACACCAACATCCCCTATCAAACACCAACATCCCCTATCAAACACCAACATCGAAAATCAAACAACATACCCTATCAAACACCAACATCCCCTATCAAACACCAACATCGAAAATCAAACAACATACCCTATCAAACACCAACATCCTCTATCAAACACCAACATCGAAAATCAAACAACATCCCCTATCAAACACCAACATCCCCAATCAAACACCAACTTCGAAAATCAAACAACATCCCCTATCAAACACCAACAGCCCCAATCAAACACCAACATCCCCAATCAAACACCAACATCCCCAATCAAACACCAACATCCCCAATCAAACACCAACATTCAAAAACAAAATTATCTAGGAATAAAACCACCACCAAAAGAAACACACAATCATTACATAGCAGTGAAGATTTCATGAAATTTTTCATTGGTAAGATTGAAAATATTAGATGTGAAATTCAGGCTTTTAAATTAAAACCAGACAATTTTATAACTAACTCTGTAGACGATAATATAGCAATATCAGATCAATATAGAATGTTTTACTCCCCTTAGAGAGACCGAACAAACTTCATTAATCTTTTCAGCAAATTCATGTTAGAAAAGGTTGTAGCGCAGCAGTTCTGCTCGTACTTACATAGGAATAACATTCATGAAATGTATCAGTCAGGATTTAGACCTCATCATAGCACAGAGACAGCGTTAGTTCAAGTAGTAAATGACCTTCTACTGACCTCTGATCAGGGTTGTGTCTCACTGCTTGTATTACTTGACCTTAGTGCAGCTTTTGATACTATAGATCAGGGGTGCCCAATACGTCGATCGCGATCGACCGTTCGATTGTAAAGGAAGTGCAGGTAGATCACCATTAAAAAAATATATAGATGTTAGCGTTGATATACAGGACAGCCAGTTTGAGATCTCGTCTTTTCTCTCTCCTCAGTTAATGCCTTTAAACGGAAAACGCAACTTCTGTCCTCAAAGCTGCAGTGCCATGATTTTGAGAACTTCCAAAACCTCGCGTCAGAGCTGGAGATGCACTCTAAGGCTTGCACACTACACGGAGCAGGTGGACAGCTGTCGGTCAGAGTTTCACAGACGCTTTCAAGACTTTGCTTTACTGGAGCCAGTCGCTACATTCATGTGCTACCCGTTTAGGGACAATGTTGAGGTTGATTCACTCGCAACAAAAATTGCAACGCTGTTTCACCTGAACTCGTCTGAAGTGGAGGATGAGATTCTGAAACTACAGACTGACCTTCAGCTGAAGTCCAGGGCTCATGGAGAGTTCTGGAACTTACTCACAGGGAAAAGTACCAAACATGTGGAAATGTACAACCTCCTCGACTGCATTATTTGGCTTTGCTTATGTACAGTATGTGAATCAGCCTTTTCCCACATGAAGATTATTAACTCCAAATACCATTCCACAATGACTGATCAGTATCTGGAGGCCTGCTTGAGGCTGGCTACCAGCAGCTACTGTCCAGACTGTGCAACCCTGGCTGATTCTATTCAGTCGCTTTGGAGACCTTGTCAAAGGCCTGAGCCTTTGACAAGGTCAGAGTAAGTCATCAGAGTAAGGTATTGACCAAAAATGTACTGAATTGTAGTGTGCCATAAGGGTTCATGCAGTTATGCAAGGTACATGAACATATATTGTGTGTGTATATATATATTATATATAACATAATAAATATATGTTTCGCATTTTTAGTGTAGGTAGATCTCCTTGACTGGTCTTGTTAAAAGTAGCTCGCAAGTCAAAAAAGTGTGGGCACCCCTGCTATAGAACATATCATTCTTCTTGATAGATTGGAAAATGTTGTTGGCATTAAGGGAACAGTCCTCTCCTGGCTCAGGTCTTATCTGACCGATCGTTATCAGGTCGTAGATGTAAATGGAGATTTCTCCATGCACACCGAGGTTAAATTTGGTGTTCCACAGGGTTCTGTTTTAGGCCCACTGCTTTTTACTTTATATATGCTACCTCTAGGTCAAATTATTCGTAAACATGGAATTATCTTCCACTGTTATGCTGATGAAACACGGCTGTATGTGTCAGCGAAGCCAGAGGACAGACAGAAGCTTAGTAAAGTTTTGGATTGTGTAAAGGACATTAGACGTTGGATGTTATCTTCCTTTTACTTAATTCTGATAAAACAGAAATACTTTTATTAGGCCCACGTGTAGCTAGAAGTAATCTTTCTGATCACATGGTCACTCTGGATGGTCTTTCTGTTTCATCATGTACAGCAGTTAAAGACCTCGGAGTGATTATTGACTCCAGTCTATCATTTGATGCTCATGTAGATAAGATTACTAGGATAGTCTTCTTTCATCTCAGAAATATTTCTAAGATAAGAAACATATTGTCACTACATGATGCAGAAATACTGGTTCATGCATTCGTCACCTCTAGATTAGATTACTGTAATGCCTTACTGTCTGGATGTTCCAGTAGGAATATAAATAAACTCCAGATGGAACTGAGCAAATGGGAAGTTACAGAATGTAAATAAAATTATAGAATGGTTACCTTGATTACATTCATTTCCTTGGACTTGCTCTCAAATAGGTGCTCCAGTTTGCTCATATCCAGTTTCACTGGTTCCAATTTTGACCAGAGGGACAGGTGTCCCCTTTTTAATCCCAGAAACCTCCACTCATCCGGCCTCACCTCACTCCAGAACAAACGGATTGTCTTCTTCTTCTTCTGGAAGAGTGAACACTCTGGTTGAGGTGGAGGAGGCAGAGTTGGCCCAGATCCAGGGGATGGAGGGGGAGGGGGAGGGGCAATGTTGAAGGGGCATGGAGGAGGGGGAGGTGGGGGTGGAGCCAGAGTTTCTGACCCAATTAAACCTCCTGAATCCAAGATGTCCTGATCATCCTCATCACCCAAATCGGTAAAGTCAATGTCTCTGATGCGCAGCTCATGAGGCTTCACCATTAGTTGATCCCATATATGATCAGACTCTGTTTTGGATGGTGGAAATGGTGGGATAGGGAGGGGCTTCTGCTGTTCCTGCATTTCAGCTGGTGGAGAGCTCAGGCCTTTGACAACGTCTCCAAAGCGTTCAGCAAAAGCTCGCACTATTCCACTCTCAATCTTTTTCTCACCGTTGTTTTCCTCACTCGTATTAGACCCGTCCACCACCAGCGACTCCACACTTTCATTTTCTTGTGTACCAGCTTGCTTTTCAGTCTCTGCCTCATCTTCCTCTTCTTCCTCACCCGGTTTCATGCTCTGTGAGTACAGCATGTCCAGCATGAAGAGTTTGCTATTTAAGATGTCTCTACATTTCTCACTGCTCAGACCTGAAAAAAAATAAAAATAAAAATAATAATAATAATAATAATAATAATAATAATAAGTAGAATAACAATAGGAGGAAGAAGAAGTTACAATAAAATAATAATAATAACAACAATAATAATACTAATAAATCAGTAAAAATTTGCTTACAACATTACATTATTAACAAATTTTATACATTTTATTTAAACATATTTAAACATCTTCTGTTATTTAATTATACATGTCTCTCTTCCATCGCCTGTCTTTCTTCCCTCATTAGTCTCTCTCTCTCTCTCTCTCTGTTTACCTCTTACTCCTAAAAACCTCCCCATCTGTTTTTCCTCTCTCACCTGTTTCTCTCCAGTTACCTGTTTTATCTGAATAACACATGTATTTCCTGCTGTACCTGTCTCTCTCTCCAGGGTGCTACTGGATGATGATATACTAGACTCCGAGCAGTTATCTTTCTCATTCACTTCTTTATCCTGTCGTTCTTTATTGCTCAAGATTCCACTGTCTTCCACTTCTGCATCCTGAGTATCGTTATCTGGCTCTTCCAGTTCTGTTTCAGGCTCCTCCCCTTCCTCCACAGGTTCCTCCCCTTCTTCTTCTGCTTCTTCCATGACCTGTTCAGCACTGATCTCTTCTTCCTCTTCATTTTCCTTTTGCTCAGGTTCTGAGTGGGAGAGCAAGTCTGATTCTAACTCATCAGCTGTGGGAAAGCCGAAGAGAACAAGCGAGTGTTTGGCGATATAATGGTGTCTTCACAAGTGAACTGTTTGATATTTGATGATGATATATTCAATTACATTCAATGCAGTTATTAATTTTATAACACATTTAAGAATAGGCATTTTCACAAAGCAGCTTTCACAAAGTCTGGATATGAATTTAATTTTTTTAATTTATACCTAATGAGCAGCCAGAGGTGACAGTGGTGAGGGAAAACTCCCTGAGATGATATGAGGAAGAAACCTTGAGAGGAACCAGACTCAGAAGGGACTCGTGTAGTGCTAAGTGTGTTTAGAGGAACTTTAACACACATTTAACAAACATTTCTGATTTCATTAGAGTTTTAACTTTTGGTCTATTGGAACAAATTAAGCTATTGACTGTGGAGTGTTTGTGGCACTTCACCGTGAACTGTTTTTGGCAAGTGTAGTTTTTAGGCTATCCAAGGAAGAACATCCACAGCCATCAATAAACAATTACCTGGCAGGTGTGATATAGTGGATACACCCAGAACCTCCTGTGACATGGCAAAAGTGGGTGTGTCATCCTGAGATGATTGACAGATGCCTGAGAAGCCATGAGGTGCTCGTTCTCGCTCATATTCCTCTGTTGCTAACCTTTCGGCAGTTTTAAATCTGAGTGTCAGAAAATTTGAGAGGATGAAAGAAGGAAATCAGAGGGTATTGATGAAGTCCACAGTTTTTATTTGTTGAAATTATGGCACCAGAAATAGGGGCACACTCACCTTTCTTCCCGAGCTAATCGAGCCTCCTCCATGTTCACAGCATAGTCCCGACTGCAGAGAGATTACATTATTTATTTATTTATTTATTTTTATCCATCCATTAATCTTCTATACCGCTTATCCTACTGGGTCATGGGGAACCTGGAGTCTATTCCGGGGAGCATGAAGCACAAGGCGGTGTACACCCTGGACAATGTGCCAATCCATGGCAGGGCACACTCACATACACATTCACACACCCATTCGTACACTACAGACACTTTGGACACGCCAGTCAAGATACCATGCATGTGTTTGGATGGGGCGAGGAAACCGGAGAACCCGGAGGAAATGTCTGCAGCAAAGGGAGAACATGCGAACTCCACACACAAAGGGTAGTGGTGGGAACCGAACCCCAAACCCTGAAGGTGTGAGGTGAACATGATAACCACTAAGGCACTGTGCAATTATTATTATTATGAAATGAAAGAAGGTGGAGAGGTCTTATGAATCAGGTTTTCTTTTACATCACATGGACGGCCAGGTGCGTGTGCATCACGTATCTGGCACCAGGGTGCACTATGGGAAGAAGGCGAGCCGGTGGAGGCAGTGTGATGCATTCATGTGGATGATACTTTGACAGGTACCACCTATCTAAACACTGGTGCAGACCGAGTACACCTCTTCATGGTAATGGTGTTCCCTAATGGCGGTGGTCTCTTTCAGCAGCATAATGCTCCCTCACACACTGCAAAGATTGTTCAGGAACGGTTTGTGGAACATGAAAAAGAGTTCAAGGTGTTGACTTGGCCTCCAGATTCCACAGATCTCAATCCGATCAAGCGTCTGTGGGATGTTCTGGACAAACAAGTCTAATCCATTGGAGGTCCCACCTCACAACAGCATGCCTTCATGCCCTAATGGATCAGAGCTGTGTCGGTGGCACAAGGGGGACCTACACAATATTAGGCAGGTGGTTTTAATGTTATGCCTGATCAGTGTATGTTGCCATAGCAGCTTAGATATTTACCTTATTCAATTCTTCAGGTAAGTAATACATATGCAAATATGTAAAGAATCGTACACAAAAATAAATGAAACATAAAAATAAAGACCTTTTTCATAAAAATGATGACACTTAGTAACTGTTACATCAGTACATGAGAATTTTAAAACTCATCATCTGTTTCAGGTACCCGTTTCCTGAATGCTAACTGCCACAGGTGCTTATTAAACTCATCTGTGCTACGTGATGCCCTAATATCCATACCCAGTGAGATCTTTGGCCCCATGTTCTCACATCATTAAAGGATCCTTCAGTGATGAGTGAAGATTGGTGGTATTAGAACCTATACTGTGAAATTTGTGATTAAAATCTTAAAGTTTGAGTGTTGCTAGGAGACAGCTCTAAAATCCACCAATAGGAGGACGGCAAAGGGTAGCTACAGATATGTTAGCAGCGACGGAGAAACGTAAACAAAAGATGCTAATGGACAAAAAATAAGTGTTACACTAAACTGTTCTTCTGTGTGGATCTTCTAGAGGAACTCTTAATGGTTTGATGAAACCCTTAATGGCTTTGATTTCAGAAAAGGTCCCTTCACAAAGCTAGTGTTAATAACAGTATAACACAAATAACCCTTTAGATTTTTTTTTCTTCTAAAATAGCCATTTTTATATTTGGGCTTTTCTTGGACATTGTTTTGTTTTGTTTTGAATGAAGAACAGGTATGAAATGAGTGACTGTCATTAAAGTAAACAGAGGATATGAGTGGAGCTGACCTGTGTCGATTCCTCTCCTCTCTCTCTATCCTCTGTAGTCTCTCCTCCCGTTCAATCCTCCGCCTCTCTCTCTCCGCTGCCAGGGACTCCTGATGCTGCCGATAGGATGAGGAGAGAAGAAGAGGAGGCCTGATGTGGAGAAGAAAGAGGGATGATGAGAGCTTCAGAAGGATCAGAAGCGTAAAGTGTGTATATGTCTGTGTTTACCTATCATCCTGCTGGTTGTTGGGAGTAGGTGGAGCACTAAGAGTGGAAAATGATCTCACCTGCCTGAGAGAAAGGAAAAAAAAGGAAGAGAGAAACAATGAGAGAGATTAGATAACAAAATGTTTTAACCAAAGTGTCTAAAGCTTTGTGCGCTGTGGGGATGAGAAAGTAAAAAATATTAATAATTAAAACAGGCACAAAGTGCAGACAAGACACATTTTACAAGTGATTTTAATAAAATGGTTTCATTTCGAGCTGTTTTGATGTTACAGAGTGGTGGGAGATAAAGTTGTGTAGATCAGAGGTCACAGGTGAAGAAGTCAGTGTCATCAGTGACAAGCACGCCAAGGCATCCATTTCTCTCTCCCAGAACTGTGTACCTTTCACTGTTCCTCTGTTTTTGCTCCACATCCTCCCCGAGGTCATAGGAAAAGAGATGAAATGGAGAGTGAGGGATGTACGGGAGGAGCTTATGTGGGCGGGCGGAGCCACGGAGGGGTGGAGTCATCTCAGAGCAGGGTGGAACTGTGATCGAGGACTTGCGCTGGGCTAGTAAAGATGCTAGCAAAGATGGTGGCTTGACAAAGGCCTCAGACACCTCCGCCCACTTCTCTTCCTCTACATCTGCACTGGGACGATCTGATTGCTCACTAACATACCCGAGTGCTAGATTAGAACCGCATAGATGAACTCAAAGGGGCTGAGAATTCTGGAGTCACTTCTCTTTTACCTGATAACACTATGACTAAAGGGTTTAGTTTCTCCCTCTTCATCGTCACCATCATCATCTGAGTTCGACTCTGTAAGTGGAGTCTCTTCCCCTTCCTCATACTCCTCCTCTCTGTGGAGGGATGGAGGGATAAGGAAGGCCACATGTGGGTGGGTGGACGGTAGAAAGAAGTAGGAGATGACCAAAACAATTCACACAGAGAGAAATAGGTAAAAGAGGAAGACTGAGATTATAGAGATAGAGATAGAGAGTAGGAAGTAACAGGCACAGAGATGTGAGCAGAAAACAGAAGGAAGGAATAAATATTTATGCTGATGATCACCTGCTGCTGATGTGAGCTGGAGTGTAAAGGGTTAAACGTGAATTTAGTACTTCACTACTACTGGTGTACTACACAGGACTACATTTAGTACTACAGGTGTTCTGCTAATGGTGTGAAATTTCTAAATAACACACTCTAGTTTTATGAGATCATTTAATGTGTGTGTGTGTGTGTGTGTGTGTGTGCGTGGAATAGGAGAGGAGTGTACTTTAAGTGTATACAGCAGCGATCCCCAACCTTTTTTGTGCCACGGACTGGTATTTTAAAAATCTAATAATAAACGTGAATCAAATGTGAAATGTAACATCGTCTCTCCCCCCTAACACTCTCTGGTCTCTATGGGAAGGTTTCAACGTATCATGTGACCAAGACAAGCGTCTTGACATGCGTCAAGAGTGAGTCGTAGAAGGATGTAACGGAGAGAATCCGCTCATTTTTCAGATCCAGATCATAAATAAAACTTAAATAATGTAAGTTATTTATTCTTTCTGTGCGGCCCGGTACCAAATGACCCACGGACCGGTACCGGGGGTTGGGGACCGCTGGTATACAGCACACGTGGACTTACATGACAGGCAGAGGTTTCAATGCACTTGATGCTGCTCTGAAGTACACACACACACACACACACACACATCGATACACATACTGACATAATGCTGCTGAATTGTTAGAGTTAGAAATACTTCTCCCTGATGTTGAGAATATATATGCGTGTGTATGTGCGTGTGTATGTGTGTGTGTATGTGTGTGTGTGTGTGTGTATGTGTGTGTGTGTGTGTGTGTGTGTGTGTGTGTGTGTGTGTGTGTGTGTGTGTGTGTGTGTGTGTGTGTGTGTGTGTGTGTGTGTGTATGTGTGTGCGTGTGTGTGTGTGTGTGTGTGTGTGTGTTGTGTATGTGTGTGTGTGTTAATGTGTGTTGTGTATGTGTGTGTGTGTGTATGTGTGTGTGTGTTGTGTGTGTGTGTGTGTGTGTGTGTATGTGTGTGTTTGTGTGTGTGTGTGTGTGTGTGTGTTGTGTGTGTGTGTGTGTGTGTGTGTGTGTGTGTGTATGTGTGTGTGTTGTGTGTGTGTGTTTGTGTGTGTGTGTGTATTTCTTACCTCTGCTCATTCCTATTTAAGTTTGTCCTATGTGAGGAGGCAGGGCTTAAATGGGAGTCGTGACCTGTTCTGCCCAATGAGTGCCGACGACTGCGGCGTCTCTCTAAACCCTGACCCTTAACCCTGCCCACAGTGGACCTGAGGCCTGTGGGCAGGGCCTGACCCTCATCATCACCATCCTCATGCTGAAGTGTTACCTGGAGGATCAACAGGAACATTAAATGTGTCTACAAATGATGAAATGTACAGTCCCCTCCTAAAGTATTGGAATGTCAAGGCCAACTCTTTAGTTTTTGATGAACACCAAACACATTTGAGTTTGAGAGTAAAAGATGAACATTAGACCATAGCTTGTATTTCCTCATATTAACATCTAGACGTGTTAAACAACTTAGAACACGGCTTCGTTTGAACCCACCCATTTTTCAAGTGATCAAAAACACTGGAACATGTGACTGACTGGTGTTTCTTGCTGCACAGGCGTGTTCTGTTAGAAACCAGATTGATGGTTTAAAGAATAAAAAAAAATAAAACAAGAAAAAAAACAAGAAAAAAAAACAGAAAATATATAAATAAATTGCTTTAAAAAACAAAAAACAACAATTTTTTTTTACTGGATATGTCAACATGAAGAGCAGAGAGATATGTATGGGAGAAATATATTATTGTCTATACCAAGCATTTGGTCCTGAAAAAGAAAGAAACTGCTGGTGTGATGAGCAACAGACACTGAACCGGTCGGCCAAGGAAAACAACAGCAGCTGATGACAGAAACAGTGTGACAGCTATGAAGAACCTAAAAGCAACAGTCAATGACATCACCAACAACCTCCACAGGGCAGGGTGAAGGTCTCACAATCCACCATTTGAAGAAGACTTAGAGAGCAGAAATTGGATGTAAACCACTCATCAGCAGTAAGAATCAGAACACCAGATTGGAATTCACAAAGAAATACAGAGATGATCCACAAACGTTCTGGAACCAAGATGAACCTCTACCAAAATGACAGAAAGACCAAAGTGTGGAGAAAGAAAGGATCTGCTCACTGATCCAGAACATACGAGCTCATCTGTGAAACATGGTGGAGGTAGTGTCGTGGCTGCTTCTGGAACTTTCTCGCTACTCTTTATTGATGATGGAACTCATCATGGTATCAGCAGAATGAATTCTAAAGTTTACAGGAACATTTCATCACCCATGAATCCGGAGGAACTTCATCATGCAGCAAGACGATCCAAAACACACTTCCACCTCAACACAGGACTTCATCAGGGGGAAAAAGAGTGTGTGTGAGTGTGTGTGTGTGTGTGTGTGTGTGTGTGTGTGTGTGTGTTTTATGGATGTCACGATACCAAAAATCTAGTAGTCATTACCAATACCACCAAAACTACATGATACTTGATACCAAAGTTGATACCACGGTGTGGTTTAAAAAAAAAATATCTAAATTAAATTAAAAGGCTGATACTGGGAAAGAGAGAGAGAGAGAGAGAGAGAGACAGATTTTAGTTATCAAACACTGTCTGAAAATGACTAATAACAAGTGCTAAGGTGCAGTCGTAAACACTTGCGCACACACACACACACACACATTATACTCTGAATGCATGCATTAGATTAAATTGACTGATCTGGTGTCAGGACAGAGAGACGTATTAAAAGCATGAAGATGAGAATAATTATTAGTGACATGAGGCTACATGTAGCGGACAGGACGCGGGCTGGATGGAGATGCATGGTGGGACATTCGGAGGTTTATAACACTACAGTGAGTTAGTGTCGTTAAAAAAAATCGTCTATCGCTAAAATTACATGCACCATAACATTAGCTGGTTTCACGGCTACAATGCAGCTGTCTCTAACAAACATAATACAGGACCGTCGTTCAGGAGCTTCACCAAATTCCAGGCGTTTTCTCGCTCTGTTTGTTTACACACCGGAAACCGATACTAGCTTTCCTCTCAACGAGCTTTCCTCTCTTTTCCTCTCAACGAGTCGGGCGGAGCTAAACTTCTGCAGTGTTTACAGTGTACTTGTAGGCGTTCTTCTTTTTCTTCACCACTTGTGGACCGACCAAAACACTTGTGCGCATTTGTTGCCCCCATCAGGTCCGGAAGAATTGTAACCTCGATACCTTCATTACGATCGGCACTGTCACGTTTTAGGAACGTTGGTACTGACTTGGTAGCAAAGTATCTGTTCTCGTGACATCCCTTGTTGTGTTGTGTTGATTGTGTGTGTGTGTGTGTGTGTTGTACCTCATATATTCTGATCTGCTCCCGGAGTTCAGGATCGGTGCTCCTGTGTGTGCTGTAGCGTGAGATCATGAGTTCTATGCCCTGCTCCTCCAGAACATCCACCAGGTCATAGAACGAATCCTGATCAGGCAGAGCTGCCAGAGTCTACACACAGACAGAGTGTGTGAGCGTGTGTGTGTGAGAGAGAGAGAGAGAGAGAGAGAGAGAGGGAGAGAGAGAGAGAGAGAGAGTGTGTATGTATATATACCTTGTTAATGAGGGACATGGTGTACACTAGTAGCTCCGCGTCCATGCCATCTTTCTCGTTTAATATCTCCATAGCGTTGGACCACTGTTTCTGTCCTAATCGATTCATTAATCAATTATTCAAACAACATATGGTGTCTTTAAATGTATTCTAAGTGTGTGTGTGTGTGTGTGTGTGTGTGTGTCAGTATACCTCTCTTTGCATCGACAGCATTGATGGCTTGAATAAGCAGTGCGGCGTTTGTCTCTGAATATTCCACAAACACCAGCAGGAGCTTCAGGGCTGTCTTGACTACTAGACGAAACTGTAAAGCACACTAACTGTCAGGAATAGATGCAGATGTTGAACACCAGAGGGAGACAATCCAAAAAAAATTCTATGTGTCTATACAAAATGGGTTGTTACTTTGTGCTCGGTAATTTTTTGTTCTGTAATGTGTTTGCAGTTTTAATTCTTTCTGTTCTTCCTGCGGAAACACAAGAATACTAGTGCTTCTGCTCAAGCTCTACTTGAGAGGCTCAGCAACAAATTCTACAAGATCAACTGGAATCTGCTGATGCCAACAAGTTTATTGACACCTTAACAGGCATGGATACTGACTATAATTGTTTTATTTTTTATTATACCAGCTATCCTGGTTTTCAATTTAGGGCATGCTTTCTGATCAGTCAGTGAATGATAGGATTACTTTAGTTGGACCACAATCCTACTCAGTTGCTACAACATAGCCCCACCCATCACCCTGTCACCTCACCTTTGAGCCAATCAGAATATAGAGCCACTGGATGGTCTCTGGATGACCTATGACCCCATTCATGCCATCCACATAGAGCATGATCTGACCTAAAGCTGCAGATAGAAACAGAATGAGTGAGTCAGTAAACGACTGAGTACGTGAATGAGTGATAGAGAGAATACGTGAATGAGTGATAGTGAGTTTGTGAATGAGTGATAGAGTGAGTACGTGAATGAGTGAGAGTGAGTACATGAATGAGTGATAAAGAGTATGTGAATGAGTGATAGTGAGTATGTGAATGAGTGATAGTGAGTATGTGAATGAGTGAGAATGAGTATGTGAATTAGTGAGAGTGCGTATGTGAATGAGTGATAGTGAGTACGTGAATGAGTGATAGTGAGTATGTGAATGAGTGATAGTGAGTACGTGAATGAGTGATAGAGAGTATGTGAATGAGTGATAGTGAGTACGTGAATGAGTGATAGTGAGTATGTGAATGAGTGATAGTGAGTACGTGAATGAGTGAGAGTGAGTACGTGAATGAGTGATAGTGAGTACGTGAATGAGTGAGAGTGAGTACGTGAATGAGTGAGAGTGAGTATGTGAATGAGTGATAGTGAGTATGTGAATGAGTGATAGTGAGTACGTGAATGAGTGATAGTGAGTATGTGAATGAGTGATAGTGAGTACGTGAATGAGTGAGAGTGAGTACGTGAATGAGTGATAGTGAGTACGTGAATGAGTGAGAGTGAGTACGTGAATGAGTGATAGTGAGTATGTGAATGAGTGAGAGTGAGTACGTGAATGAGTGATAGTGAGTACGTGAATGAGTGAGAGTGAGTAGTGGAATTAGTGATAGTGAGTATGTGAATGAGTGATAGTGATAATGGAATGAGTGAGAGTGAGTATGTGAATGAGTGATAGTGAGTATGTGAATGAGTGATAGTGAGTACGTGAATGAGTGAGAGTGAGTACGTGAATGAGTGATAGTGAGTATGTGAATGAGTGAGAGTGAGTACGTGAATGAGTGATAGTGAGTACGTGAATGAGTGAGAGTGAGTACGTGAATTAGTGATAGTGAGTATGTGAATGAGTGATAGTGAGTACGTGAATGAGTGAGAGTGAGTATGTGAATGAGTGATAGTGAGTATGTGAATGAGTGATAGTGAGTATGTGAATGAGTGATAGTGAGTATGTGAATGAGTGATAGTGAGTACGTGAATGAGTGATAGTGAGTATGTGAATGAGTGATAGAGAGTATGTGAATGAGTGATAGTGAGTACGTGAATGAGTGATAGTGAGTATGTGAATGAGTGATAGTGAGTACGTGAATGAGTGAGAGTGAGTACGTGAATGAGTGATAGTGAGTACGTGAATGAGTGAGAGTGAGTACGTGAATGAGTGAGAGTGAGTATGTGAATGAGTGATAGTGAGTATGTGAATGAGTGATAGTGAGTACGTGAATGAGTGATAGTGAGTATGTGAATGAGTGATAGTGAGTACGTGAATGAGTGATAGTGAGTATGTGAATGAGTGATAGTGAGTACGTGAATGAGTGAGAGTGAGTACGTGAATGAGTGATAGTGAGTACGTGAATGAGTGAGAGTGAGTACGTGAATGAGTGATAGTGAGTACGTGAATGAGTGATAGTGAGTATGTGAATGAGTGAGAGTGAGTACGTGAATGAGTGATAGTGAGTACGTGAATGAGTGAGAGTGAGTACGTGAATTAGTGATAGTGAGTATGTGAATGAGTGATAGTGAGTACGTGAATGAGTGAGAGTGAGTATGTGAATGAGTGATAGTGAGTATGTGAATGAGTGATAGTGAGTATGTGAATGAGTGATAGTGAGTATGTGAATGAGTGATAGTGAGTACGTGAATGAGTGATAGTGAGTATGTGAATGAGTGATAGTGAGTACGTGAATGAGTGAGAGTGAGTATGTGAATGAGTGATAGTGAGTATGTGAATGAGTGAGAGTGAGTACGTGAATGAGTGATAGTGAGTATGTGAATGAGTGATAGTGAGTATGTGAATGAGTGATAGTGAGTATGTGAATGAGTGAGAGTGAGTATGTGAATGAGTGATAGAGAGTTTGTGAATGAGTGATAGTGAGTACGTGAATGAGTGAGAGTGA
>CM022764.1:29833462-29835962 GCA_012411365.1 Ameiurus melas | reverse complement strand
ACGCGACAAATAGGAATGTGAGAGGAAGAAAAGTATCTGCATAGAGACAGCGCTCTGTCATTCCATATTCACATTCCTACATGTGTCTCATCATCTCGTCCATCCATCCTGTTCATCAATCCATCTTTCTAATTAAACCATCTATCAGTCCATTCATCTTTTGAATGAATCCATCTTATTTTATCAACTCATCCACCATTCTTATGCATCCACACAACCATCACATCTATCCTTCCCATTGATCCACCCACCATTTAAATCCATCCATTCTTTCTTCTCAGCCATTCATCCTTCTTATCCATCCATTATTTCATCCATCCTTCCAATTCATTCACCCATCCATACATCTCGTCTCATCCATCCATCCATCCATCCAGAGAGAGAGAGAGGGGGGGGGGATCAGGCAGAAAGACAGATATAGTAAGTGATTTAGATTATGTCTTCATTTACTAAGAATCTGTGAGTATCGTGAGACTCACCGATACAAGCGTGAACACGGACACTCAGCTGAGTCCTCAGGATAATACTGTGTTTCTTTCCCTTCCTGAAAGACAAAAAGAGAGACAAAGAAGATATACAGTGAGGAAAAAAGTATTTGATCCCCTGCTGATTTTGTACGTTTGCCCACTGACAAAGAAATGATCAGTCTATAATTTTAATGGTAGATTTATTTGAAAAGTTAGAGACAAAATAACAACACCCCCCAAAGCAAAATCTTTTAATTTTCACCTCCTTGAGGAGAAAACCATGTTTGACGGTGGGGAGGGGAGAAAAAAAAAAAAAAACATTCCCTTCTCACAAAAAAAAAGAAAAAAAAAAAACAAAAAATTTTCTTGTCTCATCTGACCACCAGAGGACAACTGGGTTAAAGTGTTGTGGTCAGATGAGACCAAAATGGAGCTCTTTGGCATCAACTCAACTCGCCATGTTTGGAGGAGGAGGAATGCTGCCTATGGCCCCAAGAATAAATCTACCATTAAAATTACAGACTGATCATTTCTTTGTCAGTGGGCAAACGTACAAAATCAGCAGGGGGTCAAATACTTTTTTCCCTCACTGTACATCTTCTTCATCATCATCATCATCAAGCTGCTGTACCAAACAGAGGACCTCGGTAACATTTTATCAGTCAGGATAAATTAAATAGAATTGTCATTAATCATATTCAGCCAAATTTCATGTGTTTTAGTACTATAACGTGGGGTCAAGCGCTTGAAGACCCAGGTGGGTCAAATCTAACTGCTAAAATGCTAACATTAGCCATCCCTTACATGAAGCTCTGTACTTCACCCTTCTCACAAGCTGAGTACCTCTATATTGTGAGGATGATAACGAAACTCAGGATAAATTAAATATGATGAGTTATCCGTTCAGTCAAAGCCGACTTTCGGTCACTTTATTGATCATCTTTTTCCACACTTTCCTATCTTGGACCACTTTATTCAGTTCTTTCATGTTCATATTCGTGTCGGCTTTGATTCTGTTTAGCCAGCAGGTTTTTTTGACGCCCTCTTCTTCTCGATCCACTGACTATGCTGAACATTATCGTTGTTTCCGTGGAATTAGCTTGGTTGACATGACCAAAATATGAGAGCCAATCTTTTGCCTTCATATGCTTACCAGTGATATCACCCTGAGTCCGCTGTGCCCTTCAGCTGCACTGTGTCACACATAGGAGCAATAATCATAAAATCTTTCACTCAGTCTCATAGCACAGAGACAGCATTAGTTAAAGTAGTAAATGACCTTCTACTGACCTCTGATCAGGGTCATGTCTCGCTGCTTGTGTTACTCGACCTTAGTGAAACTTTTGATACTATAGATCACACTATTCTCCTTGATAGATTAGAAAATGTTGTTGGTATTAAGGGAACAGTCCTCTCCTGGCTCAGGTCTTATCTGACCGATCGTTATCAGTTCATAGATGTAAATTTCTCCATACATACTAGATCAAAAGATGCAGGCTATTTGACGGTACCTGGAATAGTGAAGGCTACATCAGGGGGAAGAGCGTTCTCTTATAGAGCCCCACAGTTATGGAACAGTCTTCCTATTAGTGTTCGGGACTCAGACACAGTCTCAGTGTTTAAGTCTAGGATTAAAACATATCTGTTTACTCAAGCCTACCCTGACTAGACTTTCTGTTACACTAAGCACACGATTTTATGGAGATACTAGGGATCCTGATCCTTTCTGCCTCTGGATGGAGCTCAAATCTTCTCCAATTCCAGACTCCTGGGACTACGGCTGCTCCGAAGGCCATACAGACTTCATGTACATCCATACTGTACTATTTCACACGGTCTGTTGTTACCAAGATGAGGATGGGTTCCCTTCTGAGTCGGGTTCTTCTCAAGGTTTCCTCCTCTTAAAACATCTTAGGGAGTTTTTCCTCACCACCGTCGCCACTCAGAATTCACACCTTTAATATCTGTATACCGTGTTGATATTTCTGTAAAGCTGCTTTGAGACAATGTCTGTTGTAAAAAGCGCTTTACAA
>CM022764.1:29640962-29820962 GCA_012411365.1 Ameiurus melas | reverse complement strand
AATCCGCTTCTGCCAAATCCCGGTGACTCCGCGCGCGCTGAAAACTGCTTCAGCTATAGCTCGTGTATTCCTTTGCACAACGCGTGAAGTAAGTGTGTGTGTGTGTGTGTGTGTGTGTGTGTGTGTGAGAGGACCAGCTCTAATTACAGAAGAAACAGCGCCCTCTCTCTCTCTCTCTCTCTCTCTCTCTCACACACACACACACACACACACACCATCCATCGTCTATACTGCTTATCCTTCAGGGTCACTGGGGAACCTGGAGACTATCCCAGGGGCACAAGGCGGGGTACACCCTGGACAGGGTGCCATGCCACAATCACATACACAATCACACCCATTCATACACTACGGACACTTTGGACACGCCCATCAACCTACCTTTGGACTGGGGAAGGAAACCGGAGTACCCGGAGGAAACCCTCACAGCATGGGGCGAACATGCGAACTCCACACACACAGAGCCACGGTGGGAATCGAACCCCCGACTTTGGTGGTGTGAGATGAACGTGCTAACCACAAAGCCACGTGTGTCCCGATGTCTTCACAGTTCATAGTCATAATAAAAAGAAGAAGAAGAAGAAAATTTGCAAGCAGCATTTTCGGGGCCCAAGCACCCGCTGAACAAGACATTCACAGAGGCACTACAGTTGTTGCCAGTGTCTCTCACAGGTTGAGAATGTACTTGTGGTGGTAAACTAGTCAAGCAATTGCAAATGAATAACTTCTTAAATATATATTTCAACATCAATAACTGTTAAGAAATAAATAACTACATATTAAAATACATTTTCCATTTTCCAAAATATACAATGTAAAAAATGTTGGGTTATTTTTTGTACCCAAACGCTGGGTTGAGCCTTTTGGGTCATTTAAGTGGGGTATTTTCTCAATCTCCGGTAGTTTTTGGATAGTTTTGTGTGACCCAACCACTGGGTTAGTAGCTGGGTCATTTTCACTGACAGTTGAAGCAATGCCCCCCTACCCCACCCCGACAACTCATCCGGGTGAATTCGGCACCTCACTTGTTTGAATTCACCTCAGGTGAAGGTTTTTGAGGTGAGGAAACCGACTGAACACAGGTAAGTTAGCGTTAATGCTGCTGAAAAAGCCTGGCTGAGTTTATGATATTTAGTCAGGGAGCACTTCAGAATTGATTCATTGTAAACAGTAATTCAGTGATAATTAACTTTATCTATCACTACGGCTTCAACAGTGAGCATCATGTACTTCTTCCTCAGTGTTCGTGTTACAGTACTAGTGTCATGTGTTTATGTTGGCTGTGAAATATAGACTGAGTTTATTCTATAATTCTCTGGGTGTGTATCTTATACGAGGCTCTGAGTTAGGGTAAGCTAGCTGGATGCTGTCACCAATCACAGTAGGGAAGATTGATGCTAACCTAGACCCTCTCTTAATAACATAACTTTAGCATACAGCTCGCGGTAATCTTAGACATTCCCATGACCTTTTTGAAAGGTAATGATAACATAGTATTACAGCTGTTCACCATGATGTAATACAGAGAACGGGTTAACGTTAACTACAGTTAGCAAGTGTTTTGGACGAGGCAAGCTGTAGTAATTAACATGGTGAGGATAGATTAGTGCCGTGTTTCTTCATGTATTGGTGAATGTTAATGCTGGGTAACAGGTGCAAACAGTCAGTGGCTAACGGAATTTAGCTAGCTCAGTAATGTCGAGGCTAAAAGTTATTCAGAAGGTTAACGTGACAGAAGGTGAGGTTGACTCTTGTCTTCCCAGATGGCAGCGAGATTTGTAAGAAGATGCATCGACTTCAATTCTTATCTGTCAAATGTTTAAATGATTTTATTAAATGTCACCTGAATTCCATACAATTGTTTGTTTATTTTATGAGCATTTTAGTAGAATTTTAGTACAGACACAAATTGCATTTTAGGATAATTGTAGGGAAAAATGCATAAACACATCTCTGTGTTATTTGCGTAATTTTTTACAAATCTTTGTGTGAAAATGTTTAACACACAGCAAGTGGTAAATGTACTAACACAAACACTAACATTCTGTGTTAAAAACAACAGTTGTGTTAAACAGCATATAATTAAGTGAAGGTTTGTATTAATATATTTATCCATAAACGCATTGCAGTACACAAGAAAAAGCAGAAATGTGTGATAACAGTCCATTTTATAGGACATTAAATGTAACGCTATCTTTGTTATCTTTGGATTACTTGTTTATAAAGTCACTGGATCGTAAGTTGGTTACTCGGGTTGTTGGAGGTTTTAAATATCGCCTTTTATCAAAATCTGAGTTTAAAAAAAATGTATGTATATCCATCCATCCATCCATCTTCTACCGTTTACTCCTTTTCAGGGTCACGGGGAACCTGCAGCCAATCCCAGGGAGCATGGGGCACACGGCGGGGTACACCCAAATATAAGACTTATTTTATTTATTTTCTTCAAAGTCTATAAGCACTATTTTAGCAGCGTTAAACACTTTCTGAATACTTTCTTGAGTATAAATAAAGTAGATACCATGTTGACATTTTTGTTTATAATGTGGTATATTTGACATTTTCAAAGGGTAAAAATAACCCTGAAAATATTAACCCATTTATGAAATAAAATTAGCACAATATTTTTGTAAAAATGAAACCATCTTTTGGGTTGAAAAAAATCCATTTGTTGGGTAAAAATTAACAACCAAACTTGATGGGTTAGTTTAGCTCAAAATGTGTTCTGTCCTATATTTACCCAGCTGTTGGGTTAAAATTAACCCACTTTAGGTCGTTTTTAACCCAGTGTTTTTAAAGGGCATTAAGAACAAAAGACAGACTGGTTTTTGATGAACATGTCAAAATCTTCAACTTGGCTTGGAGAAACACTTTTCCAAAAGCCTGTGTGAATGGGTATGCTTCAAGGGAAGGTCCACTGATAGAGATTCTGAGGCATGCAGCCAGGTGTTCAGGCATAAACCCATTACATTACTTGCCCACCATCATTTTGCTTATTTTTAAAAATAGAAATAAAACCTATTTAGTTCATTTTTGTGTATTAGCACCCACGTTTATCAAATAAAAAACTCTTCATTTTAAAAAACGACTAAGCGTGTTATCAATACTTAGCTCGACGATGAACGTTACAATTATAAACAGAGTCTGCTCCATGACTGTCTGCAGCAGCAGTCAGCAGAGTTTAGCAATGAGACTGATCAGAGCTGTACAACCTTGCCATCAGTATAAAGACATTACTAGGATGAAGGGAGGACATCTCGCTTTGTTTGAAAACGTTAAAAATAAAGTCAGGCTTGTTGTCGGGTTCCCGACTCATTTTTTAAAAATATGAGAGAGCGAGCTGACAGCACAGAGTGAGAGACAGCGCGAACTAGACAACGAATGACAAGAGCGAGTCGAAGTGAGAATTAAAACATTATTTTCTGATTGTTAACCCTGCAGGAAGGTGCTGCAATGCCCGAATTGGTGCAAATACAGCCCACAGGTCTGCTGGCTTGTGTTCATTATGAACTGACATTTTTGTTTCTTGATTGAAATGAAAAATTGGAATTCAGATTTTATCTGCCTGGGCGGGTCTTAATCTACCTGAGCGGGCCAACCAGGTAGAGCCAATGTATGGGAAACTTTGGCTGCATAAGAAATCACAGGAAAGAAGAGACATACTGTACAGTTTTTGCTTCTCTTGTGCCCGATGCTCCCTGGGATAGGCTCAAGGTTCCCCCGCGACCCTAAAGAAGGAGTAAGCGGTAGAAGATGGATGGATGGATTATAACTTTGGACCTGTAGGTGGCACTGTCACAATTTGTTGCATAGCCTCAGGTCACAAAATTTGTAGGAGGAGTAGTGAAAGAAAGGGTTTTTTTGGACAAAATCCAAGATGGCAGAATATGTAATTAGGCAGAAGTTGACATAACATGCGATGAACTTGTCTTCACTCACAGAATCCAGGCATGCCTTTTTGAAAACAAGTTATGACCATAAACATACATCCAAATTAGGCCCAAATTGGACCCAATGGTGGTGTGAGAGCGTTGGCAGCACTTGGCCCAAATTTTGTCAGAATATAACACGTTTGCCTCACACCTCCAGGGTTGACAGTTCGATTCCTGCCGTGGCTCTGTGTATGCGGAGTTTGCACACACAGAGTTCTCCTCATGCTTCAGGGGTTTCCTCCAGTCCAAAGACATGCATTGTAGGCCGATTGGCATGTCCAAATAGTATCTGTAGTGTATGAATGGGTGTGTGAATGTATGTGTGATTGTGACCTGCGATGGACTGTCGCCCAGTCCAGGGTGTCCCCCGCCTCGTGCCCAATGCTCTCTGGGATAGGCTCCAATCAATGTGCCAAATTTCACAACTTTTTACTACACAGTTCTGTAGGCTGTCATAGACACCCTAGCCAGAAGAAGAGAAAGAAGCAGCAGAAGAAGTTTAAAGCTGCACACAGAATTTAGGAGGCCTTGCACACAATGGTGTGTAGACAGGTCTTAAAATTTTTTACGTCATTGTAACTTTTGATCTCTAGGTGGTTGTCATGAAATTGTGCACATAGCGAGCTCCATGAAGACATGGTGTGTTACGGTCAGAGTGGAAGAACTTAATTGTCCTTTTTTAAGTGAAGATTTTGTGTAGAAAGTTTGTACCAGAGACACTAAAAATAACAATAAAGAGAGTAACAGAAATCAGGGTAATGATTTACGTGAATGACATTAATGCTCTTGGTTTGGAGGAGGATTTACACCTCATGTTTTCCTAAAACTGACTCTTCCTACAATGACTCTTCATAAGTGTGGACACAGGGACAAAGGGTTAAATAGTCTGCGTACGGCTGCAGAGAGAGAAAATGCAAATGACCTAAAAGCAAAAGAAAAGTAAAATGAAAAAAAAAAGGTCTAAAAAGAGGAGCAAAGACAGGATCTACAGGAAACACACAAGTCTCACTGAGGGAACGCAAATCAAATCATTTGCATGAAGCAGAAGGTAAAAACTGAAAAGCAAGCTCTGGGAGAGCTGTGTGTAACACGTTATTGTAATGAGTTTTTTCTTATAATGCACTAATGTAACGCATCACATTTTAACTGGATGTAATTTGATGTCAATAAAATTGCCTTATTTGCATTACACATTTATTGTTAAGAAAACAATATGAAGAAAAATGCCCTGAAGATTTTTTCTTTCTCTCTGAATAATTCTCCACTCAGAGCGGTTCGTCATGACGTAACTGAACGTCAGTAAAAGACGACGCCTGTAATTTTATATCTTCAGTGAACGGAGACGAGACCAATCAGACAGCGTTTACAGGAAATTCATGGAAATACTCGTGTCTTATTGGCTGACATTCTCTCAATTCTGCCCAACGCTAGCTCATAGTCAGTGTGAGGAAAAATGGATAAAAGCCGATTTATAATTTAAACCAGTAAAGGAGTTGAAACTGAAACAGAAACATTCTCTGATGCTGAGCAGGAAAACACGGTGTGTAAATGTCTATATGAGTTCCAGTTTACGTGAACATGATATGAGCAGAGCAGAAGGAAATATAATGAACTCTACATGGATCTGTAGCAGCTAAACCCATACAACAGCTTAGCTGTGTCTCCCCTCGGCTAGTGACACCAAACGAGCCTAGTTAGAGTTATAGGTTTTATCGGCCTGGTCGTCCTACACACAATGATGTTATGTGTCAGAGTTTTTGCATTTGTGTGCTCTCTCTGCTCTCTTTTTTCCACTCTTTGTTTCTTTTTCCACTTCTGTCTCTGGCTGTCTTCTTATAGGTGGTGCCCTGTGACAATCTCCATTAACTGGTTTAAAAGACCTGACCAGTGGGAAGGCAGGAACCCGGCAAAAAGAGCCAGAGCCGTCCATTTAAACGCAGCACAGCGGCGCCCTTGTGTTAGCATCTTAGCTCACTGTTAGCCTGATTGCTGTGTTGTTCTCCCTTCCACCACTATACTAGCTCCCTTGGTTTGAGAACAGGTAAGATTGTGCATGCAGCTACATTCCATCCTGCAGGTGTGTTTGAATGTCTAGACACCGTAGGCTAGATGGTGGGTGCCACCCTTTTATTTCTTTTTAGCTTAGCTAATTTTAGTGTAGTTTTTGTTTCATGTTCTTGTCAGTCAGGTTAACTGATTTAAATATAGGCTGGTGTAGTTTTTTTGTTTGTTTGTTTTTGTTATGTTCATTTCTTTGGCACCATCCATGTTCTCGCTCTTGGGTGAGACTAGTTCCCTTGTTGTCCTTGTTTATGGTTGTCTTGTGTCTGTCTGTAAACGCAAGTCCTGTGTGTGTCAAGAATAAAAGTGATAACCCTACCTTTACCCTACTCATATTCTCAATTACCATAATCCGATCAACCTGCATTCTTTAATTGTTGTTGTTCTTACACTCGCACACAAGGGAAGTCTTATGATGAATCAAACTTTTTCTGATCATGTCATACATTGTCGTGCGCTACAATTACTGAAACAACTATGAGTCTCACTGTGCATTTTTGTAGGTGTCATAGGCTTTGATAGTAACATGATCATAAAGTAATTAGTAATCTGATTACATGCAGTAATCAATAATGTAATCAGATTACAGTTTTAAAGTAGTAATCAGTATTAAAATGAGGGCTACTTTAACAGGACTGAGGGAAGTATATTTACATAGAACTTCATGTGACTACACCCTTAGAGTGTTAACATTTGCTAGCTAGCTGATGTTAACTAATCCACCATGTGACTCAATGTAATGTAATGTCTAGCTAGTGAGCTAATATTTCACATTTCCTTCAAGGTGTTTCATGCTATCTAGCAGCTAGCTTATGCATTGATCAAAATAAGCTACATGAAAAAAAAATGTCAAAGAATTCTTTGTCTGTTTTTGTCTGTTAGAACAGCATTGCTACAGAACTGCCAGAACATCAGCCCTCCCCAGAATTATCAATCACCTCACTATGCCTTTGAAATGCTCATTAAAGTACTCCTACAAAAGGTATTTTTCATAAGGAATAGATATTAGGAGAGATGTCATGAATTAAAAACAGAAAACTATTCCTGTAAGTAATTTGTAGGCGTTCTTCTTCTTCTTCTTCTTCTTCTTCTTCTTCTTCTTCTTCTTCTTCTTCTTCTTCTTCTTCTTCTTCTTCAACACTTGGACCTGACTAAAACACTTCCACGTGTTTTCACGTGCTGCCCCCTTCAGTTCCAGAAGAATTGCAACCTTCATGCAACCTTCATTCCAACCTTCATTCCCAATAGTACTTATGCTATTGCAGAAAAACAAGTACCGTTACATTTTAAGAATGTTGGTGCCGACTTGGTACCAAAGTATCGGTTCTCGTGACATCCCTAGTTTGACTGGTGTTCCTCTCACTTACCTGGGAATGGGTGACATTAAAATAAATTACTGCAGCCAGCCAGTAGATGGTACATTATAACTTCATGAAACACAGAGAAATAGATTACTTTATTTTATGATTACCCTTAAATATTCCTAAAAATTGTACTTCTAGGTTTCCTTTAATTAAAACAGTTAATCATTTAAACCTTTAAGTAATCCCTTAAAACAGTGTTAAATATTTCCCCTTGAAACAATAAATATACTTACAGTTATATTTCTATAGCACTTTTCTAGACACTCAAAGCACTTTCCATTGTATGGAAATCTTCTCAACCATTACTAGTTTGTAGCCTTCACATGAATGATGTGATGACAGCCATAATGCTCCAGAACTCGCACCACACACCAGCTATTAACAGAGGAAAGAGAATGGGGTTGCGGAAACAGAGATGCAGATTATTAGGGGTCATGATAGAAAAGGGCCAATTCCGGTTTATACCACTACTCTTTACCAGAAGTGTCCTGGGATTTTTAATGACCACAGAGAGTCAGGACCTCAGTTTAACGTCTCATGCAGAAGATGGTGCTGTTTTTACTTTTTAGTGTCTCCATTACACACAAATCACATGGTGAGCGCCCCCTGCTGGCCTCACTAATACCATTTCCTGCAGCAACCTTAGTTTTCCCCAGGAGGGCTCCCATTCAGGTACTGGCCAGTCTCAACCCTGCTCAGCTGAAGTGGGAAACCAGGCAAGAACTGCTGGGAGATATGGCTCTGGCAAAGATGCATGTACACTGATGCCTAGATGAAATTGTTTTTGAGGGAAAATACTCTTGATCATCTCATAAATAGAAAGTAGAGATTTGACTATCCATATATAAAATCAGTAGGAGTTTTGAAGATGACCTTGATCATGCACATAGCATCATCATGGTTTACCTGCAGTTTTACATATTTCCTTGTAACCGAAGTGCCCTGTCTGCTGTGCTGTAGGAAATGTTTTAGATGTTAACAAATCCGCAGTGTGCCTGTTTTTTTCACGGTTGATCCTACAGTCTTAAAAATCATTTATTTTTCAATGGTTCTGACAACACTATAGGTCTTCTGTCTGCCAATTACATTTTTTGAGCCTGACGCACCCCAAGCCAGACCAGAGACAGTGGCTGAGGTTCATACTCTCCCACCTTGTTGGCCAAGCCCGCCAGTGGGTAGAGCATCTGGCCCGTACAGAGTAGTCGCATCTCCAGAGCTTCAGCATAAAGTCAAGTTCTTGCTAGTGGTCAACGAGGCAACCAGAGTCTGAGGTCAAAGAGGTGGCCTCAAGCCAAGTCCCTGTTCGAGGTCGATGAGGTGGCCTCCCACGCCAAGTTCCAGCAAGAGGTCAATGACATGGATAACCTAGTTCTGCTCGTGCCCAAGTCTGCTTACACGGCCAACCAAGCTCTGCTCGCACCCGAGACTGATGACACAACCAAGCAAGCTCTTCTTGTGACTGAGACTGACGACATGGCCAAGCAAGCTCTCCTCGACCCTGAGACTAATGACACGGCCAAGCAAACTCTCCTCAACCCCGAGACTGACGATATGGCCAACCAAATTCAGCCTGCAAAGTCGATGGAGAACAACGATCAGCCTCTCTGCGTGACAACGCTCAGCATCTCAATACAGCTGAGGATGTCACTCAGCCTCCCTGTTCAGTAGAAGAGGTGACGAATGCATGAACTAATATTTCTGCATCATGTAGTGACAATATGTTTCTTATCTTATAAATATTTCTGAGATGAAAGAAGACTATCCTAGTAATATTATCTACATGAGCATCAAATGATAGACTGGAGTCAATAATCACTCTGAGGTCTTTAACTGCTGTACATGATGAAACAGAAAGACCATCCAGAGTGACCATGTGATCAGAAAGATTACTTCAAGTGCTGCAAGTGGTCCTAATACAAGTACTTCTGTCTTATCAGAATTAAGTAAGAGGAAGTTAATAAACATCCAACGTCCAATGTCGTTTACATATTCCTCAACTTCACTAAGCTGCTGTCTGTCGATATTTGACAGTTGGGGCCTAATTCTAAAATCACCAGATATCAAATGTACATCAGTTTTGTCTTTTGGTCATGTAATGTAGTCAAGGACATTTTCCACACTAGATTAATGGTGGGGATCCTTATATACTGTGGAACAGAAATGTACTCAGTGTGTCTCTACCTATTTATTTCACATTGGAGTAAAACCATTTTTCTTTTTTTACCATTATGGACGAAGCACCCGTTTATTTAAAAACATCATCTTTAAATGTTTTCTACCTCCTAAAGAACCCTCGTACTGCTCAGGGTTAAACAACGTCTTTATCGACCTTCATCTTCATGAAGAAATTGTCAAACTAGCATCTTGTTTTTTTTACCTGGAGCAGAACTCAGGTCCTCTCTCATTTCAACAGCTTCTTTTGTTGGTGAAATACACTGCAATCTTCTAGAGGTATTAGGAGTTTTCAGAGCAATCGCTGTAACAGACAGTTGCAGAATGTCTACAGTGTTTTTAACCACAACTTCTTAACCATTATTTGAAAACTGAGACTCATGACTCTCGACCTAATTCATTAACATACACACATTTGTAAGCATACTGCAGGGAAAGTTCACACATTCAGATCGAACAGTGTTAAGCCTAGTTCACACTACACGACTTTCAACGTCAGCAGAATGCTGTGCTGTTCACACTATAGGACTTGCTCTCTTGTAGTCGGGAGTCATGATGTCATTGTGTCATTGTGGTGTTCACACCACCTGATTGCACTTTTATGTGTCATTGAGTAGTTCACACATTACGATCGAATGCCGATTCACGAGCGCTGATTGTCAGTGAGCTCGGCAACTTGCAAATCGGGCTTAAATTTACTAAACTTACAGAACTTTCAGCGAGGGGGATATAGCATGTCAAACCATAGACAAAATCTGATGTATTTAGCAGTAGTTCTGTGTAGTGTGTAAGTATCTTCAACAAAAAAGTAAGTACCCATTTTTCGAAAAACTTGTTTATAGTTTAAACAAAACGCATAATTCTCTTAAAACATCATCTTTTTAGAAGGTAATAAATATTTTTCATTTTCTTTGGACATATTGTCACTTCAGTCTCCACAATGAATAACGCTGATGGTGTTGGTTTTTATTTCAGTAAAAGAGAACAATGGTATCATAAAGCATCGCAGGACTGTAGAAATATTCTACACATCACAGTGTTTTTCTCAACAATGTAATCAACAAGTGTTTTAATAATTTCACTTACATCAGTCTGATCATTTCTTGACAGCATGATTACACATAAAATGTCCACAGTTCTAATATATCTAACACTTTCAGTCACCAGGTCTCGTATTTTCTGATAGACTAGTTACACAACCGGATTTGACCCCTCTGCAAAACATGACTTAGTAATTAAGTCATTAATTAAGATCCTTCCTATTAGTTGAGTTGATGCCAAAGAGACCACCAGAGGACAATTGTGTGAAAGTGTGGTGGTCAGATGAGACCAAAATGGAGCTCTTTGGCATCAACTCAACTCGCCGTGTTTGGAGGAGGAGGAATGCTGCCTATGACCCCAAGAACACCATCCCCACCGTCAAACATGGAGGTGGAAACATTATGCTCTGGGGGTGTTTTTCTGCTAAGGGGACAGGACAACTTCACCACATCAAAGGGACGATGGACGGGGCCGTGTACCGTCCAATCTTGTGTGAGAACCTCCTTCCCTCAGCCAGGGCATTGAAAATTAAAAGTCATTACTAAGTCATTACCAAGTACTAAGTCATGTTTTGCAGAGGGGGTCAAATACTTATTTCCCTCATTAAAATGCAGATCAATTTATAACATTTTTGACATGCGTTTTTCTGGATTTTTTTGTTGTTATTCTGTCTCTCACTGTTCAAATAAACCTACCATTAAAATTATAGACTGATCATTTCTTTATCAGTGGGCAAACGTACAAAATCAGCAGGGGATCAAATACTTTTTTTCCTTCACTGTACCATACAAAAACAAGTGGGCATGAGTGCGAGGCAGGGCCGGAACCCAAAGGAAGAGATGATAATTACGCGTCTTTACATGGGTCATGCTGGCTTAAATCTAGCATTAAACAGAATAGGAAACCACCCCACTGGACTCTGCACACACTGCAGTACACGAGACGGTGAAACACATTCTGTTAGACTGCAAAAGGAATGAGGAGGAAAGAGATGAGCTAGAGATGCAGACTGGAAAACAGAACATGACACTAGAGAACTTGCTGTGGAGAACATCTGGGGAAATGCACCGTCTTCTAATAAACTATCTAAAAACTTTAGTAGTCTAGTAGGAATATCTAGTACATAGTTATTGTTCTCTTTATTTACTTTTACTTATGTAGTATTGTTTTGGTATTATTATTATTATTATTATTATTATTATTATTTATATTATTATTGCCTCCCCCCACATTTTATTAAAAAAATTTCTGCCAATCTACTGCCCACACTCCAGTCCAGTACGTGGCGGTAATGCACCTTTAACTGGTTTGTCAACCGCCATTAAAACATAAAGAGGAAGAAGAAGAAGAAGAAGCAGTGCTGAGTCACACTGCTGAGTTCTGGAGCTGCTTCTGTGACCCATACCTGGCAACCACCTGTCCACAGGTGAGCTCCACACCCCGAAACGGAGCCGTGCATAAACCCAGGCGCAGCTGATCCCCTCTGACTGACCCTCTCGTAGCGCAGGGACTTATTTCGGGTTTCCCTCTAGTCTGGGAAAACTGGGAAAAGAAGAATTCCGCCTTTTTCCCGCCTTTCTGTCTGAGGTAACTTTGTGTACATGAGGATAATCCCCACAGTTGAAGAGTTAACAGTAAAAGGTCGGGCTTGTGTCCTTGTGCGGTGGTTTAATGTTTTAAACCCTGAGGTAAATTAGACTGGAGCCGAGCTGCTCGCTAACAGTTAGCGGCTGAATCCGAAGTGTGTTCCTCCTCACTGTAAGTGACCTACACAGGGGCAGGTAGAACGGAGCCTACACCATATGTAGTGCACTATATATCCACTAGGGGCAGATTTCGCATCCTACAGCATCCCAGCATTCTAGCATCCCTACACAGGGGCGGGAAGAACGGAGCCTACATCGTATGTAGTGCACTATATATCCACTAGGGGCAGATTTAGCATCCTTAGTGAAGCTGTGTAGAGTGTTGTGTAGATTAATGTTAATCTTAATTTACAATAATAATATATGTATAAAACCATTTGTAAATTTTTTTTAACTTGCAGCTAAACTAACTGCTGTTCACATCTCGAGGAGGAAAGGCAGCTGTGAAAATCAGTATGAGATTCTTTACAGACTTATTGTAATGTACAAATATCACAGCACTGTTCTGTAAAACCTCATTTTTATAAACAGTATTATGAGTTTGATTGATAGAAGATCCTAGAGTTCTGTAATAATTTCTAATTCTTTACAGCTCTAATAATGAAATCCAGGTGGCGCTCTTTCAGGAAGTCTCCTGGTCCTGATGGCTCACAGGTAAAGTTTAACGATGATTTATAACTGTCTAAAATGTCATGTCCACTGTCCAAACTCATTGTTTTATTACCTAGTTAGTGCAGAAAACAGCTGTCTGTTTAGTAGGTCGGTCATCTCCTATATACAGGGCTGGGTTTCGTGACCAGTTTGGTGATTCGATTGTTATTCATATGGATTTTGTTGCATCTTTGTGTTGGACTACAACTTGAGAGAAGTAAAGTAGACACTCTGAGGTAAAGTTATCTCGTGTATTGACTGGAGTAAGAGAGAGAGACGTATCAATGCGCATGGCTAAGTACCAATCAGAAAGCAATGCTAATGGGAGTGATTCCACTTAAAGAAATGGATCCACTCTAGACACAAAACTCCTCCCCTTTTAGATGTACGCAACACATGAGTAGAAAATAAACTGTTATAATTTGCTCTGTGCAGATCTTGTTTTTAAACAGTCTATGACCACAACTATAACTACTACGGTTATAAACTATAAAAACTATAAAAGCAAGTCAGTTCTTTACAGATCCCGATTGTTGGGTGGCGCCGTGTTCCTTTCAGGGTCGTGCCTCTGTATCTGTGGAGTTGTTTTCAAGGGTGACTGTTTCTGTTGCAGGTGTCATACACTTGCTAGTCACGATCAGAATCAAGTGATTCTCCTCAAAACAGAAATAGTCTTTTCTGAGGTGGTAGATATCGTTAGTATGACCTCGGGACACTTTGAATGAGCGTCCACAACAATTAGAAACATGGAATTCATGAATGGCCCGGCAATGTCAACATGCAACTTTGTTATGGAGCAGACGGCCACTCCCACGGATGTAAGGGTGCCTGAGGAGGTACATTTTGAATGTTATAACATCCTGAACAGGATTTCGTGAGATCCTCGATCTGTCTATCTATTCCCGGCCACCACACGTAGCTACAAGCAAGGCTTTTTGTACCCAGGTGACCCTCATGTAGGTTCTCCAACACTCTAGTACAGAACTTAGCGGGATATAACACGAGAGCCACACATCAGAGTTCCTTGGCCTACAGGCAGTTGCTCACGTCTCACTGAAAACTCTGGGAACATAACATTTTCATGAGCTGGCCAACCCCGCATTTCTTTTCGTATCTCGGCGTTTGTTACCGGCAGCTGGTCCACCAGTGCTGTATGGAACACTTCCTCTGGATGCTGAGTTGAAGGCTTTTCTTCCTCAGTTGTAGATTGTGGAAGGCGTGACAAAGCACCAGCGTTACTGTGCATCTTGGTATCTTTAAACTCTGTCGTTAGAATGGACTCCCAAGAACAGTGCCCAACGTTGTAACCGTGTGGCTGACTTCACCGGAAGTCCTTTTCTGGGGTTGAAGATGGACACAGTGGTTGTCTGTCACAAAGATGAACATGTGGCTGTAAAGGTAGTGATGGAACTTCTTTATGCCACATACTAGACTAAGGGCCTCTCGATCGATCTGTGCATAATTGCGTTCTGCACTCGTCAGAGATCTTGAAGTGAATGGAATTGGGCGCTTTTAACGTTTCATTTAAAATGTGAGTTTTGCAGACATGGAATCCATGTTGTAATATCAGTGCTGGTAACCAAAACCCTGATACTTAACTATATTACTGAAATACACATTTACATTAACAACAGAACACATAATTATGTTTCATTACTTTTTTATTTTGAGTAACAAACATTGTAACAAGAAACGATAAATATGTGTATACAGTGCACACAAGGTAAGCACAAACAACGATTGAGTCGGCCAACGAAAACAATAACATCTGTTGACAATCATTGTGAGAGCTGTGAAGAAAAACCCTAAAACAACAATCAGTGACATCAGTAACAACCTCCACAGGGCAGGGGTGAAGGTCTCACAATCCACCGTTAGAAGAAGACTTCGAGAGCAGAAATATACGAGGCCATACCACAAGATGCGAACCACTCATCAGCAGTAAGAATCAGAACGCCAGATTGGAATTTGCAAAGAAATACAGAGATGATCCACAACAGTTGTGTAACTAAGACGAACCTCTACCAAAGTGATGTAAAGGCCAAAGTGTGGAGAAAGAACTGATCTATAAACTTAATAATACAAATGCAATAATCTTGATTCTCTGCAGCAGAAACATATCCTTACACAATTATGTTTCATGTTCCTCTGATAAACACCGATCATATAAACATTCCTAACTTTTATTTTTAAAGCATTGTGAGGATGTGCAGATCAACACTTCAGATGGCGGGATGGCGGGCTCTGTGGAACACTCCGCCCCTGTGAAAGAACATGATGGAGGACTGCAGAAGAATCTCAAATCCCATCAGTCTGGTAGGCACATAAACATATTAACACCATGAACATGTCATATTTGCTGTATTTCTGTGTTTGTTCACTCTTTCTCAGATGCACCTTTATGCAGGAATTGAGTGGTAATTACAGTTTAAGCATGAACACAGTTCTCCAAAACTGTCCATACCCTATCATGGAGTGTAAGTGCTGCCATGGAAGCTCATTTCTGCCACTTGTGTTTGTGTTTCTGCTGGTGACCTGATATGTGTTTCAGTCTCACATGCTGTTTTTCTTCACTTTTAAGTATTTGACATCCTCCACCAGGTGCATGGTCTCTCCCCTCACCTATATGGAGCATCCTATTCTTTCCCAGGAGGCCTCAAACCTGGTGCTGCTCAATTCATTCCTGCAGATAAATGTTCAATTATGTGTCAAGGGCAGCTTCACATAAATATGTAAAGTCTTGATATAAAATGTACATTTCTAAATGTATCACCAACGGTGGTGAGGATAAACTCCCTGAGAAGATAAGAGGAAGAAAACTTTAGAGGAACCAGACTCAAAAGAAACCCGTACATTTCATGAATGTTATTCGTATATAGGTACGAGCATAGCTGCTGTGCTATAACCTTTTCTAATATCTTGGAGATAAAGAGGAGATTTGATATGGACCAATAATATATTATTATCTCCCTGATTCTTAAGATAAAGGACAAAATATGTTTTAGAAGTTTATATTAGTTTATATTATATTATATTATAGTTTGTTTATATTTTCTGTACTGCATTAATTTGAAATGTATATATTTGTAGGCAAAGGTCTCGGCTAATGAACCATGTAAGGGAACATGTTCATATGAAAATGCTTTATTGTCTTCATAAGGTAATTTTTTTCAACTCCGTCAGACACACTGAAAAGCTATTTTAATTTCATCCGTCCAACAAGAATGTAAAGTCCTCAATTATGTAATAATAATGTTCAGAAAAGGAGTTAAGTGATAAAATACATTCTCTACATTTTTTTTTCTGTTTTCACATTATTATGAAAAATCCAATTCCTAAAATCTTTCATTCTCTACCCTCCTTTTTAATATTAAGCATATATAACCATTGCTCTTTGGCAAACAAGACATCTCATCATATAGTTCAGTTAGTGTTTCTATTAACACAATAAATTGAAACAAAGAATAAAATTTATTTCAAAAAGAACAAAAACCTTCATCTGACAGTCGTATAACAGTCGGTACTAAACTATAACATTAAGTACTAAAATATATTTTTTAATTAATATTTTTTTGATTGACAAAACGACAAATTAAGATAACTAAGTAATTTTTTAACTATTTAATTTAATTCAACAATTTAATTTTGTAATTTGATTATAATTGGTTTCCAGAATCCATCCAGTGTTCTTCTCTTTGTAGCAGTATGTATGGGTCTCTGGTGGCCCACTGGACAAGCAGATGAAGCTTGTGTTAGGTTCAGTGTAATAGTAGGCATTATTATGTGACCTCTTGTATTAGCAACAGATATCTTCAGTTCTATAGGAATACAAATGATCTATAGCCTGTTTATCAATTATATATCTGAATGGCTGCTTCTGAACTTCTCTGATACCTCTGCTCTATAGTCCAATTCAACCATTAGTCTTGCTTTTTTGTTCCTTTTCTTCCACGTTTGTCTTTCCTTCTGTAGAATCTCCCTTCTGATTTCTGGGTCTCTGTTTAATTTCTCTTCTCTTTCTTTTACACTCCCAACAACAGAATAATTCCCCTTATTTAAAAATATAATATCACTCTATAACTTTTTATGAGCACTCGTCAACTACATCAGCTTGCAAGTCAAGTCTCTTGAACTCTGTAAAACTGGCTTGTTTCAAATGAATAGTCTCGGTTGTTTGTCTAATATTTTAAATTTTGGGTCAGTAAAAAATTTCATGAAATTGTCACTACTATATAATGATAGTGTGCATGTTTCTGTGGTGGTTTTATTCCTAGTTAATTTTGCTACAGTATTAAATAAGAATTACGGTGGAGAGATGGACTGATCTAGCAGCATTAAGAGATTTTCTATAGTTCAGTCTATAGCTCTGTCTGATGGTGACTGAGGTCATGTTGCATATAAAAGGTAAAGGAGATATAAACAGTAAACTGAAGAACTTCATTTTCGTTGACTCTGGGTATTTGCTAAAGCTAACAGCGTCGCATTTCGTGCATTTGATGTCATGCGCCACTGACTGGGAAAAGGCTTATACTTCCAGTTAGTAAACAATTGCTAGTGTTCAATTTGAGACAATATTACCCTTCGAAAATTCATACACTGGACGGTAGAGTAGACCGTGCATAGTGTAGGTCTGTGTGTTTTCGGAACAGAAGTAAGTTGATGAGTAAACGTACCCCGTGCTGTGCACAGACCAACTAATCGATAATGAGATTCCTTGACACCGATTTTCATAATAGATTATTATCAATTTTATCAATGAGTTGTTGGAGCTCAGAAAAATGCTCACACTGAGACAGCCTTTAGAAATATTGTTTCAGAATTTTATTGTATTTTTAAAAAAATTTTTCCTTACATAGGAAAGAAGATGCATTATTGTTCACAGTGTGGGAAGAGTGTTGCTCGCAAGCATATCCTCCAACACCAACGAATTCATGCTGGAGAGAAACCATATTACTGTGAACAGTGTGGGAAGAGTTTTGGTACCCAGAGTAATCTCACACGACACCAGCACATTGACACTGGGGAAAAGCCACATTACTGTGAACAGTGCGGGGAAAGCTTTACTCGACAGAGTTCTCTCAAACAACACCAGCACATTCACACTGGAGAGAAGCCGTATCAATGCAAACAGTGTGGGAAGAGTTTTGATACCCAGAGATCTCTCAAACAACACCAGCGCATTCACACTGGAGAAAAGCCGTATTACTGTGAACAGTGTGGGAAGAGCTTTGGTACCCAGAGTAATCTGAAATTACACCAGCGCATTCACACTGGAGAAAAGCCTTATTACTGTGAACAGTGTGGGGAAAGCTTTAATCGACAGAGTTCTCTCAAACAACACCAGCGCATTCACACTGGAGAAAAGCCGTATTACTGTGAACAGTGTGGGAAGAGCTTTGGTACCCAGACTAATCTCAAATTACACCAGCGCATTCACACTGGAGAAAAGCCGTATCAATGCAAACAGTGTGGGAGGAGCTTTGGTACCCAGACTAATCTCAAAATTCACCAGCGCATTCACACTGGAGAAAAGCCGTATTACTGTGAACAGTGTGGGAAGAGTTTTACTCATCAGTCTTCACTCAAACAACACCAGCGCATTCACACTGGAGAAAAGCCACATTACTGTGAACAGTGCGGGGAAAACTTTACTCGACAGAGTTCTCTCAAACAACACCAGCGCATTCACACTGGAGAGAAGCCGTATCAATGCAAACAGTGTGGGGAGATTTTTACTTTCCAAAGTAATCTCACACGACACCAGCGCATTCACACACAAATCTGACCAACGGAGGATCAGCGAGTCGAGACAGATGCGAAAACCAGCTATTTCTGCACCATTCTGCCCTGATTGCCACAAACTCATAGGAAAAAGTTGTAGAACTTCATTCATCATCCATCTTCTACCGCTTTTTCCTTCTGGGTCACGGGGGAACCTGGAGCCAGTCCCAGGAAGCATCGGGCAAAGTGGGGTACACCCTGGACAGGGTGCCAGTCCATTGCAGGGTACAATCACACACACCCATTCATTCACTATGGCCACTTTACACACGCCAATCAGCCTACCCTGCATGTCTTTGGACTGGGGGAGGAAACCGGAACATGCACACTCCGCACACATGGCCCCGCAGGAATCGAACCCCGGACATGTGAGGCGAACGTGCTAACCACTAAGCCAACATGTGCCCTGTTGCAGAACTTGCAGGGAGGATTTCCATTCTCCATCAAATTAAGGAGTATGAATTATTTCTGGACTTGTTGTTTGTGTCATTTACTCAGGTGGCTGAATCTGGCTCCACTATTCCTTAGAACGGTTTAAGCACTAACCCAGAGATCTCAACTCTATGGGACAATCTAGGTGCAAACCTGAATCTAATCCTTTCATCTACCCCCAGAGTTCCTCAGAGGGAACACTGGTCTGTCGCATGGGGGAAGAGAAAGATGACTAAAATTACCCTAAGGCAAAGCTCCCTACCTCGTCAACAACCTCTCGTACTTCAAAACCGGTATGAGGTACTGTCACCTATGGAGAATCTGTCTTAATATGTAGATAACCATGCTACTTTTCAGAATATCTGGTCATTTCTAATACTTGGTGGCATGGCTGTAGCAAACCAGAAGAGGTCCTCAAATACATGTAATTATTTTACAGAACAATCACATCTCCCTTTCTTAAATCTGTAATACTAAATGTACGGTCTTTTGTAATTTTGTAAAAAAAACTTGTTGAAAAATATAAACTGGATTTTCTTTGTCTGACAGAAACATGGCTCGAAAGTATTTACAATTTTGTACTACTGTGTACCTAGAATCATTAAGAAGATGGCGAGTTGCCGGTTTATACCGTCATACTTCATTTTGCAAACAGATTTCTCTGGGGAAAATTGAAACATTTGAGTACCTTGCAGTGCTCAAGTGCATCTAATAGTGTTCAAAACAGTGTTAATGTGAATGCAGACTTTAATACACTGAAAAAAAGACACTATTAGCATTACATAAATCTATAAATCAAATTTTTCACTCTGCACGTTTGACATTTTTTCCTTCATTCATTTGGAATAAAATAAAATATTAGATGCTACAAATGAAACTTCTGCCATAATTTACACATTTTAATGGCCATGTAATGCAAAGCAATACGATAAGATAAAATTAGAAATTATTTTATATGGTCATGGGTGTTGCTTTGACTGTTAAGCAACTGTTTGAAACCCAACAGGGCTTCCCCTTCATGTATTCGCTGAGAGTAGGCTAATGGTTGCTGCAAGCCTTTTATAATCAACCAATTGCTGTCGGAGAAGGTGGGACTCAGAGAGGGTTTAAGCAATGCAAATATGTGCACACAATGCATTATTAGACCATAAACAACTCTCAATGAAACTAAAGCCAAATCCCGGACATTTTCTCAATCCATCCATCTGTCCATCCATCTTCAACCGCTTACTCCTTTTCAGGGTTGTGGGGGAACCTGGAGCCTATCCCAGGAAGCATCGGGCACAAGGCGGGGTACACCCTGGACAGGGTGCCAGTCCATACATTTTCTCTAATTTAGACGTTCTTTTAAGGTCTGACGAAGAGGACATGACCTGGAAAAAGGACCTATGATTCAATTCAATTCAATTTTATTTGTATAGCGCTTTTTACAATAGTCATCTGGAAATGGAGTAGAGGAGAGCTCCATCCAGAGGTAGGACATCCAAAACAGATCAGGCAGGTCCGGAGAGCAGAGAGTATCATGATCTCTAGTATCTCTTTAAAATTGTGTGTGGCTTGACAGGAGAGAAGATTATTGGGACTGTGCTTAGCATAACAGAAAGTCTAGTCAACAAATACGTTTTAAATACGTAAACAAATTAGGCTTGAGTAAACAAATACGTTTTATGCCTAGACTTAAACACTGAGACTGTGTAAGAGATTTTCTTTAGCTCAGTAGGCTCTCCTTCCATGCTGCTTGAAATACTACCAATTTGGTTTGATGCCATTTACGTTCTAATTGTCGAGTGGTCTGTTTTAAGGTACGTGTTTGATTGTTATACCAGGATGCTAGCTTTTTCTCTCTAGTTAATTTTCTTTTGAGTGGAACCACTCTTTCTAGCATGTAGCGGAGTGTTGACTCTAAGCATTCAGTCAGCTGATCAAGTTCTATCGGATCAAATCTAATTGATGTCTCTGGGAGGTTATTTATGAAGCTCAGTGCAGTAGCTGATGTGAAAATATGGTCTCCCTAACAAAAGCATTTCAGAGAAAAATTTGTCTTTCGACCAAATTTATTTGCGCATGCACCAGGAGGTGCTCATGTGAGTCACGATTAGAGTACCAGAACTGTAATCAAACATCTGTCTATATTGTATTATATCAAAAGATTAATTTCTTTGGTTTTAAATGTAGAAAAATCTGTAATCCTGATAATATCCCTTTCTTTTTAACAAATGTACCTGTAATCTGATTGCTTTGTTTTTTGACGTAACAGTAACACATTACAGCTAGCATTTTTTTTGGCATCCTGATTACATAACCCCACATGTATTTCGTTACTCCTCAAACCTGCCTACTGGTTTTACCGAAAACACGTCTGAAAAGCAGGGAGTCTGCCTTTAGTCAATAAGGGACTATACTATGGAACTTTCTTCCTGACCACCTACGAGCAGCTCATTTAATTAACACTTTTAAAAAGTATATTAAAACACACTTATTAACGCAGGCATTTGCTAAACCAGTTCATTTTCCATCCTTTATTTTTTCTTGCATCCTTTTATTTATTCTATATTATTTGCTTAGCCTTTCCATCCATCCATTTTCTATACTGCTTATCCTTCAGGGTTGCAGGGAACCCGGAGCTTATCCCAGGGAGCATGGGGTACAGGTTGGGGTACACTCTGGCTTGGTACGGTGAGAACACAACACACAACAAACACATGGGTGTAGGAGCCATTATATATGGGAGGGACATGCCCCCCCTCCTTTCCCCCCAAAAATCTAGGCTTTGCCCCCCTCCACCCCCTTTTCATAATCTCTGATTAAGGTTTTTTTCACATTGCCTGCCTGTCTCCTAGGATTTCTGAGTTGGACAGTCTCCAAATGAATCCATTCCACAACTTTTAGAAACATAATTCAACAAATATGAAAAAATGAACTTTGTCTATAGTAAGTACAGGGGTCAGACTTGAGTAGCTAGGGCTCACTGAACCGTTTATCTGTTGCCAAGCTTGAGAAGAACAAAGTGTCTGTCTCTGCAAGGTAACAAGTAAAACCTGGTATTGATTTTCAGAGAGTGGCTACTCTTACACAGTGGAAGAGGAATGGATTCATCTGGAGATGACTCGAATTGGCCCACCAACTCTGTTAGCTCCTGTCTTTGTGTGGGGGTGAGATCTTCACCCAGCTGGACTAAGGTGCCCTTGTTGTGATCTGTGTCTAGGGCCGCAAACGCAGACAATACAGGTGCCGGCTCTATCCACTTCTTCAGCAGGTTCACGTGGTATGTTGTTGTCTCCGCTCGCTTACTGGGCTGCTGCAGGCAATGGTTCATGATGCCCTTCCTCTTGAGGACTGTATATTGGCCCTGCCACCGGGCTAGAAACTTATAGGAGCTTTTTTGGCACTGGCAGGAGCACCCGATCGCCAGGCTGGAACTCCTGGCCTTGCACTGGGCAGTTGTACACTCTTTTCTGTTCCTCCTGGGTGACTCTCATATGTCCCTGGGATGGTGCGTTGTCACTGGAGGCACTGTTGGCAGAAACCTTGGACCTCTGTGTCCATCCCCAGCCAGACAAAGGGTTCTTCAGTTTTTCCAGTGTGTTTTGTGCCCCCAGGTGGCCCCTGAGCGGATGGCCATGGGCCATGTACATCAATGTTTGTGCTGCACCAAGAGGTGCAGCCCTCTGCGGCTGGTCCGGTGGTACAGCAGGCCTCCCCTGACTAGAAAGAAGGAGGAGCGGAGTCTCTGGTCCGGACTCTGGTCGACCTCCTCGCTGCTCCCAGCAATGCTTCAGGCGGTCGTCCTCCTTCTGCTCCTGCCCGAAGTTCCCCTGCCAGTTCACCTGTTGGAACACAGATGAGATTGGGTTAGTATGTGTGTGCAGCTCACCTTCTGCAGTGGTGTCTCCCTCGTCTTGCGCCATGTAGGCCTGCTGCACTCGTGCCTCCTTCACTCACTGGGGCGCCCTCCTGGACTTGGGAGCTGGGCTGGCTGGGAACCCTGGCCAGTCTCTACCCAGAAGCAGTGGTACTGTGAGGCCAGGGATGACGCCCACCTGCGTACAGTAACCTGTACGCAGGTTACTGTGATGGTCCCGCTCATGCTGATTAAATTTTTTTTGGCAGGATCATCGGTCGGGCCAGGGACACTGTAATCCCTCAGTCCAACATTCGCCTGACTTTTTGCCTGTTTATGACCACGATTTGTATTTGTCTGCCTGTCTCACATATAATAAAGCATTTGTCTGCATTTTCATCTGTCCTTAACTGACATAAAAACTACTTTTGATTGGTTCAAATCTGATTGTTCCATTGTAATTAATATACAGTTAAAAATGACATTTAAAATGAAATATATTGTTTTTTGTTTGCTATTGACATCTGTTTGAGAGATTTTGGGGACAAAATATTTTTTTACTTTATGTAGACGTACTGGTAGCTTAATGTATACTTTATCTACTTTATCAGTGTAACAGTTAAACAAATCCAGTGCACAGTATAAATAAATGTATATAATACATGATATAAGTTTTAAAGATTTATTACATTTTGTTCCTGAAATCCTCCCTGAATCCACCCTTCTGCTGGGATTTTTTGGATCACAGGTTTCCGAATCCTACTAAAAACTTTTGAAAAAGAGATACTGAAGATTTGATCCAGATCAAAACAAAGATTGGATTACATGACCTAATCTAAGTTCAGAATTATTTTTTTCCCCCTTTGAACTACCCATTTTCAATATTAGATCCAATCCAATAGCCGAAATCCGATCAGATCATTTCTGAACAACTAGGCCCTGGTTAATTTTTTTTTTTTAATTTATGGCATTTGGCAAACAGCCTCATCCGGAATTACAGAAGTGCTGTGAAATCTCTATCAATAAATACATCCTGATGCAGGTCCACTAGGTCACAGACTAAAAATACCATCAGTCTAAAAACTCTGTTGGGATGGTAATATAATAAGAAAAGCACACACAATATTTTTAATTACTTTAGGAAGAGCTAGGTCTTCGATGTTGTTTGAAGACTGCAAGTAATGTGGTGGTGTGGGAGAAGTTTAGAAGGTTGAAAACCTGTTGCGCAGCTGCATTCTGGATCAGTTGCAGGGGTCAAATGGTGCTCAGAAGCAGACCTACCTGGAGTGAGGTGAGTAGTCCAGTCTCGAAATTACATGAGACTCAACAAGTATCTGAGTAGACTGCGTGATAGAGATGGATGAATCCTTCTGACGTTGTAAAGAAGAAATCAACGTGAGTGTGTCCAATTAGTGATGTGAGAGGAAAAGGACAGTTGATTGCCCAAGGTTACTCCAAGGTTGTGTGCATTGACTAAAGGTGAGATCAAAGAATTGTCCAGTAAGATCACAAGCATCTGACATGGGGATGAATTACCTGGGATGAGCAGCTGGGAGAACCGAAGAGGACTAAGTACTGAGAGTAGTGGAACACCAGTGGAGAGATCCACTTGGAGCAGATGTGGATTCCCTCCATGTCATCTGATATGATATCAGGTGACATGAAGGGGACCACATCTACTCCAAACCATTGCCATGCTGCACCATGAATTCCAAGACTCATAAGGATGGCCAAGAGAGTCTTGTGTTTGACTGTTTCAAACACTACTGAAACGTCGAGGAGGATGAGGACTGTTAACAGTTTGGTTGATCTAGCGGCATGTAACTTCTCAGTGACAGCCAAAAGGCAGCTTTTGTGGAATGTGCAGCTCTGAAGCAAGATTTGTTATGTTCTTGGAGGTTGTTCTGTGCGAGGTAGAGACACTGGTGATTGTAGACAGTGTGTTTAAGGATTTTAGAAAGAAAAGAGAGCAGTGATGTCAGTCAGTTGTTGCTTATGTTAGAGCAGTGGTGTCAAACTCATTTTAGTTCAGGGGCCACATACAGCCTAATTAGATGTCAAGTGGGCGGGGCCAGTAAAATCATAGTATAATCACCTATAAATAACAAGAAGTCTATGTTTTTACCTTTGTGTTCATGCAAAGACATTTATATTTAATGAAATATCCTTTTATAAAATATATCATGAACAACCTCAGATTTCTTAAGACAAACATGTGCAATTTGCTTCTGATTATCATTCACATGTATGTGCATTACAACTGCTCACAGTGTTTGTACAAATGCAAAAAAAAAACTTCACAGGTATTTGGAACTGAAAAATATAGTATTTCACTTTAAAATTGATGGCACTGCATGAAAAATAGGATTCCACCAAACCAAACTCTTTTGTACTGAAGCTGTTGACTAACAGATTATGTTAATTGATTATATTACACTTTTTTTTAACTATTACCCATTCATCTCTGTGAATAAATAGGAAGCGGTGCATTTTTCATGGAAAACTCTACACTCTGTATCCACTTTTCTGCTTTTTGTCAGACATTTAGTCTAATGAGGGTGTGGGGACGAGTAGAAAATAGAGTAGACTACTCCGTGATAACAAACAGCAGACGTCGCATTGCTGCCATCTGCTGTTCAGTCCCAGAGATGTGCCGCGTCTTTTACACCCTAGCGGATAATTTAGGAATAGCATTTTATTAAAAATGACAAGTTCGTGTCTTTTATGCATATTTTTTTTTTTCACTTTCAAAATTCATCCTGCGGGCCGGATTTAACCCTCTACCGGGCCGGTTTTGGCCCGCGGGCCGTACGTTTGACACCCATGTGTTGGAGGGATAGAGAGTGGGTTTTCTCGTGGTAGGAATACAATTTGGTTTCTTGAATGCAGTTGGTAAATTGTAAATGTGCACTTATATAGCGCTTTTATCCAAAGCGCTTTACACTGTGTCTCATTCACCCATTCACTCACACACACACTAATGGTAGCACAGCTGCCACGCGAGGTGCTAGCTTGCCATCGGGAGCAACTTAGGGTTGTTCCATAAAGATGAGTAGCAGCACAGATGTAATTGGCCAGAAGTTATATATAAAATATACATACTTTTATAATATATATATATATATATATATATATATATATATATAAAATTTTTTTTTATTTTATAACAGCAGCCCTGACAATAGTTCTTGCTTCAAGGTAACGCACGCGTTTATTAAATATTAAAGTTTATATTAAAGCATTCTAATATGTTATAGTTTCTATAGTAACTTAAACTTTATTTACCATTAACGGAAGGAGTCTCCAGTGTCAGCGCTTTGTATCAAGGGGAGGTTTTGCAGTGAGGGTGAGAGAATAACGTCTTTGTAAAAATTTTTAACCCTGTCCAAATTCCTGTGGAACTACAGCAGGGATAAAAACGCTTCAGGATGTGCGGGTATAGGAAATGCTTCGACTTCGGGGTGAGAGCAGTGACTCCACATCACGAAGCGTCCCGAAGCGTTTCATTCAAACGTGAGCTTTTATCAAAGTGTCTTTAAGACAATGAAAATGATATCTGAGCGAGAAGCGAATACGTGAAGGAGGATACGGATGAAACGACAAAGAGAAAACAAGAAGACAAAAAAAAAGCAAACCGCAGGCCGTGGAGAGGTGACGAGTAAACAGGCTGCAGCAGCTGTGCAGCATCATGAGACAAAACGGACACAAAACTGAATTTGGGCGCAATATGGCCACATCGCTGCCACCCACACACACACAAACAAAAACCCATGAGTGTCGTCCTCTCCACACGTATGGGTGCAGGACAGTGGCCCAGGATCACAGGAGGCCTCCGCAGCAGCATACAGACAGAGAGAAACACACACACACACACACACACACAAGAGAGAGAATACAATTTGGTTTCTTGAATGCAGTTGGTACATGACCAGATACCTTTGATGATAGTAGTGATGAAGGGATGGAGGTCTTGTGAGATGGTCTGGAGCATTATGAAGGGGATTAGATCCAATGGGCAGGTGGTAGGATTGCAGGACAAAATGATTTTTGTTAATAATTTATAAAATAATTTACAAATAATCATTTTACATTACATTACATTAATTCACTTAGCAGACACTTTTTTCCAAAGTGACTTACAAATGAGAAAATAATGAATCTTTTGTAAATAAAGAGCCTTTATTGGTCACATATACATGTGCACAGTGAAGTCATTTTTCTTTTCCCGAACTTCCGATCAGTAAACCGGAGCCTTAACCACCAAGCCACCACTGCAACATTGTTGCTAGATTAGGAAAATATGGCAGTGAAGGAGAAGGGGAATCCAGTGTGTGTTGTAGTAAAGATCTGGCAGATTATTTTAATCTTCCCATTCAAAAAAAGGTGGCAAAGTGTTCAGCAGTCAAGGAGGAGGCGCTGGAGGACCCGGTGGGTTGAGTACTAAAGAAAAGATGTTGTGGAGCTTGTGCAGAAATTTCCAGCTTTTCCTTGTAGAAGGCAGTCTTTGCGGAAGTCACTTCGATGAGAATTTGGACTGGAGAGCATGGTAAGAGGCAAGCTCTGTGTTGAGTTGTGATTACTTTCACTTTCTCTCTGCTGTTCTTAGTTCTCTCTGATTGCTGTGTAACACAACCGATAGCCGAGCGACAGGGTTTAGAAGATAGGGGGCAGAGGAGGTCCATGGATGAGAAAAGTGATCAAAAGACAGTGTCTGTGGCTAACTCCAGTGGTAGGGAGGAAAATGATTCAGTGTCTGGAAGTGATGAAAGGGTGCAGGAAGCTATGAAGGAAGGGATGATAGAGTGGAGGTTTCAATGGATGGGAGAGAAATATTGATAGCTGCTTTTAGGCAGGATAGGGAAGGTGATGGTGAAGGATACCAAGTGATGGTCGGAGATGTGGAGTGGGGTAGAATAGATGTCTGTAGCTGAGGGGGTGACTGAAGACCAGGGCATTTCTTCACGTGTGTGGGAGGGTAGTTGTTGAATGTCAAGAAGAAGGAATACAGAGAAGGGAGATGGCATATATCTAAGTAATCCCTGCCCACAATTCACACTTTAAGGGAGACTGAAACTGCTCTTGATAAGACACCTGAAAGAAATAATTAGCATCGACCAACAGACACTTCCAAGCAACACTACAGAATCAACAATACTATACAACAATTCTAATGGCAAGAATCTAGATCCACACGTGTCAAGAAGACATTACACAAGATCCAGAATCCTACCTTATCAGTAGAGAATAAAGTCAAGATTCACAGTTACACTTTTTGACTATATAATAGTACACAGTTATAGAAGGAAAACTATTTATAATTGCACTATCCAGTGTCACCCAGATGAGGACGAGGAGTCCCTTTTGAGTAACGAGGCTCCTCTCAAGGTTTCAACTTAATTTTGTCTCGTGGAATTTTTCCTCTGGCTTGCTCATTAGGGATAAATGTACATTTTTTCAGGATTCTACAGTATTAAAAGTACTGTACACTATAAATAAAATTGAATTGAACTGAAACCCAAATGTCTTCAGGGGATTGTATAAGCTTTTGGAATTATTCTTATATTTAAATAAATAACTATTAGGTGTGTGTTAACATCATGCCTAATATTCTAAATGTCATTAGTGGAGAGTTTGTTAAGGAGAACGTAACATGTTATCTTTTTCTGATTTAGAAAAACCAGTTCATGCTTTTATGACCTCAAGACTGGATTATTGCATCTTGTGGATTAGTGTTTCCATCTGATACTCACCACAGTCGTCCTGAGCGGTTTTCAGCAGTGGCTGTTTTTCTTGATCATAAAGATTTTCATCTGACACATAAAGTTAAGTTTAGCATTTAGAGAATTTAGACAAAATTAACACTTAACATCTGATATCACGGAAAGAACCAAAGTGATATTATAGAGGCCATCATACACTTATTAATGGGTATATTTTCATCTTTAATTATGAATAAACCAGTTTTTCATGTTTTGAGCAAATAATATGCCAAAGTGATACCAGAATTATAAGAATGATTAATATCTTTTTTTCAGATCAATAATAAGTGGGCAATAGGGTGGTAAACTTAGTTTGTTTTGTTTACAAGCAACACATCAATGTTCTCAATAATAATCAGTAACTGTACTGACAAGTCAGTAATAAAATACTAAAATATTATCACTGCACTCCAAGTGACTGCGTACCGCAAGTACATCTTCAGACAATAACAACGTTCATCATAATCAATGTTCAATTAATAGTCCAGCGCCTGTAATACATGCATCAGAGACTGTGTCTGTTCCCCGAGCTATACAAATACATCGAAAATCTGGGAAAGTCTGTCTTAGTAACCTAATTAACATCAAATTAGATCATACAGAATGCACATCCAGCATCTATAATCTGAAGCTAGGACTATTAAACATTAGATCTCTTGTGTCTAAGGCTCTTATTGTCAACGACATCATTACTGACCAGGAATGTAATTGTTACGTCAGGAGACGTATTGTGTGTGTGTGAGTGCTCGCGCTCTTCTCTCTCTCTCCCTGTTTCACTCACAGGGCTGGGTGCCATTTATTTTGGATGTATCTTTTGTTCGCTGTGTTTATCTTAGTTAGGGAGTCAGGTAAGACTCTATTTTCTTTTGAACTAACCTTTTTTTTGTTGTTAGGTCATTTAAAGTGATACGGGACAAGTTAGTTATGGTTCTGTTTGTTATTTTTGGCCCAGCCCTGAAGACATTGGCTTTTCTTGTTTTTGATTATCCTTCTTTCTTTCTTTCTTTCTTTCTTGTAGTCATTAAATTTGTAGATATCAAAGATTTGAAAGATGTGTCTACCTTATTTTTATTTATACTTTCTTTTGTGTTACACCTCGACCCTAGACCGGTGTCGTTAATGTATTTAACGGAAACTTGGGTTAAACCAAATGAGTACATAGCATTAAATGAAGCCAGTCCTCCTGGATACAGTTATGTACATCAGCCTCGTTCAACTGGTAGAGGAGGAGGTATTGGTCTTATCCATAGTGAAAATCTAGTCGTCACACAAAAACTTAGTCATAAGTTTCATTCCTTTGAAATTCTTTATACCAGTGTAAATTACGTAGCCACAAAAAATAAGTCAATTCCTATAATTATTATTTACAGACCCCCAGGGCCTTATACTGAATTTCTTAGTGAATTTGCAGACTTTGTATCAAACCTGGTTGTGTCTGTAAATAAAGCATTAATCGTCAGAGATTTTAATATTCATTTTGATAACCTGGAGGACCCTCTGAGAACAGCGGTCGTGTCCATCTTAGATTCAGTAAGGATTAATCAGAACGTAATCGGGCCTACTCATAGTGGTGGTCACACTCTTGACCTCATACTAACATACAGACTAAGTATAGAAAATATTGAAATTATTCCACAGTCTGAAGTTGTCTCAGACCACCATCTTATCTCATTCATAATCCGCATTGATCATAATATCTCCACCTCGCCTCGCTACCGTGTTAAACGTACCTACACATCAGCTACTGCACCGAGCTTCATAAATAACCTACCAGAGACATCAATTAGAGTTGTATCACCGTCAGATCCCATAGAACTCGATCAGGCGACTGAAAGTTTGGAGTCAACACTCTGCTACACGTTAGATAGAGTGGCTCCACTCAAAAGAAAAATAATTAGAGAAAAAAATGATCTAACGCGATCCTTAAAACAGACATCTCGACAATTAGAACGTAAATGGCGTCAAACCAAACTGATGATATTCCAAACAGCCTGGAGGGAGAGTCTACTGAAATACAGAAAATCTCTTAGTGAAGCTAGAAAAATCTATTTCTCCACCTTAATAGGAGATAACAAAAACAATTCCAGATTCCTTTTCAACACGGTAGCAAAATTCAATACGAATAAAACCACTACAGAGAGAAACACTCAATCATGTAATGATTTCCATCGCGAAATAATCCGGGTAACCCAGGCCATCATACCGCACCGGCATGTGCTCGAAAGTCCTCTGTGCGAAGCTCATGGAATCCAAGGCAGGAATCTTGGGCGTGCGGTTTTGGGTTCGGCGTCCTTGCCGTTCTCGTATACACCTCACATGATGAGGGGGGGTATAATTCTGTCACAACTTTCGTGACGCGCGGGTGAAGGAAGGAGGTAAGCGCACTAAGAACGAGTGTAGTTTATTTACAAGAGGCAGGCAGACAAATCCAAAACGTAATCCAAAGGCGTAGTCAGAAAACAGGCAAAGGTCAGGCGAACGGCAAACAGGCATAAACTTGGGGCAAGGCAGATAACAACGTGGCACGGAAAACAGGGTCGAGAAACAAACTTAAGCATAAACATGAACGTGAACTATGACAATGATCTGGGAGCCGATAACCCAGCGTGAACTATAACTAACAAGGAACGTGATCCTATGTTTAATTAACCGCGCCTGTGTAGTACGGTGTGTAGTATATAAACCGGCATGAATGAACTTAAACAGATTTCAGCTGGGAGTAATACAAACACACGTGGGATTCAACCTATGACAGACACGGGGCGGGGTCATGACGAACATAAACAAAACACACGTGCCCTCCTAGCCAATGACAGAAACAAAAACAAAGAGCACATGTTCAAATGTCACAACACGCATGCGCAACCGCGCGAGAGCATGCTGCTTCAAGGGGGAACCGTGACAGTACCTAATGTGATGCTGGTTTGAGACATTTGTGTCGCTGTATAATTCATGTGCATATTACATTGTAAATCAAACTCACATTTTTAAGCAATTAGCCCTCACATGTAAGAAACAATTTCATGGAAACCTGATATAGAAGTAGGTTTAAAAAAGTTTTGTTGATGGAGAAGAATCTGGGCTCAGCCCCGGATGATTAACAGGCTCGCTAACACCCCTGGAGAGTACAACATCTTTTATTATTATTATTGTTGTTGTTGTTGTTATCGTTATTGTTATTAATTAGTTAGATTAGTTTTATTTTCAATCTTTAATCAGGTAACAGTTTATGATTGCATGTGATTATCTGGTATCCCTGGTGATAGTGGGCGTGGCTGTTAGGAAGAAAGAGAGAGAGAAGTAGAGGGCCGGGATTGTCTGTGTGGCACCGTAAAGGAATATTTTTATTTTCTCCATTGGGGGTTGCAAAACTGCAAAGTTTTACTAGTTGACCAGTAATTATAAAAATGAGAAATTATTTCAGGACAGTGCTATTTTCAGCCTGTTTTATTTGTAGAGACAGTATATATATATATATATATATATATATATAGCTGATTCTTCGAACAAAAACATGAGAAACAGAAACCTGAAACAGGTGGAATGAGCATTAAGAGTCAGTAGTGAAGACAGAGACCTCTAGTGGTGAAGATAAACTTGACTCAACAATGTAAAAAAGAATATCAAATCATCTCATTACAGAGTTAATTTAAAAAAAAGAGTTAGTCGTTGCAATTGTTAATCTTGATTGATGTTAAAAATTGTCTCTTAATCTATTAGCAAAACCAAAAACATTTAGCTCACAGTTCTTTTCTGACATTTTTTTGTGGGTCTGATCACAGTACATGCAATTACTGTAGCGAGGATGAGGAGCAGAGCGGCCACGCCCACACCAACAAACATCAACACTTTCTCACATACACTCTGCTCATCTGAGAGAGAGAGAGAGAGAGAGAGAGAGAGAGAGAGAAGGTAAAACATATGATCTCATTAAAACCATACACAAGGGACTAGTGTGAAATTAGAATCGACAACAAACAAACACATTTCCTTTCTCAGGAGCGTGGAGTGAGACAGAACTGCTGTTTAAGTCCCACACAATTCAGTATATGCATCAGTGATCTGTCCTCCATTTTAGAGTGGTCTACAGCTACCTGGTCTCACTCTAGAGATCAAACTCCTGCTGTATGCAGATGAACCTGAACCTGCTGTGGCATTAGTGTCAGACCTGGGCCCCGACGGTCAACTCTAACAAACTAAAACTCTCAGAGAAAAAGATTCAATGTAGAAATGTTGCCATATGAACATTAATTTTGTTGTAGAAGAGAATTGTGTTTGTTTTTGTATGTTTCTTACCTTGTTTCTCCACTTCTTCTCCTGGTGGTTTTTGGGTAGAGGTTTCAGTCGCTGTCTCTTCCTTTTTATCTGAGAAGAAGTAAGACAAAACTCGATTTCTAAGTCTGTGTTTCACATCCTCTTGTTTGTGTGTGTGAGTGTGTGTGTGTGCATGCACCTACAGTGCCCTCCATTAATATTGGCACCCTTGGTAACTATAAGCAAAGACGGCTGTGAGAAATTGTCTTTCTTGTTTAACCTTTTGATCTTTTGTTTAAAAAATATTGACAAAAATATTCTGCTCTCATGGACATCCAACAAATGCAAACACAGCACAGGTTTATCCAAAAAATATTTTTGCTAAATATAAGTGTGCAGCAATTATTGGCACCCTTTTAGTCGATATTTTACTTTTAACTTAAAAAACACCAAAGACATGAAATGAGGGGTATCCTATACGTGGAGAGTCCTCCATACAGAACCTTCTCACTTATATTTCGAGGTCCACGCTGGTGGACTCTCCTCTTCAGTTCACGCCACAGGTGTTCTGTGGGTTCAGGTCAGGGGACTGGGATGGTCATGGCAGGACCTTGATTTTGTGCTCAGTAAACCATTTCTGTGTTGATGTTGATGAGTACAGCGCAAGTCTTTTCTTCACATGTCCAATGAATTACAATTAATTTTCTCATTCTAAATGTCTCGTCTCTATAGTAATTCAGCAGAAGCACCATATAAAAAATCATTGGTAAACTGCTGTGCAGTTAGAGAAATGAAACACTTGAGCGCATGTTGTTATAGGAAAATAATCAACTTCAGCATAATGTGACTCCTACATCACACCACTTGGTTGTGGATTATTTTTCCAGACCAGCACACCCCCAAATGTATTCCTCTTTACATAACACAAATAAACACACAAACTGGAGCTGCTTTAGACGTTATAACAGCGCCCAGCTTTCAGGTTGATAAATATAGCACTGTTTGCTTCCAAACAATCCGTTTAAAGAACAGGGATTGTTTCTCACACAGCTAAAGTCCAGGACACCTGCGAGTCATTGATATTCTAGTTGACAGGCTGTTATTCGGTTTATAGTGCGCGTCATTGCGTGTTGCTGAATTTTTATCTTGTATAGATTTCTTTTACTTGTACGCGCAGTCTTGATAAAATTATAAAAGTCTAACAAACAGATTGATGAATAAAGAGCACAAACTTCAAACTGCAGTATGGTAGCACGACCGAAATGCATCTGTGCCGGCTCGGCTGTAATTCCGCAGAAATAAACCCCCAGATCCTCCTTCGTGAGGTCCATGATGGTGAATTCAGCCGTGGTAATGTCGCTGTTTGGCCTCAGAACAAAACGACTCTCATATTTGTTGTAATAAACAGGGAGGCTATTTTCAGCGTGACTTTTCTGTGCTGAGATCAGGAGTGTTAACGTGTAGGAACTCAGACGATACCAGGCCACCTCCTCATGACCGGAGATGACGCACTGCAGTGAAATGCTGCCTTTCTCTCTGATGGTCATTATTTTGGCTGATTTCTCATCGGACAAATCTGAAAATAAAAGAATAAACATATTAAATGTAGGCCTACAGTTTCACCTTTACCTCATGGCATGTCTGGGGTTTTCCTTTAGTTTTAACTCTGAAGGTACGACGCTAATGTAAATCAAATGAAACTTTAATTGTTCTATTTATTGCAAATATGTGTCACAAAGGTGCATTCATTCTATTCAATTTTATTTGTACAGTGCTTTTAACAATGGACACTGTTACAAAGCAGCTTTACAAAAAAAACCCATATAAATACTGGATATTAGTTTTAAATAAGTCAGAGGAGATGGCGGTGAGGAAAAACTCCTCTATGATATAAGGAAGAAACCTAACATTCATACATAACAAAAATAGTTCGAACTCTTTGGAAAACAATAAATTCTGGTCAGATGAAAGTAAACGTACTTTGGTCATAATTCAGCATGTCATGGTCGGAGGACGTAGCGTTATGTGTTTGAGCAACAGACCTACAGTGAAGCATGCTGATTGGAGCATCATGATACAGACCGGCTTCTCTTTAAATGGTACTGGGGCATTACACATCCCTGAAGGAAACATGAATGGAGCGATGTACCAGAACGTATTAGAGGAGAATTTAACATCATCGACCAAGCAACCGGATCTGTGCAGAAGATGGACATTTTAACAAGACAACACCACCACACACCCAGTGTGTTAAGTGAAGAAGGCTGATGTCAGGGGTTTCCCCCTCGCCCTGAATGCAGAAGCACACAGCACACGTAGCAACTCGCTTCACCATGCGTTCGCTTTCACATTCTTTGTGTATTTAAACACGCACTTGCAAGGACGAGCCGATCTTCTCACGCGAGTCTTATTGAACATTTAGGTCAGAGCCAATCAGAGGGATCTTTGTGGGGAATGGAGGACAGTGTGCTGAGAGGAATGGGGCCATTCCAATAATTGCTTCTTTGCTTAGACACGTCTAATCTATAATTACCAACAAAGTACAAATGTCTCACTACTTTTTTCCTGATCAGTTTCTTTTTTAAACATAGCTTTCTTTACGCTTATGAAAACATGTTTTTTGTTCTTATGTATAAATACAAAGTCAAAAAGAAGTATATTAAATAGCAAAACCACAAGTGTTTAAATATTTTCCCGCCTCACTGTACATTCAGCATTATTCAATCCTTTTAGAGATCCTTCTCATCTCCTGTGCATGGGGTACGCAAACAGAATTTAAAAATACATATTCAGAAATAAAGAAGGAGAAATTAGAAGAAGAAGGAAAAGGAAAAAAGAGAAGTGGTAAAAAGAGCAAAAAAAAGAAGAAGAAAGAAAACATGTATTTGTGGATTGTTTTATTAATGTTGTTATTTATTAATGGATGTGTTATCATCCATAACCACTAATCTTCACTGCAGTTCATGATTCCTTGTTTTGCTTTAAAATAAAATAAATATTTTATCCTTACAGTTCATATGGTTTATGATTGTTTTACAGTTCTTTATTTGATTTTGATTATTTTTGTGAGGTGACAGTATATCTAACTTTATTCATAACCAGCACTATAAAGTTAATCATAATCATAATCATAATCATCATCATAATAATAATAATAATAATAATAATAATAATAATAATAATAATAATAATAATAATAATAATAATCAACATACCAGTACAAACAATATTTATTTTTGCATAAGACAACAGAAGGAAGAACAGGTACAGTTCCATCTTGAGCTTTGGGAACAAATGGTAACTCTTGTTCTCAGCTTGCTTTTAAACTTCAAAACCACATGACCAGCAAAGCAAAATCAAATTTCCTGTCTACTTCGAATCACCTCTCCCTCTCTTCTCTCTCTCTTTCTCTTACACATGCTGAATGTACATTATTAATAGAATGTCAGCCATTTTACACAACCGTTTCTCTTTTCTCGAGCAGTTCCAGGTATTAAGCAGGTTCCTGGATTGTAGAAGAAATGTCAGTGACTTTTTTCAGGATGCTAGAGAGGATTTTCTCAGCACACTGAAGCATATGTAGAAACCCTCTGAAGGTAGCAAGATTATACTGTATAGTGTTCAGGACATCCTGCATGGCATCACTTGATGTGGTCTTGCACACTGCACTGTGTTGCACCATGGTCCTGGAGAAACCACATTCCGTTCTGATGGATACTAGCTATAGAGAGGAATGTCAATAAAACCCACTTGACTTGACATCACTCAGCGTCCTAGTTCTTATATTACTGATCAGCTGCACAAAGCCCGTGGGGAAGATTGCCTCAAAGGCTGGCATCTTCCCCAAACCCCCCTGTACAACATGAACAGCAGGAGGTTCCACTTCTGAATATGTTCTGGCTAATACATTATTTAAAACACAGCAGTGCATGATTAAATATATAACTGATTAATCAAACAAAATCACCACAATCAATAGTGCAGTGTCCACTTTAATAGGAACACCTGTACTCATCCATACAGTTATCTAATCAGCCAATCATGTTTCAGCAGTGCGATGCATAAATTCATGCCTCATCTCCTGGGATTTTCACATACAACACTCTCCAGAGTTTACACATCACACCCTTTTTCTTCATTCTGATGTTTGATGTGAACATTACCTGAAGCTTTTGACCTGCATCTGCATGATTTTATGCATTGTGCTGCTGAAACATGATTGGCTGATTAGATAACTGCATTCATGAGCAGGTGTATAAGTCTTCCAGTTTAGGGTGGGCGGTGAGCAGTGTATGAAACCCGCTCAACTGTGTAGAACAGATTTAGAAACTGTATAATTTTTGCATCTATGTGTGATCTAATTCACATTAATGTAAGTTTTATTTTACACTCTAATGCAATCAGTGATAAACAGATGAAACATAGTGTTCACTGTCCTGTGTGCTTGACAGACCACTACAGTCGGGGATCTGGTGTTCGATCGATCTAATAGTTGTAGGCTGTAAAAGATGATCAGTTTGTGATAAAAACACCATTATCTGCACTACCTAACAGGTGGGATATGCGAAGAGCAGAATTTCACTGTGCTGTAAACCTGTGAGTTCAACCAAACTCTGCCTGATGTTACTGACATGATATAAATAGCTTACAGGCCAGTGGTACAGACCAAGAGTGGTGAATTGGATGGAAAGAAAAAACCTTGTTAAGGCCTTCTACCATGTCCTAGATTCAACAGGATGTGGTTTCTCTGTCTTGATATCTGAAAGGCACATCTGTGTATGAAAGTGATATCACGTGCATAGTGAAGAAAACAAACCTGCTGGGAGATTTTAGTTCAGTTCAACACAAATATAAGTTAGTCGCTAACTGGGAAATGTTTTGGTTCAACAGCGCCACCAGCAGTGAGCTATAGGTGTGAACATTTTCAGCCCAAATAGTTGGGTATGGAGAGAGCTTCTTTCATTTTATTGGATTTGATAAATGTTGTGTTTTAAATAAATAACGCGGACTGGTTTGTTTAGTAAATATTATATGTATGGAATAATGCATGATGGACCTTTAATAGCACACAAGTATACTCAACTATTCTCTCTCTATATTCTCTCTCTTCATTCTCTCTCTCTATTCTCTCTCTTTATTCTCTCTCTTCATTCTCTCTCTTTATTATCTCTCTTTAATATAATAACAGAATAAACACAGTTTGTGGTGGTGAGAAACAGTAGAGAAGTGTAAACTCTGAGATGAAGATGTGGGAAAACTTAAAGTTACAGCTTCACCTCTGACTGTTACACAGCGCTGACACTGGAGACTCCTTCCTTACATGTTACATAAACAAATTTCTCCTAACTTCACCATATGAACAATTACACAGATGTTTTATCTGTTCATGTGGAGTGTATACAGTACACGTCTTATACTATATTGGAGGTCGTTACTATAGAAATTATTGTGTTTTATGATGCAGCCTAAACTAACTGCTACTGTTGCTATAGAAAATAAATCCACACTTTCTTATTTGAAAATTTAACAGCTCTGTGGAAAATAATAATAAAAATCAATAAGAATAAGGAGCTAATATATTTAAAATATATAGAGTATCTCACAAAAGTGAGATACTGTATATCCCTAACCCTAACACATTAATGTCTAAACCGCTGGCAACAAAAGTGAGTACACCCCTAAGTGAAAATGTCCAAATTGGACCCAAAGTGTCAATATTTTGTGTGGGGACCATTATTTTCCAGCACTGCCTTAACCCTCTTGGGCATGGAGTTCGCCAGAGCTTCACAGGTTGCCACTGGAGTCCTCTTCCACTCCTCCATGACGACATCACGGAGCTGGTGGATGTTAGAGACCTTGTGCTCCCCCACTTTCAGTTTGAGGATGTCCCACAGATGCTCAATAGGGTTTAGGTCTGGAGACATGCTTGGCCAGTCCATCACCTTCACCCTCAGCTTCTTTAGTAAGGCAGTGGTCGTCTTGGAGGTGTGTTTGGGGTCGTTATCATGCTGGAATACTGCACACTGATCATGTTCTGCTTCAGTATGTCACAGTACATGTTGGCATTCATGGTTCCCTCAATGAACTGTAGCTCCCCAGTGCCAGCAGCACTCATGCAGCCCCAGACCATGACACTCCCACCACCATGCTCGACTGTAGGCAAGACACACTTGTCTTTGTACTCCTCACCTGGTTACCAAATAAGTTTATCTTGGTCTCATCAGACCACAGGACATGGTTCAGTAATCCATGTCCTTAATCTGCTTGACTTCAGCAAACTGTTTGCGGGCTTTCTTTTGCATAATCCTTAGAAGAGGCGTTTTTATAAGGGGTGAACCCCCCCCTTCAACCTCTGCAGCAATGCTGGCAGCACTCATACATCTATTCATTGAGAGAACCATGAATGCCAACATGTACTCTGACAATGGACAGAGCATGATCAGTATGCAGTATTCCAGCATGATAACGATGATAACGAAACACAGTGAACTGTATGAATCTGTGCTCTTGTCTGACCTTGGAATTCACTCTGAACAACTCTGATCCAGTACATGTGTGTAAATGCAGACAGTCTCTTGGATTACTATCTAAGATCACTAGGCCTTTCTGTGGTATCAATACATCACTCAGTGTGTTCTTTTTAAATTCAGACACAGAGCTGATTCAACAAGAAATAAAAAGATTTCTCTCGGAATTAGACGTTAACAAACTTCGAGATGTGGTCAGTCACCTTTGTTTTGTGGTGGGGGTTCAGAGGACACAGGACCTTGCACTAATAGAGGCGATAGATCTTCAGGACTTCTCAGAATTGCTCAGTTTATCAGTTCACATCTACCAAAAACCCTGCAACCCGAAACACACAGGGTATATTGGATGTACTTCCTGCAGGTGCGTGCATTCAGATTCCAATCATTTTCTCCAAACAGCACGATCACTTGTATTGTTTGTCAACTCTGTTAACCTTTTATAAGATTTTCCTGTTTCCACAGATGTGTTTGTATTTAGCAGCAATTACATTTAATCAAAAGTAGTAATGGATTTAATTGCTAATTCAACATGTTGGCAGTCCAGATCCATGGTTAAACAAAAACTGTGAAGCTCTCCAGAGTCCACTTGCAGTTTTATTTTATGCTCTTAAGTGCTTTGGTCAAATCCGACATTTAGTGTTAAAAGCTTTGTACACACAACATATGCACTTTTTCACATATCTGCTGTTTTTATTTACATTATTAACATCTCCTCTTGTTTGAGATTCCAGTGTAAATAAAACTGGACAGACTAGCAAGAATAGTCACAGAGATATGGAAATATAATGAAAGTAAATTGCATCAGGTTGGCCAAGGACAAAATAATAAACAAACACCCCAATAACCGAAAGAACAAGAAACTGACTTCACTATTTTAGTAGAAGACAACAAATGACAAACTGCTTCCTTTTCTTCTGAACTAACAAAAAATTCCAGAGAAACACCCAAACCCAACAAAAAAGGCAGATCAAACTTACATCTAGTGACTTTAAGAACAAAGGTGGACAGTGGTAGCTGAGTGGTTAAGATGTTGGACTATCAAACTGCCCAGAGCGAGACCCTCAGCCCTCAAATGCTCAGTTGTATAAATGAGATAAATGTAAGTTGCTCTGGATAATGTGCCAAATATGATTAATGTAAACACGATTATATAGATTATAGGAATATATTTAAAAAATCTAGCAATTAAAACCAAAAATGGACACAAAACCTGCTTAAGGTCTTTCAATGAGAAATAAAAATACAAATCAAGTCACACAGCAGAATCACAAATGACTGAGCACGAAGCCGGTTGATCACTCCCGGTCACGTAATGCCGTCAGAACACCTGCAGGAGGTGATCCCTCAGGGAACTGACAGTGACCTCAGCACAGGATATCTGCACACAGAAAGCACACAATTAAAACAGACACACAACAGTGTAAGATTATATGTTCATGAAAACTGTTTAATGTTTCTGTGTTATTTTATATTATGTATCATTTATTTGATATCTATTTTATTTTTCAGTGATGGAGGTCACGTTCTTGATGAGTGGTAAGTAGATTAGCAACCATAACCATAGATAGCAGACCTTTTACATGAGAACTCATGTCTAACAGGATATTCAGCAGGATGTGGTTATGATCTGTCTGAAATAAAAAACCAAAGCTGAACCAGAATCTGACTCCATGCTCATGAACAACATAATGAAAACCACAACAAAGCTCACAGCTGATAAAGAAACATGACAAAAGCCAGTTCCAGACCTGATTGAATTAATGCTGCAAAATACGTTTGTCTTCAGAACATGGACTTCAGGTGGGTGTGGCCATGGGTACCTCTTATCAACAAGAGTACATCAAATGAGTGTCAGTCATTTTGGAGTGTCCACATCTGTCATGTATCACGTACACTGTATACCATCTAGTGACCCTTCCTATTGAAGTTGACCAAGTGAGACACTGATTGGTGTGTAAAGTAAAAAAATGCAAACTAAGTTTATTTAAATGCAATAGTAAATGTGTTTGCCAGTGATCCTGACCCCTTCTGCTCTCCGGACCTGCCTGATCCATCCTGACATTCTACTTCTTGTTGGAGTTCTCATCAGTTGGAAGTCACATGCTGCTGCTGAGGAAGTCCCACATGGTGCAGACTAAATATCACTGAGGTTAATGAGGACGGTTCCACTTAAACATCATAAAGATGCTTTGGACCTCAGTTCATATGAACAGTTATGCTATAATAGCTTTTGCACTACAATTACCACAAACAGTTCTGCACTCGAGTCTCCATCAGTGAACAGTGGAGAAGTTCAACACAACAGACTTCCTGTAGAAACTGTAATGAACTTCCTGCTTACACAACTGCTCTATTTCAGCATGTAGTATTAGCACATTTATAGATGGGGTGTATTTATTTATAATCGCACTATCCGGTGTCCCCCAGATGAGGACGGGTTTCCTTTTGAGTCTGGTTCCTCTCAAGGTTTCTTCCTCAGATCGTCTCCTCTGACTGATCATTAGAGATACATTCATATATTTAACATCTCTATCCTGTGTGTATATTTCTGTAACGCTGCTCTGGGACAACGTCCACTGTTACACACGCTATACACATAAAACTGAACTGAATTGAATAAAGCCTTTAGAAACTTTCTTAGCCAGTAAAGAGGGGACAATGTATGCAAGGCGGGAATACACCTGGTGGGATCCATCCCAGGGCACAATTCATACACTTATTCACACCTAGAGTCAATTTAGCAAAACCAATCCTCCTACTGGCATGATTCTGGGAGCTAAGAGAAAATCTGAAGGAAACCTGCTGCGCTGGAAATTGCATTACTCAGGATCCGTCTTGACTGGAGTGTATTGGGCAGCCTCCTTCCTCAAATCCACACAACCTGAAACAAAAGGATGTACAACTATGTAAATCAACCTCAAGGATCGATGTTTTGATCCTGAGATGCTTTTCTGCTCACCACAGTTATAAAGAGTTATATATGAATTATTATATTTTTCCTGGCGGCTGGAACCAATCTAGCCATTTACTTCTGCTCAGTTTTTGTTTTTTGCACCATTCTGTGTAAACTCTAGAGACTTTTGTGTGTGAAAATCCCAGGAGATCAGCAGTTTATGGATAATGGATACATAAGATCTTCTGAATGGCAAGTTCAGTTATAAATCCTTGTCAGATGGGATTATTAATAACAGCAAAATTACTTGCTGTTATGTTGAATAATTGATTTACAGAGTACAACCAGTCTTAAATATCATTTAGATTCTAAGCACACAGCTAATCCAGCCAGTGTTTTGTTCTTCTGTTTGAAGTTCTCATCACCTGAAAATCAGTCAATTATGGCCCCACATGGTCAGCCTAAAGATCACCATGAGGTTACTGTGGATTGTACCACATGGAAACCATAACAATGGCTGTGAATGTTCTTCCTTGGATAGATTTAGGAATGTAATTGTTAAGGACAATTTGCACTCAAGTCACCATCATTGAACAGTTAATAAATTCAGTTCTATAATGAATTAAAAAATAACTCTGATACTCATATTCATAATTCGCTCATAAGCTCATATATTTCCTGGTTACACAACTGCACTATTTGACCATGTAGTTCACATTTATAGAAGGGGTGTATTTATTTATACTCTGGTATCACCTACATGAGGATCGGTTTCCTTTAGCGTCTGGTTCGTTTTAAGGTTTCTTCCTCATATCGTCTCAGGGAGTTTTTCTTTGCCACCCTTGACTGTGGCTGCTCATTAGTGATACATATATAAATTTACAATTTATATCCAGAATTTATGTATTTTTGTAAATCTGGATATAAATGAAAACAAAATTGATAAACTTTAAGTTAAAACTTTATATATAACCCAGATTCTGCTTATGGGTCAATGTTTCCATCTGATACTCACCACGATCATCATGTGGTTTTTTCAGCAGTGGCTGTTTTTCTTGGTCAGTAGGATTGTCATGTGGTGCAGCATCAGGATTGTCTTGTGGTGCAGCATCAGGATTGTCTTGTGGTGCAGCAGTAGGATTGTCTTGTGGTGCAGCATCAGGATTGTCTTGTGGTGCAGCATCAGGATTGTCTTGTGGTGCAGCAGTAGGATTGTCTTGTGGTGCAGCAGTAGGATTGTCTTGTGGTGCAGCAGTAGGATTGTCTTGTGGTGCAGCAGTAGGATTGTCTTGTGGTGCAGCAGTAGGATTGTCTTGTGGTGCAGCATCAGGATTGTCTTGTGGTGCAGCATCAGGATTGTCTTGTGGTGCAGCAGTAGGATTGTCTTGTGGTGCAGCAGTAGGATTGTCTTGTGGAATTTTGTGCAATGCGAAAGTTTTAAATTTATTACTTACAAATCCATAATAAAATTTAATAAATCTATAAACCTGCATAAAATTTGTATATTATATATATATTGCTGAATAGTAATTAAACTGTTTATAACTACATTTATTCAGTTTTTTAAACACTTTAAACAATTAATTGCTTTGTAAAAAAAAAAAAATTGAACAGCCTTGCAAAAAATTTTAAACAACCTTTAAAACTGACAAAGTGACAAACATTTCACTCCATTTTCACAGGTTGAAAAGTAATTGGACAAACTATGATAATTATAAATATTAGGTTTATTTTTAATAATTGGATACAAATCCTACGCAGTCAATGTCTACCTGAAGTCTGAAACTCATGGACATCACCAAATGCGGAGTTTCCTTCTGTGAGATGGTTTGCCAGGCCTTTACTGAAGACACCTTAAGTTGCTGCCTGTTTGTGGCTCTTTCTGCCTTCAGTTTTGTTAAGTGAAATGATTAATTAGGTTGAGATCATTGGCCATTTAGTAACATTTAATTTCATTTCCTTAAAAGCTTTTGGTTTTTCAGCACCTGACTGAATCTGAGCAGAAAGTAAAGCTCTATACACCAGAATTAATGCTGCTCCTTCTATCAGCAGTCACATCATCAATAAACATCAGTGACCAATTCCACCAGCAGCCATACATGCCCATGCCATAACACTTCCTCCACCATGTTTAACAGATGATGTGGTATGATTTGGATCATGAGCTGGGCTGGATTATCCAATGGGCATTATGGGCACGGGCCGAAAATAGAAGGCAATCTCTGGTTGGGCCACACAAGATTAAAAACAGGCACACCACTAAACATCTATGGTGACCTAGGCCGTTGAGAGTGTAGCACATGAAAGTAGCTGCCCCTGGAAAGCCAAGGAGAAGACGTATACAGTGTGTGCGTGTGTCTGTGTGTGTCTTAATAATTTTGAAGTACAGAGACCATACCTCCACCCATCCAGTCCAACACTTTAGGAATTTAGGGCTGCTCATGCTGCACATACCAATGCCAACTGTTACTATCAATAAGGGGTTTCAAACCTAAATTCTGCCCAGGACTTTGTGCCTCATCAGCTTTTGACAGAACATAATTTAAAGCCATTCAGTTTTAAACATATATATTTTTTCTATTGATTGATGTTTCTAGAGGGGAAATGACCTTTTACACTATTCTCATGTATTAACTGTTAGGTGATGATATTTACTATACAGATCAGTGAATCACAAAAGGCCCACATGCAGAGTTGGGGAAAGGGGCTTTTCAGTTGAATTTTATAGTAATGTAATTAACACGATGTGATATGTTGGTAAAATGTGCACTGAATGATTAAATAACAAAAACGTGGCATCACCGCTACTACTTTCTGCATCCACCCAAAATGCGTGGGCATTTTAATTGTACCTATCACAAAACAGATGATAAAACATCTGCATGAACTCCTCTGTTTTTGTAACAAAGAAACAGGCCACAGCTGCCGATTAAACTGCTTATCAGTCAATTGTACAATTATTTTTGAGCCTGTGAAAATAACTAATTAAAGAACATTAGTACAAATTGCTGTAATTCCTAAACAGTTAATGCAATATTTTTCTTAAACCCCTTGAATTAAAGTTTAAAGTCTACACTTCAACCACATCTTGATCACGTAATTTCAAGTCAATCCATTGTGGTGGGTGTACAGAGGCAAATGTATGAAAATCATGTCACTGTCCAAATACTTATGGATGTGACTGTATGTGTTCTGCAGTTTCATGTACTCTGATTTCTTTGCTGTATTTACATATGGCTACCTTTAAAAGAAAACTCCATCCAAACCTTCTGTGATAACTGAGCAAATATGCTTCAGAAATATAATCCCAAAAAGTAGACAACTCAAGATAAACATAATACAGGGCACACACAAACAAACTTGAAACTCCAGTAAAATAAAGAATATACTGTACTCTAGAGAAAAGTCAACATGCAGTGCTACTCACCAGATCTTTTACCAAAGAAGCACAGTGCAGTCACAATCCATCCAATCACTGCAATCACTGCTATCACTGCAATCACGGCAATCGCTACTATGTACCCATCTGCCAAAACAATGAAAGATCTAATGAACAATATTGTTCTAAAATACAGCAAAATACTACAACACTAATGAAGACTGAATTGACCCAAATGATGTCATTACACATAAAGTCCCAAAAAAAGTCATTTAACACCCTTCTGCTAACTAAACTCTGGCCACTTTGGTTTATTTAAATTATTATATAGGTTATATAAATCTACATTTAGAAAAATTAACAAATCTGAGTTGAAAATAGAGAAAGTTGATCTCCAGGTCCTCTTTTGTTTTGGCAAAACACAAAGCCCCGGTTAATCCCATCAGTTTAACTACACTAGAAATGACTGTTTATTCCAAAAGTTACTCCACTTATACAATTATATTATATAACCAACAAATTATGTACTGTATAATCATATTTATAAAATCCCAATAAAATTAAGCATGAAACTTAAAATGTTGCCCAATTCTATATGTAAAACAATGGAAATATTGAAAATAATGGAATTTTTTATTTATTTTTGAGCAAAAAAAAATCCCTTTATTTTACTGAGTTGAGTAATTTAAAATGTATGCAGTGCAACACCTTCATTAGTACAACACAATTAACACTTAACATCTGTTATCCTGGAAATAACTAGAGTAATATTATATATACCATCATACACTTATTAATGGGGCTATATAATTTTATATACATACATACATACATACATATATATATATATATATATATATATATATATATATATATATATATATATATATAAACAGTATCTCACCCCCTCACACGTTTGTAAATATTTGATGATATATTTTCATGTGACAACACTGAAGAAATGACACTTTGCTACAATGTAAAGTAGTGAGTGTACAGCTTGTGTAACAGTGTCAATTTACTGTCTCCTCAAAATAACTCAACACACAGACATTAATGTCTAAACCAGTGGCAACAAAAGTAAGTACACCCCTAAGTGAAAATGTCCAAATTGGGCCCAATTAGCCATTTTTCCTTCCCCGGTGTCATGTGACTTGTTAGTGTTACAGGGTCTCAGGTGTGAATGGGGAGCAGGTGTGTTAAATTTGGTGTCATCGCTCTCACACTCCCTCATACTGGTCACTGGAAGTTCAACATGGCACCTCATGGTAAATAAGCCCTCTTGTACCTGATGTGGCTTCTTTTCTCAACACAATTCCTCATACACACACACACTTTTCACTGTAGTCTATATTTGTTTAAAAAAATTTAAAATCAACAATACACAATAGACTCTCCTGCTGTGTTTTTGTCCATGGTACATCAGGTCTTATCTACTCAGTACATGGACGACATTCTTTTATCAGTTGAAGGACATGGGCTCTGCACAGAGGGCTCTCTAAAACTCTTGACCCACCTGGCTCAGTGCAGTTTCATTCCCCCCTAAGTAAACTTCAGCTCTGTCAGACAATGGTCCAATATCTGGGCTTTCATATGTGGTGAAATGGGTTTCCCCGTGAGTCATCTTGAGGGGGGCGTGTCTTGGAGTAGTATTTAAGGAAGTGGTTTTCGACTGACTGGTACGTCGTTCAGTCAGTGAAAGGACTTCCTGGTTAGTGACGTGGGATACAGGTAGCTAGGTGTGCGTGTAGGTGAAACCTCGGCTCAACAGGTAAGCACTGCTTGTTTTTCCATTTGCTTAAATGACTCTTTTTGAGATAGAATCTGAGCTGTTTGTTCGGGTTGTGGGTTTTAGTGCGGTTGGTATTTGCTTTGAACTCGATGTATACGCCCAGTGGACCGCAATGCAAGAAACTTGTGTTGGTGTCAGGCGCTCATGCTCAACATACTATTACGGCCTCTCTGCTTTGTCATACATCTAACGTTGTGTCTGCTTTAGTTTGCTATTAGCACGTAGAGTGGTGAGTGCGTTGTCTCCCCTCCTCGTACTCGTAAGTGGAGCATAGGATCACCAGCTCTGAGGTATGTATGTTAAAGCAACGCTGTGCAGTCTATTTTTAGAACAAGCTGCTAATCGTAATTTTAGCATTTGTTGTGCTTTACAGAGTGGCCTATATGCTGGCTATACTCATCGGCTGTTTCCACGTCCTAAGAGACTGCTGCTTTGTCTCCTTTTTTAGTAATGTCATGTTTAATTATTAGGATATCTGTTTAGTTTGTGATCTTTCTAGCCACTGGCTCTGGCTGGTGCTAGGATTTTTGTTTTGTTTGTTTTAATGCATGCTTTGGCTATGCGGTGGTGCCATGTCGCCGTTTCTTTGTCCTAACCTGCATGCACTTTGTATTTTTATTTGTTGGTTGTGGGATAAACCCCGCTCTGCTTGTGTTACTACTCTGCTTGTTGTGTATGTTGTGTGTGGGTGTGTATGCATGTTGGTGTACAATCCCAATGCTGTGGCCAGGGTGGTTGTCCCATTTTGACCATTGATCTGTGTGGAGCTGGAGCACCAAACCTGCTGCTCAAGATAAGTAGCTATTTGTAGTATTGCTAGCATACCTGGCTTGTAAGATCAACCACTCTGTTAATCAGTGCTTGTGTTTTCTCTTTCCCGTTGGAAACAGGAACAGTGTGGCCCACGTGAGAGGAGGACTGAGTTCGTGGTGGAGGCTTTCACTTTCCCTTGCTGTGTGCACATTGAGGTGTCTTTTGTTTGGATTGTAGTGTTTCTCTCACGCATGGTGTATTTTCTGGACCCCCTCCCCTCTGTCGTGCAGTAGTCCAGCTCGCTGTGGTAAGCATTTCCCCTGTTCTAGTTACCCCCTCCCCTGAGACCAGGTCACTCGCCCAATAGCAAGGTGCTAGTCAACCCCATAGCTACAGTGCTTATATAGCAGCCCCCTGGTCGCTGTGTTGGTGGGACCTCTCCGTCAGAGTGTCAATTGTATGGTCATGTTTTACCGTGCAACGGTCATAATTAATGTGTTTTGCTGGAATAAATATCGTTGATGTAACGCATGTCTCCGGCTCCTTGAGTTTACGAACCTGTGTGCTCGAATTAACCTTAGGGGTTATTCTAGTTTAGTTCCTTGTCCTGGGGGCCGGCCTCCCGTCCCCTAGGTGGCGTAGTCGATGCAACAAATCCTCAGATTCACCTTGTCACCTGCCACACATATCTCTCAGCGACAGCGCCACTTAACCAGCAACTGCGAGCACACCATTGTCGATGTCACACCTCCAGCCATACAAAGTGGTATGCTGAGTTTTCTGGGACTTATAAACTATTTTTGTCAGTCCATTCCTGACTGCCCACACCAAGACAAAATTCTCAGATGTAGTTATCTCAAGGACTCTACACAGAACACACGAATACGCTAAGGAGATGATGAAATCTTTTTTTTAATCTAAAATAGGCATTAAGCTCAGCTCCGGCTCTGGGACTCCCGGACTAAAAATCGTCTAAACATCGTGCTCGGAAGAGCCTGCACCTGAAGCTTGGCTGTAACATAATCTACATACATGACACCTCATCAATTCACTTTGATCTGTCACAGCATGTTCTAAACCTAATGACTCAACATTTTTATGTGGCTATTCTGTTTGTTCATTACCAAATATTGTTCATGAGACTCACTCTATCCCCTTTAATTTTGCTCGGCTACAGAATTAAGTTGCTCTTGCGCGTGCTTGTCATCTCTTTAAGGGTAAGACTGATACTATTTACACTGATTTACATTATGTTTTTTGTGACTCACATGATTTTGTTTGTTGTTGGAAAAACACTGAACCTTCTTCTTAGGTACGGTATTCTGCACTCAGAAATTTATATAGTCAGTTACACAGTGACTGAGACTGTCAATGTCCTCCCCATGTGAACTACAAATTATTTCCCAGTCCATGGTCTCAAAACAGTCTCAGTGCCTCACTGGTCTCCTCAGACCATTTTCTCACATACCTTGTGATTGGAGGTTGTCTATTCACCAAAGGTATGAAGACAGACAGCAGATGGACCAATTTGTGATCTGAGTGGCCGAGCGTGGGAAGGGGTGAAGAGCTGTATTCATTCTTTGTGTTTGCATTCAGCAGATCCAATGTTTTAGTGCCCCTAGTGTGGCATTTAACATTTAACATTTAACAAGTATGTTTATATTGGTGATGGACGATTTATTAACTGAAATATAATGCGGTTTGTTATCTTGTTATTCTCACATCTATATGTGCACACCTTAGTAGCAAAACATGATGATCTCCAACTGATTGATATTCTATAATATCTGTGTAGATATTCATGGTGTAGAACCCCCCCCCCCCCTTTAATGTCTGCATGATAGGGCGCATATGTCACAGGGTTAGGCTTAGGCAGTGCACAGGCAGTACACAGGCAGTGTGTCCAACACTATGATTTTCACATGGTTACCAGTTTCTATAGCAACCCCCTGGTTATAATCCTAAAATATTAGCCAACTTTCCATAAAATGTCAATGATGTCTTCAAAGGGGCTTGCCTGATGTCCCATTGATGCTAAGCAGGGTGTTCTGGCACACTATTGCTGCCGTCACAACATCCAGGTGGATGCAATACACTGGTGGTAAAAGTGTGAACGTGCTTTGAGTGTCTAGAAAAGCACTATATAAATGTAATTGTTATTAATTAATCAAGACTCGCATGTGAAGCCAGGTCTGTGTTGATCTCCATGATCAAAAAAATTACGTTGTAATAATATACAGTCTTTAACCTATAAGATGCATGTGATATCTTCTGAACGCCGGTACTGAAAATCTCTCTCTCTGCCTTCAGCATGATTTTCAGTGATGTTATTCTATGTCGCTGTTGTTTTACCATAGCTGAGAATGAATGTAGCATCTTTGTCATTAAATGTGTACTGGGAGAAGAAGTACCTGGTCCCCTGGGTGGAACTCTCGAGGCTGCGCCGGGCGGTTGTACACCCGCTGCTGTTCCTCCTGGGCGACGCGCATGTGCTGTTGGACTATCGGTCCCACTCGGTCGATCCGGTCTTGCATTTCTCGTACATATTCCACGACCGAGCGGTACGGGGACGGCTGTTCCTCCCAGGCTTCGCGGGCAACGTCCAGTAGTCCTCGAGGGCGCCGGCCGAACAGCAGCTCGAAGGGGGTGAAGCCGGTGGATGCCTGGGGACACTCCCGGACAGCAAAGAGTACGTAAGGGAGGAGGAGGTCCCAGTTCCTCCCTTCTTCGTCTACCACCCGCCGCAGCATTCGTTTGAGCGTCTGGTTGAAACGTTCGACCAGCCCGTCAGTCTGGGGGTGGTAGACCGACGTCTTCAGGTGCTTCACCTGCAACAGCCGACACAGATCAGACATTAACTTGGAGACAAAGGGCGTACCTTGGTCGGTTAGGATGTCTTTGGGGATTCCCACGCGGCTGAACAAGAGTACCAGTTCCCTTGCGATGTTGGGGGAGGTGGCTTTGCATAGTGGTACCGCCTCCGGGTACCGGGTGGCGTACTCCACGATCACCAGGATGTACTCGTGGCCCCGGGCCGACTTATGGAGGGGCCCCACGAGGCCCATGCCGATACGCTCGAAGGGAACGCTGATGATGGGTAGAGGGATGAGGGGCACCGGCGGGGGCCTCCGGGGAGCGGTGCATTGGCACTAGGGACACTGCTGGCAGAACTTCTGGACCTCGGCGCTCATCCCGGGCCACACGAATCGGTCCCTCAGTTTTTCCACTGTGTTCCGCGGTCCCAGGTGACCGCCGAGCGGATGGACATGGGCGAGATGCATGACGAGTGGCGCTTTCGTCCTTGGTACCACCAGGAGATCTACCTGCTCCCCGCGGCGGCAGGCCCGTTAGTAGAGGAGGCCACCCCGGACGAGGAAGTACGAGGCGGGAAGTCTCAGGTCGGGGTTTTGGTCGACCCCCTCTACAACCCGTACTTGGGCCCAGCAGTGCTTGAGTCGGTCGTCCTCCTTCTGTTCCTGACCAAAGCTCCCCTCTCGGTTTACCTGATGGACGACAACCGACATAGGCTTAGTTGATATAGCGTACTCACCTTCGGGAGTGGCGTCCCCGTTGTCCTGGGCCAGGTAAGCGGTCCGGGCCCAGGTCCTCTGCTTCTGACGTCGTGGCTTCCCTGTCTCGGCTGTCGGGACTTCCCGGGTGTCCCCATGAACGCAGGTCACAGTGAGGCTTCCCCCTGGTCAGAGTCCGCTGGATGGACGGTCGTGCGAGGGTCACCGATCTCCCGGTGTCCAGCAGCACAGTGATCGGCCTCCCTTCAATCCACACCTTCTGGGTGGGCCCCTCCGGCAACTGTCGTACATGGAGGGTGCAGCCGGCCAGCCAAGGTTTCTGGGTCGGTCCGGGAGGCCCCAGTTCCGGCTCCGTGGGCATGGGCTCGTCGGTGGGCTTTACTTGAGCGGGCGACCTCCGGCGGGTTCGCCAAGTGCCGGCTGGGCGTGGCCGGTCAGACCGGACTCCCGAGGCCCCTAGGGGTAGGTCCGAGGGCTGTGGCACTTGCGGGTCGAGCTCGAGGGTGGTGGTGGTGCGCTCCAGGGCTGCCAGGAGCTCCTGGGGCGTTCGAGGTGCTTGGACCCCCACGGCCTGCCGTACCATCCGGGGTAACACCCTCAGGAACCGATCCATAGCCAGCTTTTCTGCCACCTCAAGGGCCGTATGCTGGTCTGGCCGGAGCCACCTTTTGGTGAGTCGGATGAGGGCGTTCAGCTGTCTGCGGGGCCGCGCCGCCGGCTGATAGACCCAGCGATGGAACTCGGCGGCCGCTTGGGGAGAGCTTCGGCCGCACCACGCCAGAATGCCCTCCTTCATGGTGCGGTAGTCTGCCGCATCCTCCGGCTCGAGACTGTAATAGGCCTCGCGGGCCTCTCCTGTGAGTAGGGGACCTACGGTGCGGGGCCAGTCATCCTTATCCCAGCCCACGCGGCGGGCGATGGTTTCGAAGGTTTCCAGGTACGCCACCAGGTTGTCATCAGGAGCCAGGGAGGGGGGAGTAGGCGGCATAGCTCACGTCCCGGGTCCGGGAGAGGCGTGGAGGTCGCGCGGGACAGTAGCGCCACCAGTCTCTGTCGCCACCTGGAGGCTTTCCGTAAGTTGTTGGGTGACGGCCTGTTGCTGTACACTGGTCTGCAACAGCTGCTGTAATGTCTGCTCCATTTTTTTTTTTTTTTTTTTTAGGTGAGGGGCTGTTCTGTGCTCATGCCCGCATCCTCCACCAGTGTAGCGGGATGGGCGATGCACAGAGACACGGAGGCGGAAGTAGACCAAAAAACTCAGGCATTATTCTTGGTTTGGTAGAGTGTAGGTCCGGGGGGCATGTGTGTAGGTCTGCGGGCGCCGTGACGCTTGCGGGGGCGTGTCGGGGGAATCCCGGAAGAAGCCTTGGGGTTCTCGGGCATTCCCAACCATTTCGGTAAGTCGGTACTCAACTTCCCCGGGGCGGAAGGGCGTCCTTTTATTTCTGCCATCCGGGTCGCGAGTGGTGGAATTCTTCCGTCCGATCCTCCAATCCCCGGACGGTACGGCATCGGTGGGTCCTCCCCGGCATGGTGTCCTTTCCGGTTGACGCAAGGCCCACCGCGGGGCTGCCTGCTTCGTGCCGGTACGGCAGTTGGAGAAGGAGCGATTCTCTTTACCCTCGCGCCGAGTGTCAGTCCGTCGCGACACATGACACTGGATATTCAAATTTGATCAAGTCAAGTTGCCATTCTCCTTTTAGGTGTATAATTCTCACTAATCTGGTTATATAACTTGATATGCAGTTTTCCAGATAAACAGATAATGAGGCATTGCAGGGCAGCGTGACATAAAAGTTGCTCTCAGCCATGGTTGTTTTTTTTTTATGCGGATGCTACCTATGCAGGTCATATGTTTTTATGGGGCCTGTACATTAACCAATTTTTTCTGATCAATCCATGATGCTGTCACGGTTCCCCCTTGAAGCAGCACGCTCATGCGTAGTTGCGCGAGTGCTTGCACGTCTGTTGTGACATTTTAACATGTGCTTTTGTTTTCGTTTCTGTCAATGGCTGGGAGGGCACGTGTGTTTTGTTTATGTTCGTCATGACCCCGCCCCGTGTCTTTCATAGGTTGAATCCCCACGTGTGTCTGTATTACTTCCAGCTGGAAGCCATTTACGTTAATTCATGCCGGTTTATATACTACGCGCGGTACTACACACGGCACGGTTAATTAAACATAGGATCACGTTCCTTGTTAGTTATAGTTCACGCTGGGTTATCGGCTCCCAGATCATTGTCATAGCTCACGTTAATGTTTATGCTTATGTTTGTTTCTCGACCCTGTTTTCCGTGCCACGTTGTTGATATCTGCCTTACCCCAAGTTTATGCCTGTTTGCCGTTCGCCTGACCTTCGCTTGTTTTCTGACTACGCCTTTGGATTACGTTTTGGATTTGTCTGCCTGCCTCTTTGTAAATAAACTACACTCGTTCTTAAGTGCGCTTACCTCCTTCCTTCATCCGCTCTGTCACGAGTTGTGACAGATGCGAATTTTGTAGGTCAACAGAGCCAGCAAACCAACACTAACATTTTCCGGCCTTGTTTCTTCTTGTCTAAAATTTTTTCCACTTTAAATGTCTTGATTTTGTTCACAAATCAAGATTTTTTGGTAATTCCTCTTCATAAAAAATGCCATCAGTGACATTGCCGTCAGAATCACACAATCTGTAGATGCACGGGTTGCGTGGTATGCATCCTGTTATAGTAATAAACTCATGCGTATAGGTTTCCTTATACCTGTTTGTGAATAGCCCTCTTACTATAGAAACTTGTGATAAGGTGACGTGGCAATTAAACACATCGCATGATATATAAACGACACCTGTGAACTGCGCCTACAGCCTCTATTATCTTCAGCGATGCTGCATGTTGGTTGTTTGTGTAACGAAAACAAAAAGACTCTTCCTTTTCTCAAAATCTCAGAATTTTTCTATCCCGTTAAAAAAAGAGAAAAACAAAAGAATGAGTGAGAGAGACAAGTATGAGTCAGAGAATTCAGGAAGTGTGTTACATACATTTCATCACTGGGAGTGGTGCACAATTTCTGTCCGAAGTGTCTAGGGTGAACCTCAAAAGTATGCTTTCTTCAGTGCAGTGGACAACTTTTCTAGGGGTTATAATGATTCTACTACAATGAGGGCGTTCCTATCCCCAAAATGCGTACAGTCAATCCTATCAACACTGAGCAAGGTAAAGCTAGATCTGGGCATGTGAGACTCTTTGTGAGACTGTTGAAACTTATGGCAGCAGCAGCCAACGTCAGAACATTCGGCGTATTGCATGAGACCGTTCAGTAATGGCTGAAAAGTTGGGGGTTTTGTCCGAGGACGAAACCTCTGAGAGTAATCAGTGTCACACAGTTTCACGCAGACCCTAATTTTCGTTTGAAGATCTAAAACCTTATAATATGAGATACAGTGGAGGAAATAAGTATTGGACCGTCAACATTTTTGTCAGAAAAATATATTTCCATTGAATTGTGTGTGTGAGTGTGCGCTGCGATGGACTGGCACCCTGTCAAGGGTGTACCCTGCCTCGTGCCCGATGCTTTCTGGGATAGACTCCAGGTTCCCCGCGACCCTGAAGAATGAGTAAACGGTAGAAGATGGATGGATGTATATTTCCATTGAGATTATGCACATGAAATTTTCACCAGACATCAGTATTAACTCAAGAAATCCAGAAAAATTAAGAATTCTCAAGATTAAAGTCCATAAAATTGTACGTAATAAAGTGGAATGACACAGGAAAAAAATATTGAACACACTAAGAAAAATAAGCCTCTCTCCAAGGCAAGGTAAGGCAAACAACCAGCTGAAATCCATAAGTAATTATACCCCTTATCTGTGCAATTTAATATCAGCTGCGTTAGTAAATTTATGGTCTATAAAATGTTTTTTGTTATCAAGGTGTCACACAAAAAACATCTTATGATGGGTAAAAGCAAAGAGCTCTCCCAAGACCTTCACAACCTTACTGCTGCAAAACATTGATGGAATTGATGAACAGATGTATTTCTAAACTTCTTAATCCTCCAGTAAGCACCATTGTGGCCATTATGCACAAGTGGAAGCAACATCACTCCTTCATCAAACTGCCATGCACGGGAAAACTTGGAGGCAGCAGGTACCATTGTCAAAGAGAAACAATAGGCAATGCACTCGACTGCTCACGCTCACCTCACAAGACTCCATTACTAAAGAAAAGGCATGTTGAAGCTCATTTACAGTTTGCTATATCTCATTTGATCAAGCCTATGAAATACTGGGAGAGTGTAGTCTGGTCAGACGAGAGAAAAACTGAACTTGTTGGCTGTGATACTACACACCATGCTTGAAGAAGAAATGGCGCTGCACATCACCCTAAAAACACTACACCTACAGTGAAGTTTGGAGGTGGAGGCATCATGGTGTGTAGCTGTTTTTCATCACATGGTACTGGCAGACTTCATATAACTGAAGGAACGATGAATGGAGCCCCTTACCAGGAGATTCTTGAGAAGAACCTGATGCCATCCACCAGGATGATGAAGATGAGATGTGGGTGGAGCTTCCAGCAGAACAATGATCCAAAGCATACAGTTAAGGAAACTCTCAATTGGTTTCAGAGAAAAAAAATCAAGGTGTTAGAACGTCTCAGTCAATCACCTGACTCGAATCCAACTGAAGATTTATAGACGCTATGTTTAGAAGAACGGGTCAAAATCACACCTGAATACAGCGGAACATTCATTTCTTTATACAGGAAGTATCTTGAAGCTGTCATTACAAACAAAAGGCTTCTCCACTAAGTATTAAATACATTTCAGTTAGCGTGTTCAATACTTTTTCCCCATGCCATTCCACTTTATTACAAATAACTTTATTTATGGACTTTAATGATGTGAACTCTTTATATTTCCAGATTTCTTGAGTTAATACTGATGTCTGGTGAATATTTAATGTGAATAACCTCATTGGAAATAATATTTACTGAAAAAAAGGTTGACACGTCCAATACTTATTTCCCCCCACTGTATACTCAAAAACAGAAGAAATCAGGCAATACTGTTTTCAAAAGTTTCAAACACGAGTGTCTAATCTGACTCGGATGACCCACTTCGCGTTATGAATGTCTGTGGTGAATGTACCTATCTGCAGTCGTTTTTAATCACTTTTATATAAGGGTGGACTTAAAAGATGGTCTTCAGTGTTGGTAACACTCTGTTCAGGGTGAACCAACAAAGTCTTTCCAAGATCTTCTTCATAAAGAAATTATCAAAGTAACATCTTGGGTTTTATTTCTTGAAGCAGAAGTCAGCTCCTCTCTCATTTCAACAGGTCCTCTTGTTGGTGAAATAAACAGCAGTCTTCTAGGGGTATTAGGAGTTCTCGGAGCAAACATTCTAACAGATAGTTGCAGAGTTTCTTCTGTGTTTTAATCACAACGTCTTAACCATAATTTAAACACAAAGAACCATGCTCACACTAAACTCATTAACAATAAACACGTCATAATCATTCGGTGGGAGCATACTGCTCAATACACCCCAGGAAACAGCTGGCATGATGTCATTCACACACACATACACACACACACACATACACACACACACACACACACACACACACATACACACACACACACACACACACACACACACACACACATGCCTCCACACATGACTCCACATGCCGAAGTGTCCTTGGGCAAGACACTGAACCCCAAGTTGCTCCAGACGGCAAGTTAGTGCCTTGTATAGAAGCTCTGCTACCATTGGTGTGTGAGTGTGTATGTGAATGGGTGAATGAGACACAGTGTAAAGTTACCATTTACCATTACACACACACACACACACACCAAACAGAGTTACCAGAGGCCATAAATTTACATGACTTCCAGAACTGTGCCAGGTGAACATGGAGGGTCATAAATGAGATATTTTGACAGAAAGTGTTTGTTATAACTACTGATACTGCTGTAACTGTTGTTTCCATTGAAATAATAATAAAAAAAATTCTACAATTTACTACAAATTTTTCACTTAACCAAAACATTTACTAATTAGTCACAACTAGAAAATAAAAATTTTTCATACCACATTTTCTATAGATATTATTATAGTTATTATAAATTAATATTTAATAAGAACTAGAAAAATGATTTAACTACTACAGATACTGATGTGTTACAGAACAGATTGTAAATCTACATGTTATTTCTAGATAAGTAAAGCATGTTACCAGAGTATCATCCTTCCACTACCCACCCATAAGCTTTAAAAGTGCACTGATACTTACTTTCATACAGTCTGTAAAAGTCGGTGCTGGTGTGGGTTCCTGCTGTAGGGTTCCTGCTGTACTTTTTTTTTGTTCCGATCCTGCAGACAAAAGAGAAAATTTAAAACAAGTAATAATTCCCACACAAAACACAGACAGAAATCTACAAACAACTTATACAGTGCTCTGAAAAAGTATCTGATTTCTTATGTGTTTGTGTATATCTCATACTAAATTGTTTCAGAAATTAAAACAAAATCTAAGATAAAACAAAGGTAACCTGAGTAAACACTTATTTGTAAGTCACTTTGGATAAAAGCGTCTGCTAAGTGAATAAATGTAAATGTAAACACAAAATACAGTTTTTAAATGATACTGTTAATTATCGAAGCAAAGTTATCCAATACCTATGAAATGAAATTGTATGAAAATGTATTTTCCCCATAGTTACTTATTCCCCAAATCTATGAAACTGCACTTATAATGGAGTTCAGCTGGACTAAATGCAGCCAGGCCTGATTACTGCAAACCCTGTTCAATCACATCAACATTTAAGTAGAACTTTTTCAACAGCCTGAAGTTGGTTTAAACACACTATGCCAAAGCTATTCATCAACAGAAATGATGAATAAGAAGGTGATAGAAATACATCAGTCTGAGAAGGGTTACAAAGCTATTTCAAATCCTTTGGAACTCCAAAGAACCACAGTGAGAGCCATTATCTCCAAATGGAAAAAAAACTCGACACAGTAATAAACCTTCCCAGTGGTGGCTGACCTTCCAAAATTCCTCTCTAGGAAGTCCCAAAAGAGCCAAGGAAAACATTAAAGGGCCTACAGGCCTCTCTTGCATCATTAAAGGTCACTATTCATGACTCCAATATCAGACAAACACTGGCCAAAAATAGCATCCATGGAAGTGTGGTGAGGTGAAAACCACTGCTAACCCAGAAGAACATGAAGGCTCATCTGAATTTCACCAAAACACAACTTGATGATACTCAAACCTTTTGGGAAAATGTTCTGTGGATTGATGAGCTGAAAGTGGAACTGTTTGGAAGACAGGAGTTCTGTTACATCTGGCATAAACCAAACATAGAATTCCACAAAAAAATCATCATACCTATGGTGAAGCATGGTGGAGGAAGTGTGATGATGTGGGGATGCATTACTGCTTCAGGGTCTGGGCAACTTGCAGTAATTGAGGGAAACATGAATTCTGCTCTCTAACAGAAAATCCTAAAGGAGAATGTCTGGTCTTCAGTACGTAAGTTGAAACTCGAGCGCAAATTGTATAACTGCATTATGCAGCAATACAATGATCCAAAGTCCTAGTCCTAGAAATAAAAGAAAGACTGATCTCCAGTTATAGGAATCGTTTGGTTGCAGTTATTGCTGCTAAAGGTGGTACAACCAGATTTTAAATTTAAAGGGGCAAAAAAAAAGTGTTGGATAACTGTTTTTGCTTCAATAATTATTTTTTTAACGTATTTTGTATTTTTGAGGTTGCCTTTGTTTTATGTTGTATTTCATTTGAAGATCTGGAACTATTTAGTATGAGATACAGTGGAGGAAATAAGTGTTGGACTCATCAACATTTTTATCAGTAAATATTATTTCCAATGAGGTTATTCACATGAAATTTTCACCAGACATCAGTATTAACTCAAGAAATCTGGAAATATAAAGAATTCTCAACATTAAAGTCCATAAATAAAGTTTTGTTTAATAAAGTGGAATGACACAGGAAAAAAAGTATTGAACACGCTAAGAAAAAAACGTTCTCCAAGGCAAGGTAAGGCAAGGAACCAGCTGAAATCCGTACGTAATTATACCCCCTATCTGTGCAAATTATTAGCGGCTGGGTTAGTAAATTGATGGTCTATAAAAAAAATAATAATAAAAAAAAAGTTTTTTCATTACCAATGTGTTACACAAGAAACATCTCATAATGGGTAAAAGCAAAGAGCTCTGAACATTTTTTAAAGAAAATGTTGACACTGAAAAAAATTTTGACATGTCCAATACTTCCCACACTGTATACTCAAAAACAGAAGAAATCAAGCAATACTTTTTCATAGCATTGTACTAATGAACTAATGTTAAATGACTATATTAAACTAATTACCCAGTTTTCTTGCTATCAATGCCACTAGCATTGATTTCAGTAGCTAATGTAATTGGCTAGTCAGCAAGTGAAATTCAAATTTTAAATTCAAATTCTACCTAATGGTAAATATAGGTTGTTTACGGAATATTTAACTTCTAATTAATTTATTAGTAAATGATGTACTAGTCATGCATATGATGAGTGTTCTCATGCAATGCAGCCTAGATGCATTAAAATTAAGATCATAATCTCAAAATCAATCAAAATTACACACAGGATTAAAAGAATCAAAATGAATTGTATAAATTTAAGATGAACACAAATTAATTGTGTAAAAACCAGATTTGAAAGTGCATGAAATAATGTAAATTATGACCAAAAAAAAGTCTTACTGGGGTGGGTTTCTCTAAAGTTTTTGTAATGCAGAGTACATTATTTTATTTGTACTAATGTTCTATAATTACTCTAACATAGTTCATTAAATAATTTCTCATTGCAGTACACTCTTTTTGGTCATTGTTTTGTATTTTGATTCAGTATTCACATAAAAAATTCATCATTCATAAAAATAGTTGTTAGGCTGTAGTCCAACTAGGCAAATTACGACTTTGAGTAATTAGCATGTAAGCTGAATTGGTAAAGTAAATGGTATCTGAAAAGAGAGTAGATGATTAGGCATGAGCTGTGGAGACGTGGTTTACCACATGTAGCTCTTTATCCAAATGCTGTCATCTCGAATGTAAACCCACTAATCCATTTCAGTGTTGGTGAGCAGTGGTGTGTCCAACTTTTTAGTCTTTGAATATTTGATTCACTCCTTGGTGCACATTAAATGGGCAGACAACTGTATCTGTAATACCTTCATATATTTTCCCTAGATCTTCAAATACAATGTAGTGTTGTAGGAACTGTTTATAATAACCAACACCAGGACAGTGGTGGTGTGAATCAGTGTGACAATCATTAAATCTGAGCAAAATGTACAGGAGTAATAGATCTGTGAGAGATGAGACTAGGGGTCAAGGTTCAGGAGTCCATTGGTGTGGCAGGGCTTTTTGCATGTCACCCAGATCCATCCTAATGACATGTTAATACATACAAATTGGTGAATTCACTGATACATAATGGTGTTCCATGCATACACCTACTCTGTCTATATACCTCTACAATCCCATCTACAGCTACCATATTATGTCTCAGTAATAAGTGTGCAGCTATGACTTCCAAGGACTTTTTTCTTTTAAATAAATAAATAAATAGATAGATATAGTGACCAGTTTGCTAGTGAGTATTATTCAACTGCAGTGGTTGACTACTAAGTAATAGATAATGATAGCTAAAGACTATATTATAAAATGGCAAGTTTAACAACAAAAAGACTAAATTGAAATACAGAATGTCTAACAAAAATAAATAAAATAAAGCCTAGTTTATTCATTTTAGTAAAAATAGATAACTGAACCTTTATAAAGCGAACATAATGCAACATTGAACACTATCTTGTTTATTGGGCAAAATAGTAGGTACTGGTATTGGTCTTTTTACTTCCAAGAACAATTTGCATTTAATATTAATATAAATTTCTTCACTTTTCTTCTCATTGTTTTTTTTTCTTTTTTCCTCTTTGTACCCTGACATTTAGAATATAACTTGGTTTATGTCTTCCAAACAAAGGTAATTTCTGTGTTAAATTGCTGATTACGCTTGCATCTATCACCCGCTATTTAAAAATACTGTCTATCTGCATCTATTTGTGCTGTTTAAGTCACTGATTCATCTATTAAATTTACTCCAGACTGTGAATCGATTGTTTGACCATTGACTTGTGTGACTTTTCTCCAGACTCGGGCTGGAGTAGAACAAAAAACTACTTATAACTTCTTCATTAGTTATCTCTTATAATAAAGGCTTTTGAGAAATACTCACAAAACTGGCTCATACTTAACATACATCATTCTTTAAGATGTTTATTAAATCACTAAGATTCACTGTTATCTGGGTGGCTGGATAGCTGTGGCGCAGGTGGTAGAGCGGGTTGTCCACTAATCATAGAGTTTGTGGTTCGATTCCCGGCCCGGGTGACTCCACATGCCGAAGTGTCCTTGGGCAAGACACTGAACCCCAAGTTGCTCCCAATGGCAAGCTAGCACCTCGCATGGCAGCTCTGATACCATGTGTGTGTGAATGGGTGAATGAGACACAGTGTAAAGCTTTTTGGATAAAAGCGCTATATAAGTGCCCATTTACCATGATGATTATTATTATTATTATTATAAGAATTTCCACCTTCTATTTCTCTGAATGGAAAGGATATTTAAGGACTACTTGAGTCAGACCTTATCAGGACCACATGTTCTTACCTTCAACAATGAGGTTGGTTGTATTTCCAAGTTCTCTATCTGAGATTCCATACGTAAATGCATATGTGTAATCCCCATCGTCATTCTTAGTGACGTTAGTAAGTTTAAGTGAGCAATTTCCCTTTGAGAACCACTCCTCAGGAACATCTGCTCGTCCATGGTAGGAATCTGTTATACAAACCCGACCACTGGTCCGCTCAAAAATATCTTCAGTGAAAAATTGCCAATGAACAGTAGCATTCTGTCTCAAACGTTCTGGGATGCTACAGTTTAGTACTACATCCTCTCCCACCAATGCTTTAAGTTGTGTGGAAAAACCTGTGGAGAAATTAAACAAATGTGAATATGAAAACATGATCTTCTAGAAACAAACAGTTTTCCTATAAGTTTTTGTCTACATATGTGTTATGGAACGAGACTTGGACAGGAAGTAAGCGCAGGAGGCAAGTCTTTATTTGAGAGCGGGTTGTCCACTAATCGTAGGGTTGGCGGTTCGATTCCCGGCCCGGGTGACTCCACATGCTGAAGTGTCCATGGGCAAGACACTGAATCCCAAGTAGCTCCCGATGGCAAGCTAGCGCCTTGCATGGCAGCCCTGCTACCGTTGGTGTGTGAATGGGTGTGGCACCAATAACTATACAGGGACAGTTATTACTTAGAGAGATGACAGCACAAGCCAGTGATTGTGACTCAAGCCTCACTGAGAGTTTGAAAGAAAAATAGATAGATTGGCAAAATTCTCTGCATGATCTCACACACATTCATGTACCCCAAACATATTCAAAAAGTTCCCTTTCCAAAGCTTAAAAGTGTGGACCTGTGTGTCTTTTCAGATGCTTCCATTAAAACAATTTTTGCGGTCTCGTATCTCATAGTCACAGCCAAAGATGGAGATGTAGAAGTGGGTTTGTACTAGGAAAGTCGAGACTTGCTCCTCAGCCTGACCTTACAGTTCCCAGGCTGGAACTGTGCACAGCACCGATGGCCGTAGAGATTGCTGCAGTCATAACTGAAGAAATAGATTTAAAATTTAATTCAGTCAGCTTCTATACTGACAGTAAAGTTGTCTTGAGGTATATTCACATCCAGCCACAGTGCTTCTATGTCCATATAAATAACGGAACAGCTCACTTTGTAACTAAATTAGACTTGCCAAAGGATTACTGGCAAGTCCCTTTGTGTTTCAGAAATTTCAGCTTTTGTAACCCTTTACAAATTTTTGCCATACAAATCTATGGCCTTTGGAATGCGAAATGCCCCAGCTATAGTTCAGTAGCTGATGCTCAAAGTATTGTCAAACTCTTGAGGCAGTGTTAAAGCAGTTTGCAAATGCCCAACATACCCTCAATCTTGCTAATCATTAGCCTTGCTGTTGGCACTTCAATATTTTGAAGACTGTTTAGGTAATGGTAGTAGTAGTAGTGCCCCAATAATTGTCTATACCAATCACAATCCTCTAGTTTTTTTGTCACGAATGGCCAATTCTAATCAGAGGTTAATGAGGTGGTCTTTTATCCTTCAAGAATTTGTGCTTGACATTAGGTACAAATATGAAGTAGACAAAGTTGTGACGAATGCCCTATCTAGAGCTCATGGTGGTGAGTAAAACCCGCTCTCTTATTAAAGAGGATATGTTTAATTTCAAACCTTGATATGTTGTTAATCATGGGTTGTATTTAAGGGAATGGGTGTTACAACCAAGGGCATAAATTGTGTTATTATTTATTCAAATTGGTATGTTTATTGTTTAATATAATGTCCCAGGATAGATTAAGTATGTGAAAGACGGCTATCCTAGTAATACAACGACAAGTGAAGAGCACACTGTCCAATAAACAGTGAGATATTTTTTCTATGTAAAACCCACCTGCCTCACACTCCTATTTACCCCCAGAGACACACGGCATCAGGGCGGGTCTCAAAATGATGCGTTAAAATTCTGTTCTCCAGTGAGCATTAATCTTTATTCCCATGAAAACTAATTGAATCTGCTAAAGAAGATAACAGAAGCTGTGTTCACTGGATTTCTATCAGCGCTGTGTCTGGGCTTCAGCACTTTCACTTTCAACAAAAGTGATGAATTGTATATGTCATATCACAGCAAACCAGCAACTCCATTTCCCAGAATGCACCACCTACAACTACAAACATGGCCGCAGACAACTACACGTCCCACACACACACACACACACACACACACACACACACACACACACACACACACACACACATGTTCACACTCACTCACTCACTTACTCCATGCTATATAAGAGACTTTTTGAATACTATGTATTTGTGAAATATACACTCATTGACCTGTTCTCTGTCTATACCAAGCCTGGATGTTGTGTTTGTTTTCCTGGTCTTGACATTGCGCTCATTCACGACCTTGTTTCTCTGCCTAGCCTGGTTTTGTCTGTTTGCCTGATCGTCTGACCTCTGCCTGACCTCTGCCTGCAAGTTGTGGATTTTTGCATTACCCTTTGGGACTTGTTTTTGTATTAAACTACCTAACCTGCAGTCGCTTTTGTCCGAGTTTCCTTTACGTGACACTATAGATAATGTATACATTAAAATACATTTAATTTAATGACATGTTAGGAGAGACTTGGCTTCATGTATAGTCTTAAAGCAATTGCCTCTGCTCTGACCCTGGCTCTTCTGTGGCAGACATTATTATTATTATTATTATTGTTGTTATTATTATTATTATTATTATTATTATTATTATTATTATTATTGAACACAAATCGTGCAGTCAATTTCAAAATGTTCCTGATGTAAAAATATGTTCATTCTTATCTGAATTGAAACTGTTGTCTTTATGTAAGAGACAGATTCATCCTCCATCTTTTGTTAAGATAACAGTAACTTAAGGTAAAATAACTTCAAGTGCTAATAGCAATTTGATGTTAGAAGTACTTACTGGGATAAGCATTAGCAAGAATCCAGAGGAGATGAAAAAAGGTCCCACAACAGCGCCTGGAGAATGGAGGACAGTAGTTGTAAAATGTTGTTTAGCATTATAAAGTACTTATGTTGCAAACTAGGCATCTTATGCAGACTTATCCCCAGGACATGTTCTTCTCCAACACCTTAGCTGACTTAATGGTTATTTAAAAAGGCAATTTTCAGAGATGTCATTTTCAGGTCTGCAGTATGGCCCTTAAGGGGATCAAGCACAGCGAAGAATCAGCACTGGCACATGAGTTGCTCTCTGTGATGCAAGATTTCATTCAAGTCAGATAGTCATTTAACTTTGTGCCACCCTGATGGTTTATATTATGTATCTGACCCTCAGGACAATGTTTGAGCAGACCCACACATGAGAACCAGTAAGAAGAACCTTTGAGCCAGATGCAGTAATTTGTGCAAAGGTATTAAAGCCCGACCAAGTATTGAGTGCATAAATGATACTTTTCAGAGGGTCGACATTTCTATATTATAAATTCTATATTCTAATATTTTGAGATACTGGATGTTTTCCCCCATGAGCTCAGAGCTCCTGCTAGAGGTCAACGATGAGACCTCCCAAGCCAAGTTCCTGTCTGAGGTCGAAGAGATGGCCTCTTGAGCCAAGTTCCTGTCCGAGGTCGAAGAGACAACCTCTCAAGTCCAGTTTCTGTCCGAGGTTGACGATGCGACCTCCCACGCCAAGTCCCAGTCTCTTGACATGACCAATCAAGTTCCCCTCATGCCTGAAACTGACATAACGACCAACCAGGTTCTGCTCACGCATGACGTCAACGTTACGGCCAACCAGGTTTTCCTCATGCCAGAGTCTGTTGACATGACCAACCGAGATCTCCTCATGCCTGAAGCTGACGTCAGGGCCAACCAGGCACTGCTCACGCTTGAAACTGATATCACGACCAATCAAGTTCTGATCACACCTGTGTCTGCTGACCTGGACAACCAAGATCTCCAAATCTGCTGACATGGACGACCAAGTTCTGCACACACCCGAGTCTGCTGACACAGATGACCAAGTGCTGATCAAGACCGAGTCTGTTGACATGGACAACCAAGCTCTGCTCATGCCCGAGTCTGGTGACACGGCCAACCATGTTCAATCTGCAGCTTCGCTGTGGATGCTGCTCAGTCTCCCGGTTCATGTGAAGACATTTTGCCCAGAGGTCCTGGAGCACCAGGGGAGGAAGTGTATTTTGGGGAGGAGATTCTGTCATGTCACAGTAAATCAGTGACTACATTACACACACCTACACCCAAGCTCACGCACAATCACAAACACAGCAAATAAGAAACTTTGTGTGCATTTAGACTTTGTGAAATATACGCTCAGCTGCGTAGTCTCTGTCATTGTCCAAGCCTTATATTCGTGTTTGCCATCTGACCTTTGTTTACTCTATTGACTTTGATTCTCTGCCTTGCCTAGTTCTGCCTGTTTGCCTGACCTCTGCCTGTCTTTTAACTACTGATTTCTTGGACTTTGTTGTTATTACACTGTCAAACCTGCACTTGCTTCAGTCTCAGCCTCCATTTTGTGACCGCACTGATTCTCCAAAGTACACTGTGAGCACAAAGTCGTTCAATCCTCAAACATACACTGCAGGTTACTCCAGGTGGAACACAGAAGTAAAAACAAAAGTCCAAAGTATATAAAATGGTACCACCACATCAAAACCGTAGGGGCACTTAAATAAACTAACAAAAACAAACAAAACGGTTACAAGAGTTTGAAGCAAAATGTGCCAGCGTACAGCGTCAAACGGAACCAGCGTACAATCGTAAAAGGAAAGCTGAACATGTTTTAACCATTACAAAAATTATTTATACTTACATTTCTTTTCTCGTTGGGCCGTCTCAGTGTGAAACTCTTCTAACCTGTGTTTTACACTTCTCTCTTTGGCTGTTTCCACTCCTCTCATTTGTCTGTCTCCTCCTCTTCTTTTTTCCATTTTTTTTTCTTTCGTTTCAATTTCACTTTTTAGCTACAGGAAGCTTGTCATATCTCTACCATATTGAGTTGAAGTCATGAACTCAATTTCCCATCATCATTAAATCATATCATAATTTGAATTCATTAATTACACAAGCTTCATTTCTCAAGATCCTCAGCCAACTAACAAACTACAAACTTTATCATCTGATTCATCACATGACTAGCATCCCCTTCACAGTCCGCTATTTAATCATCCATACCTTTTTCCATTCACACTAATAAATAAATAACCAACCTGTTCTTCTAGTTGAGTCACTCTCCTTCTGGCAGTGATGATTCCAACTTGTTGTTCTAATTATAGTTGTTGTTGTTTTAACTTAGTTTATTTACTCTGTTTGCCAACCATAAAGAACTTTTTTTTACTTTCACACTATCTGTTGCTTTCACTTGTTAACCCTGCCTTCTTTTCCTTCTCTATTTGCTTTATTATTTGGATTCTCTGCTTGTTCTTATTATAAACCTGCAATTGTACACTAAAAAAGTGTCAAACCAGTAGAAGATTAATAAGTTGTGGTAATTTTTTTGCCATTGTTAATCATGAAATGACACTTACAAAGTTCTGAACTAACCCTCTCACATTGGCCATAAGACTAAGTTTAGTATTCTAAAGTCAGGCTCAATAAAAAAAATGTCCATATATGGACAATAAATTATGGATCTCTGTCTGGGATGCCAACAAAGCAAAAAACATGCTGTTTCAAAAGCAGAGGGTAGGTTATAAGGTAGCTTTAGAAATCCTATTTATTGTATTTGTGTTTATATGAAGGTGCATGTGGAGCATTTCTGCACAGTACTAGTGGTTTTGAATTGTGCCTAAAACTAAAACAAAAGCAGTAAGACACATTATTTTTCCCCAAAATGTTACCACAAATTTTGAAGCAAACAATTGTCTAGAACGTCTCTGTATGCGGTAGCATTACAATTTTCCTTCACTGGAACTAAGAGGCCCAAACCTGTTTCAGCATGACAATGCGCCTGTGCATTGTGTGAGTGATGAACATGCAAACATGTAGAAATGTTTTGACAAGGTTGGAGTGGAAGATTTTGTGTAGAAAGTTTATACCTGAGACACTGAACAATATACAGAGTGACAGAAATGTAAGGTAATGACTTATGTTAAGTGACAGTAATGCTTTTGAAAGGTTTGAATGAGGATTTATACCTTATGTTTTCCTAAAACTGTAAATTGATTCTTCATAAGGGTGCATGAATGGGTTAAAAACTCTATGTCCGGTTGAATTGCATTTCAGAATATGCAAAATCTCAAATGCAGTGTAAGACAGAAGCAAACTGGATCTACAGGCAATATACAAGTCAAATTTGCCATAGCCTCACAGAAGAAAAATTTGCATGAAGCAGAAGATTAAAAAAAAGCTTCAAAAAAGTCAAAATTAGTTGTGTGTGGGTGTGGGCGGGGGCGGCGGGGGGGTTGTTCATGATGTGGGCAGCTAAGAAAATCCAAATTTGCTTTTTTGATACACATTTTTTGTTTTATTCATGCTCACAGATTTTTTTGGTACTTAAAACAAATAATTTAATGATGTTGTGACTATAGATACTATCGTGAATGTGAATTCATTCATCTTTCTTTGTCCTTTTCAGGCTTGCTGTGGATCTGGAGTTTATCCCAAGAATACTGGATGTGAGGTGGGAATGCACTATAATGAGCCACCAGTCCATCCAAGAGCACCACTTACACACATACACACAATCTTAGTCTAACTTATTGCTTATTTTTGGAAGCAAACAGGAGAACTCAGAGGAAACCCACCCAGACCCTGATATAACATCCATCCATCCATCCATCCATCTTCAACCGTGGAACGGTTCAGTCGGTTTCAGTCGCGGGGAACCTGAAGCCTATCCCAGGAAGCATCGGGCACAAGGGTGCCAGTCCATTGCAGGGCACAATCACATACACTATAGACAACTTACAAACCTACCAATCAACCTACCATGCATGTCTTTGGACTGGGGGAGGAAATACCCGGAGTTACCCGAAACCGGAGTACACGGAGAAAACCCCGCAGCACGGGGTGCAGAACATGCAAACTCCGCACACACATGGCCCCGGCGGGAATCTAACCCCGAACGTGCTAACCTCTAAGCCACCGTGCGCTCCCTGTTATAACATGTAAAACTCCATACAGGTAATCACCTGAAATCAGGATTGAAGCTGTTACATGATTGAAACTGTTTATGTTATGAACTAATTAATTCTTGTTGAGTTCTCAGACTAATCCCTTTTTACCCGCGTACTGACCTTTGATGGATGGTGTCTTCTTTGCAGAGTTACATATTCTTGCTCCATATTTATTAATAATAACAGATCTTTATTGATATTTTTCCAGTACTTTGACCTGGACTTGTTTTGATTGCTTCTTGGTATTTATGATAGTGTGTTTAGGTTCTCTAACACACTCTAGGTTCTTCTAGGAACAGGTGTATTTATATTGAGGTCACATGGCACTTTAAGGCACTTTAGTCTATTTAACTAAATGTCATTTCTGATGGAAACAGAACCAATTTAGCTGTATATCATTGGTGGAGTGAATACTTGCAATCACAACTTAGAAATAAGTTGTATTGGTCAGTGTAAAGCAGTCTGATGCATGAGAACTGTCTACCAGTCCAAAGACTGCTTGGGTCTAAAAAAGGTAGCCATGGTCCACAATGTCAAACTCTTTTTTTCTGTCCCACACATAGTTTGTACAGATTATCAGGTTATCAAAAATCTAGCATTCTGGGATTCAGTATAACTGATCTACATGATTTTAACTAGAAAATGTTTGAGATGGTTTGGTAGTATTTGTTAAAATTTTAGAATCTGTCCCGAAGGGAGACACAAGACACCAGTCCTTTAAACAGACAAGGTCACTATTTTTGGGTATCAGAGTGTTTACACTCTTCTGAGGCTGAGAGGTAAGACCTTTATCAATCAATCAATCAATCAATCAATCAATCAAGGTATATATTGTCATTCGGTAGATGTTGACAACTCTAGGAGTTTAAGTATAACTGCAGATCTGACAGAGACCAAAAGATTTTATATATACTGGTCATTCCATCTCACCATGGTGATTTACCTTTGGACTTCTGGTGAGTGTCTTCACAGTGTATTTGAAATGAAACAGTGTGGTTTTTCCTGCTTGTTTCTCTCATTCTCACTCAGTTGTGGTAGTCCCTTCAGAAGCTCTTCAGTGGCTTCAGGATCACACAGTTGGCTGTTATACAGTTCTTCATCCAAAGACTGTTCTTTAGTTGGCTCATAACCATTGGGTACATCTTTCTGACATTTATTTTTTGAAGATGAATCCATTTTGTTGAATCCATTTTCTTTTTACAGGTTCTTCAGAAAAAAAACCTCAAGATCCCCTTGAAAGTTTCTTCAATTTGTTGGTGAAGTTTCTAGTGTATTTTTGACAGAAGAACTGAATCAGGCTTTTCACACTTGAAATAGTTAACCCTGGGACATTCTAAACCTGTAACATGGGTTATCTTGTTTCACAAATCTCATACTTACCTGGGGTTAACAATTCATCTTGGGTATTCATAATCTGACGTTTCACAGTGTACATTCCTAAAGCCTGGGTTAATGTTATTATTTCCATACTTGCGTTGTCAACAACCATGATTGGATAAATGACTGTGGTGACGGGGTCATGGTCTAGTGTCAGCTGTGAATGGAGAAGATGTAGGTAAAACTGGCTAGTAATGCACAATGATTCTCAATTGAGCATTATTAGCCTGAGTTTACTTACGTGTGTCTGTTTGTGCCTTCAGGGCCCCATGACCACAGAGAGAGAGAGAGACAGAGAGAGAGAGAGAGAGAGAGATCTGAGCAGCACAGAACCGTGTGTGTGTAGTAAAATAAATCACTGAAAAGCTAAAGTAATAATGGTTAAGAAAATAAAAATCCCCTTTTGAGTTGTCAAGATTGTCTCCGCTTTCCTCATTTCCCTCCAAACCAAAATGGGAATTGTTATAATGACTTTTCTGACCATAACTTTCAAAATAAAACAGCCCTCAAATGCTGCAACTACTGTTTAAACAACATGCTGGGTTTCTGTGACTGTACAAAGTATGTGATTCCAGGTATGTTCAGTTTTTGATTAGGTGACTGTTGCTAAGCATCTAGCCTTAACATTCTAACACACCATCATTTCACACTGTACATGTTTTGCACTGAAATGTGGGGTTAACACAGCAAAAGTGGCACTAACCTTGCTTTGGAACAGGGTTTCATAACCCTGGGCAAAAAGCGGTGCTAGCCCAGCTTCTAACTTACAAGTGTGAAATGTTCCTCTACCCAGGGTAAAAAGTGGGGTTTAGAATGATGATAACCAGTCAAGCGCAGAAAGAAAATCACTAATGTGCTCTTAGTGACTTAATGATGTATACTGTGATTTACTCTCTCTCCAAGACCCAGAAAAGAGTGAAAGAGTGAAGAAAGAGTTTATTCTGTAATATCATATATTTTACATGCCAATGATGCTGACAAAATGTGCTCAGTGGTTTAGTGACAGTGACAGAAATGTGTTATGTGTGTTTGCATTTCAGTTCAGTTCAGTGTTATTAGTACAGTGTGTGTAACAGTGGACGTTGTCCCAGAGCAGCTTTACAGAAAATATCAATTCAGGATAGAGGTGTTAAATGTATGAATTTATTTCTAATGATCAGACAGAGGAGACGCTGGTGAGGAAAAACTCCCTGAGACGATCTGAGGAAGAAAACTTGAGACGAACCAGACTCAAAAGGAAACCTGTCCTCATCTGGGGGACACCAGATAGTGCGATTATAAATAATGATAATGATAATGAGTCTTTATTGGTCACACATATAGTAGAGCACAGTGAAATTGTTTCTTCACATAAATAAATAAATAAATAAATAAGGGGCGCACGGTGGCTTAGTGGTTAGCACGTTCGCCTAACACCTCCAGGGTCCGGGGTTCGATTCCCGTCGGGGCCGTGTGTGTGCGGAGTTTGCATGTTCTCCCCGTGCTGCGGGGGTTTCCTCCGGGTACTCCAGTTGATTGGTAGATTTGTAAATTGTCCGTAGTGTATGAATGGGTGTGTGAGTGTGTATGTGATTGTGCCCTGCAATGGACTGGCACCCTGTCCAGGGTGTACCCCGCCTTGTGCCCCATGCTTCCTGGGATAGGCTCTAGGTTCCCCGTGACCCTGAAGCAGTAATAAGCGGTTGAAGATGGATGGATGGATAAATATATAAATACACCCCCTTTTTTTTTTTTTATAAATGTGCTAATACTACATGCTCAAATAGTGCAGTTGTGTAAGCAAGAAGTTCATTACATTTACATTTACATTTATTCACGTGGCAGAAGCTTTTATCCAAAGCTTACAAATAAGCAAAGCGATATATCAAGCAGAGAACAATACAAGTAGTGCTACTATACAAAATCCATTAATTGAATACCAGAGGAAGCAAAGTGCACAGAGTAGAGGTGTAAGTGCATTGTGTGTGGGTCGGAAGAGGTGGGTCTTTAGCTGTTTTTTGAAGATGGTGAGAAATTCTGCGGTCCGGATTGAGATCGGAAGTGCATTCCACCACTGGGGAACGGTAAGCGTGAAGGTTCTGGAAAGGGACCTTACGCCACGCTGAGTGGGAACTACTAAACATCGGTCGCTAGACGAACGCAGATTGCGAGAAGGAATGTAGGCCTTCAGGAGAGAGTTGAGGTAGGGGGCGCTGTTCCTGACAAGGTCTTGTAGGAGAGCATCAAGGCCTTGAGTTTGATGCGGTCAGCTACAGGAAGCCAGTGGAGGGAGATGAAGAGGGGTGTGACATGGGTTTTCTTGGGCTGGTTGAAGACGAGGCGTGCTGCAGCATTCTGAATCATCTGAAGGGGTTTGATGGAACTGGCTGGGAGGCCTGAAAGCAGTGAGTTGCAGTAGTCCAGTTTAGAGATGACAAGAGCCTGGACTAGTATCTGCGTAGCCTGTTTGGTGAGGTATGGTCGGATTTTCTTGATGTTGTACAAGATGAACCTACAGGACCGTGCAGTTGCTGAGATATGGTCTGTAAAGGTCAAGCCGTCATCAAGAATCACCCCAAGGTTCCTGGCCATCCAGGTTGTCATGAGTGTAAGTGAACTGAGTTGTACAGTGAAGTTCTGGTTGATTGAGGGATAGGCTGGGATGACGAGAAGCTCAGATTTTCCCAGGTTAAGCTTAAGATGGTGCTTCTTCATCCAGACCGAGATGTCTGAGAGGCAAGAAGAGATGCGTGCAGAGACAGATGGATTGTCAGACTGGAAGGACAAATAGAGCTGGGTGTCATCAGCATAGCAGTGATAGGAGAAGGCATGAGACTCAATCACCTGCCCGAGAGATGTAGTGTAGATAGAAAAGAGGAGTGGACCTAGAACTGACCCCTGTGGAACGCCAGTTGTGAGTTGCTGAGTTTCAGAGTTTCATTACAGTTTCTACAGGAAGTCTGTTGTGTTGAACTTCTCCACTGTTCACTGATGGAGACTCAAGTGCAGAACTGTTTGTGGTGATTGTAGTGATAAAGCTATCATAATATAACTGTTCATATGAACTGAGGTCCAAAGCCTGTTTATGGTGTTTAAGTGGAACAGTCCTCAGTAATCTCACTGATCTTTAGTCTGTACCATATGGGACATCCTCAGCAGCATGTGACTTCCAGCTGATGAGAACTCCAACAAGAAGTAGAGCATCAGGATGGATCAGGCAGGTCCGGAGGGCAGAAGGGCGCAGGATCACTGGTCTCAGGAGTATCATGTAGCTCGACAGATAGAGAGAGAGAGAAAGAGAGAGAGTGATCCCTTTTAGTTATGCTAGCTATGACAGCATAACTAAAAGGAAGAGTCAGAAGGGAACACAGACATGAAGGCTCCCTGGGACATAAGGCGGCCAGCTACTTCACCATCAACACACCTGGCATCTAAATATCCCAGTTCACCACAACACTCTGTACCTGTGAGCCTCTAGATCTGCTCCTTTACCTAATAACAAAACTATTCACAAAAAGTTTGAGTAAACAAATACGTTTTAAGCCTAGACGTAAACACTGAGACTGTGTCTGAGTCCCGAACACTAATAGGAAGACTGTTCCATAACTGTGGGGCTCTATAAGAGAAGGCTCTTCCCCCTGCTGTAGCCTTCACTATTCGAGGTACCGTCAAATAGCCTGCATCTTTTGATGGAAGTAGGTGTGGCAAATCCTAAAAGACCAAAAGTTTGCCCAGGTACTGTGGTATGAGACAATTTAGTGCTTTATAGGTTAATAAAAGTATTTTATAGTTAATGTGAGATTTTACAGGGAGCCAATGCAGTGTGGATAAGATCGGGGTGATGTGGTCGTATCTTCTAGTTCTAGTTAGGACTCTAGCAGCTGCATTCTGGACTAACTGGAGTTTATTTATATTCCTACTGGAACATCCAGACAGTAAGGCATTACAGTAATCTAATCTAGAGGTGATGAATGCATGAACCAGTATTTCTGCATCATGTAGTGACAATATGTTTCTTATCTTAGAAATATTTCTGAGATGAAAGAAAGCTATCCTAGTAATATTATCTACATGAGCATCAAATGAAAAAAGGTCTTTAACTGCTGTACATGACCATGTGATCAGAATGATTACTTCTAGCTACACGTGGGCCTAATAAAAGTATTTCTGTTTTATCAGAATTAAGTAAAAGGAAGTTAGTTAACATCCAACGTCTAATGTCCTTTACACAATCCTCAACTTCACTAAGCTTCTGTCTGTCCTCTGGCTTCGCTGAAACATACAGCTGTGTATCATCAGCATAACTTCTCCTTCTTCTTCTTCTTCTTTTCCATCTACGCTAAGTAGCGTATCGGGCAATGAAAGAGTAATTTCTCTCGTCGTTTCCATAGCGGTTAGGATTTTTACGGGGACGGGTTGCTCTGTATGCACAGAGAAGTCTCCATTTACATCTATGACCTGATAACAATCTGAGCCAGGAGAGGACTGTTCCCTTTATTTAAATTTCTGTTCATGTTTTCAGCAGCATGAAGATAAGGTTAATCAGAGAAAGATGTTTTGTTGCTCTGCTCCAAAATCAGATAGCAAGTTATTAAGGTTCATGTAGGACACAAAAACGGTGAAAAAGATACTCATATTATTGGATACAACACAATTTATTTTTGTCAATCTCAACCACACTTTCTCGCAGACATTCAAATCGTCCAACTTAAAAGATATTATGATAGTTGGAATCTACAGTATCTGCTATTCCCGATACTATCTCCTATCAGGTAATGTTAAATCAGCATGATGCAGAGCAACATCAGTCACAGGTGAGGAGAAGCAGCAGGTAATGTTTTTACACTCCTTAATGAAGTAATGATTAGGATTACACAGTACCTCCAGGGTCTGGTCACTCTGGGGTTATTTGAACACTGAGACACATTTCCCTCAGGGTTTGGAGCCCAAACGTCCCTTTAGAAAAGCTATTGATATGATAACATCTGGAGGAATTTTGCAATTGAGAACTTGGAGTGAGTATAAAACCCCAGAAGAAAAATTCTGTTCTCAAGTGGAAATATCATGGGTGGGAAATTACAGGTTTATTAAAAGAAGAGTGATGGTAGTGTCCAGGTGCTGTTCTGTGGAGAAAAGGTGGCACTCCACAGGGACACATGAACCCATTTTAGGGGAAATTATATTTATTTATATCTTACAGAATTTACTAAATCTCCACCCAGAATGATCTATTCTGTCTCCATTCACTCTGCACATGATGTATTGCTGCAATCCCTATTTTTTTGTTGTTGTTGTTTGTTTCTGAGTTTGCTGATATGGTCATAACTTCATGTTTTTACTACCTCTCTCATGAAAATGTCACATACCGTTCACATGTGATTGTGAGTGGTTATATCACCATTCACATATTCGTGATGATCACATGATATGTGAAAAACACATGGATCAGTGCCAGATTGTGGCTTTTAAATAGAGGAAGTACAGGTGTGTGTGTGTGTGTGTGTGTGTGTGTGTGTGTGTGTGTGTGTGTGTGTGTGTGTGTGTGTGTGTGTGTGTGTGTGTTACTGAAGTAGCTGTGTGTGTTCTGTTTCATCTGTTGGTCTGTCCTCCTGTTTAATTCTCTTCTTATAAGTAAGAGCATTAAAAGACTTTTCCAAAATCAGGTTGACAAAATTAGGATGGGTCTGGTCTGGGTGGGGCTGAAAATGATGTGTTAACAAACAGCACAATATTGCAGTGAGATATTTGATCATTTGCTAAATTGAAATTAACATGACTGACATCTCAGACTTAAACATATCAACTCCAGTCAGACTCTCAGAGCGCACCGAGCTGCAGCAGAGCCTCAGAAACTGAATCCAGAACAGTTTCACTCAACTACTATAGCATGGACATTCATTATTGTAACTGGTAAATATTGTTAATGAACTCTAAGTAAAAAAAATGACGCTTGATTATTTGCATTCATTTCCACATTTTTTAAGGTCTAGCTGCCCTTTTGTAGTTGCCTTGAATACTGTACATTTTCTTTAACACACTATGCAAAATAACAAATGCCAGTATGTGGTATTAGTGTCTCATAAAATAGACATTCAGAACAAAAATATGGCACAGCAAAGTGTTAAATTGCAGTTTTCCACATATACGACCCCAAATCCAAAAACGTTGGGACACTTTGTAAAATGTGTCAGCCACATTAAGAAGTTTTGGATGGATTGCAGAAGAAGAAGCCCAATCATGTGGAATAATACATGTAGAAATGAGCCCTCTAGTACCAGCATAACCTATTTCACCTTGGCTATTCCCTTTACCATTAGTAGATTATAGTATTTATAGGAAAAGTTCTACTCAATGCTTACAATTTTCACTGATGATTCTAAAGATCCTGAAACAGGTCAAGCTTCAGCAGCTGTACATTCCACATTTTCAAGTTAGAGAGAATATCTGACCAAGTAAAAAAGAAAGATGGACATATGACTGGGGATTTAAGATGTCAGTAACTAAATCCTGTTACATGCTCTTTACCAGAAAGAGAAAGTTAGAAAATATACAGCTTAAATGTTATGGTCAAAGTATGGAAAGATTAACAAAGTTCAAATATTTAGAAAAAAGGTTTGATGAAAAATGCTTATGGAGGACACAGGTTAAACAGATTTAAACGAAATGTAATAAAGTATTAAACCTTATGAGATCAGCTTTGAGGCGAAGATAAACAGTCACTACTGGCTATATAGATACTGGCCATATGGTATATGGATCAGCAGCCAAGAGTGTTCTGGAAAAAAATAGACAGAATACAGTTCAGAGTTCTTAGACCTAGTATTGGTACTATTAAAACAACTCCTACCAATGTGCTACTTGTAGAAATTGATGAACTACCATTATACCTAACACCATTAAAACTGTCACTGACATATTGGGCTAAGCTAAAAGGGTCTGGGAAAGTACAACCTGCCCCAGAGGTCTGTGATTGCTGGGAGAATTCGGATCAATGAATAGGTAAAGGATGCATTTGGAATATTAATAGAGTATCGGAAGAACATGGTCTAAAGAGACTTGAGTATGGTCCAAATATATATATATATATATATATATATATATATATATATATATATATATATATATATATATATATATATATATATATATATATATATATAAAAAAAAAAAAATAAAAAAAAAAAAAAAAAAGAGTAAGGCTCTTCTTCATTTTCATTTTATTTTATTTTTTCTACGTTGCACACCCCAGTAGGTGGCGGTGTGGCCCTGAAAAACCAGAGAGAGAGGGGAATCACAGCCAGAGCTCAGGTAGGTATACAGGTGAGTGACTCAGTCAGACAGGAACAGCGCGGCAATCACGTCTTGGAGACCTGTTTACGCCGAGGAACCGAAAAACTCCTGAAAACTGTAAGAATCTGTTCCATATTTCTGTTAAACCTGGTTTATAAGGTTGAAAGTGACATTATTTATTCGGAAGTAAACTCCGGTGTTTGAATGTGGCAAAGTTTCACAGTCGGATTTTTTCTGTCTTCAACAGCGTTCACTTTGCGGGCTCAGAAAGGTTCAAACATGTGAGTTATTCTTATTCACAGCTAAAAACAGCTACAAGTTATATCTTTATTTCTGTAATCGCAGTTTAAATCCCGAGTTCGCTTTTCCTATAAACCAGCCGCTGTTCCTAAAATCACTGTTAATCTGCTTTTACACCCTCCGCGGTAATAACACTGAAAGATATGGAATTAAACTTGTGTCAAAAGTATTGATCTACTACAGAATAGTGATGTTTATGGACGATTCGGGTTTTTTTTGACCGCGCATGCGCAGGATGCTCCTCATAGGTTCTGTACAGAAACTATTACTTCACGTGTTGAGTTTTCCGGTTCGAGTCGTTCGTTGTTCCGGTGGCCGCCACAGAGGGCAGCGTTTCCCAATGTTTTTTCAGTCACGGCACCTTTTGAAAATATATATTTTTAAATTGTCATCCTACACACACACTAATGCTAGACACAGGCCCTGCACCAGCAACGTACTGAACAGGGCCGTTTGCAATACCGAAAGAGGGCGATGGCGTAACGGAAAGTATTCCCAACTAGAAAAACAGGATCTGTGTCGTGTCGAAATGCCATACATCCTACCATCACACAAATGTATAATCTGGTCTATGGTACCGTGCCGAATCATGCTACCAGTACAGTGACAAGAATATACAACCCGTATCTCATGGACCGCGGAACGCATTTGAAATTGGTCGGACATATCATCACATTCAGAATTACCGAGGGGGCCGGATGGTCTGAATGAGGGGGCCCCCACGTGGCCCCGGCTAGACGGCTTTAAGCCTGGGCTATACTCGACGCGTCCGCAATAGCGTGAGGGAGCGCGCGGCAAAAATAACGTCATCGCGGAGTGGGTGCTCGAGTGCGTTGAGTGCGCGAGGCCTCATTCCGCGTGGCGGTCTGCACGGCAGTTTTTTTGTAACTCGCCATGAGGCACCGGATCCAGAAATGAATGACTTGGAGGTGACTCTTGCCAAACGATTGACCGGCAGTTCTATGGTCCATTCATGCCGGACCATAGAGATACCCTGATGGCACAAAATCAATGGAAAGGGTTTTTTTTTTTTTTTTTTTTTTTTTTTTTTTTTTTTTATAAATATATCATAAAGGTGATTTCGATTTGCTTAGTACATACTTTGTACCTTCTCCCAGAAGGCTGTTCAGCTCCAGAAAGGAGAATCATATTCAATGTTAGTAAAAAGTGTGCCTGGGAGAATTCAAATAATACATTGTATGGATTGTATGCATAATGTAATGTAAACGTTGTATGGATAATGAAAGTAATCAGACATAGATGTTTACATGACTGTTATCCTTTTTTACATTAACATTTACTATCTACTGCCTTTCTGCAGGGCCTCAGGGTCAGACAGTCAGAGGGTCATGGTGTTCCTCATCCTGATGTTCTGCTGTCATGGTGAGGATTTCTAACATAAACTCCTGAAATCTACACATTTCTGATGAAGTGGTGTTTGTTCAGGTCTTGTTCCTTGTGTTGTATTCATTTTCTCTGTAGGGGTTTCTACTGCTGTTAATGCATTTGTTGGACAGTGTGTAGAGCTGTGCTGTTTTGGAGACGCAGAACACCACCATCTCTTGTTTCAGGGGTGTGGAAGAAATCTGTGAAATAACTGGCAGTACATTGTATAGGAAGTCATCTCACACACAAGTCGTTCTCAAGAACAACTGTCTACATATTTGCAACCTCACTGAGGAGCACAATATCTCCTACGAGTGTTCCCAAATGATCGAGAAGAAAAAACACATCTGCAACCTTAGCCTCACAGTTTCCAGTACGAGAACATCATTACTCATTTCACTATGTGGGGTGCGTAACAGCACCTGTCTGCTGCGGACGTGTTCCAATAGAAGAACTGTCTGCATAATCCACAGTGTATTATTGTATATTCCCGTCTGATTGTCCTAAAGAATCCTGTTTAAGTTGTAGGTGTGTGTTTGCTGTGCCACACAAATGTTTTCACCTTTCAAACTGTGTTTCTCAGAGCCTGACGAGAATGCTACACGATCTCACGACTCTGTCTGCACTGATGATATCAGCAGCGCCAACTCCACCCGTAAGTGTCAATGCAGATTTTTTACTTCAACACATTGTAAACATCAGAACAGCCCTAATGATAAGATAATGTAAACTGTTTGTGCATTTAACAAGAAGTATTTACACAATTCATATAATTTGTTTTTGTATTTGTTGTCTTGGTCAGGGGGAGCTGATGATAAAAATGTAGTAAAAAGTTCATCATCATCATCGTTGTGTTATTTGCTGCTGTAGTCCTGATTGTTGTGTTGCATCTGATGGGAAAATGTGAGTAAAACAGTAAAACGTGGTGAGTAGGAATACAAGTTTACTCAACATGCAATAGAATATTAATTATGAATTTTAGAGATTTCTCTCAGTTACTGTGTCTGTAGACATTTCCACTAATCATTACCACAGTATACATTTGTGACTTTATACAACCCCAATTCCAAAAAAGCTGGAATGCTGTGTAAAATGTAAATAAAAACAATACAATTATTTACAAATCTCGTAAACCTGTATGTTCTTCAGAATAGAACATAGAAAACATATCAAATGTTTAAACTGAGGATATATAGCATTTTAAGGAAAAAATAAGGTAATTTTTAATTTTATGACCGCGACACATTTCAAAAAAGTTGGGACGGGGCAACAAAAGGTTGCTAAAGTAAGTGTTACTAAAAAGAAACAGCTGGAGGTTAATTGTGAACAGGTCAGTAAGATGATTGCCTCTTTAAGATACTCTTTTTATACCCAGAGTCTTTCAGAAGTAAAGATAAGCAGATGTTCACCAATCTGCGAAAAACTGTCTACAATTTGTGTAACAATTTCAGAATAATGTTCCTCAATGTAAATCTCATCATCTACAGTAAATAATATCAACAGCTTCAGAGGATCTGGAGAAATCTCTGTGCACAAGGGACGAGGGTGGAAATCAATACTGCATGCCCATGATCTTCGGACCTTCATCCGGCACTGCATTAAAATCAGGCCTGATTCTGTAATGGAAATCACTGCATGGGCTCAGAAACACCTCCAGAACTCATTGTCTGTAAACACAGTTCACCATGCCATCCACAAACGCTGGTTAAACTCTATCATGCAAATAAGAAGCCGTATGTAAACATGATCCAGAAACGCTGCCGTCTTCTCTGGGCCAAAGCTAATTTAAAATGGACCGAGTCAAAGTGGAAAACTGTTCTGTGGTCAGATGAATCCAAATCTGAAATTCTTTTTGAAAACCATGAGCACTGCATCCTCTAAACTAAAGAGTAGAGGGACCATCCGGCTTTTTATCAGCGCACAGTTCAAAAGCGTATCTGCACATCTGGAAAGGAACTATCAATACTGAAAGGTATATACAGGTTTTAGAGCCTTTTTCAGGGAAGGCCCTGCATACTGTATTTCAGCAAGACAATGTTAAACCACATACACATATGTGTAATCTATGTATCTAGAGTGGTGCTGAACCGGCCTGCCTGCAGTCCAGACCTTTCACCAACTGAAAACAGTTGGCGCATCATGAAAAGAAAAGTATGACAAGAAAGACCCAAGACTTTTTGAGCAGCTAGAATCCTGTATCAGACACTTCTCAGTTCCCAGATGTATATGGACAGTTGTTAAAAGGAGAAGGGATGCTACACATGGTCCTGTTCCAACTATTTTGAGACGTATTAATGATAAGTCTTTATTGGTCACATATACACAGTGAAATTCTATTCTTCACATACCCCAGCATGCCAGGAAACTGGGGTCAGAGTGCAGGGTCAGCCATGATACAGCACCCCTCCAGCAGAGAGGGTTAAGGGCCTTGCTCAAGGGCCCGACAGTGGAAACTTGACAGTGTTGGGGCTTGAACCCCCGACCTTCTGATCAGTAACCTAGAGCCTTAACCACCAAGCCACCCCTGCCACCTGTATTGCTGCCATCAAATTCCAAAATTACCTTATTTTCCCCTAAAAACTATATTTCCTCAGTTTAAATATTTGATGTTTTCTATGTTCTCTTGTGAATAACATGGATTTTTTTTAATTGTCACTGATTGCATTCTGTCTATTTACATTTTACACAACGTCCCAACTTTTTGGGAATTGGGGTTGTATATCATGAAACATCGTCTGGTCCACACAATGACATTACATGTGCTGCAAACAATCTTTGAGTGGTTTGCTAACCAAATTCGTACAATTAACTTTCAAAAATATTTTGTAAATCTAGCAGAAATATTTAGTTTGATTCACCCTCAAAAATATTTACACAATTTTACTTTAAGATGCCCCCATTTCCTTGGATACACTGTTGTGGACCTTTTGAGATGGAATTTATCACAAATTTACTAATCATAAAACTGTAATTTTATATTTGCCTGCACATACTTGTACTCCATAGGTAAAAACCTGGAATTTTGTCATTTCTGGAGATCAAATGGAAAGTTTGATTCACGTGAAGACATTGAGTTGAAGGAAGGACTGAGAAAGAATCCTGAGAACGGAAATGACTGAGTTTTGTAGCAGATTGTCTTACTACAAATTAATAATATAGCTGCAAGCAGCAATTACGGGGCCAAGCACGAAAATGACAAAGTAATTGATTGAACATATAATTGTTGTGCTGTTTTTAGGCCAGTGGATTAAAATCCTCAACAGAATTATTTATAAAGTTGTAAAATTGTATTTTAACTCGTACATTAAGTGGCATTGTTCTGAAACTGTGCAGGTACACTCGAGTCATGATGGCGATGACATTTACTACGTTTGGTCTGAATATGATTGGGTGTGATAGTAAAAATGTGCTAACCACTAAGCCACTATAGGCTATATCTCCATAATGCTTTAGTGTATTCATGTTCTGAAGTTCAGGACTGAACCAGGGAGAAGCTTGAGAATGAGTCTGGTCTTGGTGGGGGCATGTTTTTCCAAAGCTTAAGAAATGGCAAAGTTTTAGCTGGACAAGATCTCAGTGGGACAGGAAAGTTGAGCAGAGTCAAGAATAGAAGAAGCATAAATAGAGTAAGAGAAAGATATTGGTTCAATCCCTTTTTGATTATGATAAGATATGGTGGTTTTTTTTTTTTTTTTTGGGAATAATGAAACTGAAGTCAAAGTGCTTATGGTCAGAGATACCAGGCTGTGAGTCAGTAACTCTAACATTGTGTAGCCCAGATGAACAGATCAGGTCCAGTGTGTGACCAGCAGAGTAGGTGGAGAAAGTTCATGTGGTGTTTGAGGTTAAAGCAGTCCAGTATTGGCATAAGTTCCTTGGTTTTATTAGAATCAATTTCCACATCGATGTTGAAGTCACCAAGTAGTATGATAGTTGAAGATGTAAGGTAGTAAGTAGTTCATTAATTTATGATGGAAAAATTCTGAAGATCTATAGATTATTATTATTATTATTGTTATTGTTGTTATTATAAGGAGCGGTGTTGGACCAGTCACCTTAAATGCCAAATACTCAAATGATGTTGTCATGGTAGTCAGTGCTAACTATTTTGATTTTGTTGCAGTAAAACAGCATGCCCAGCACCCCTACGTTGAATCTGGGGCTTGGACAAGTAACCGTAACCCCATGGAGTAACCAAATTGAGGTGACTGAACAGCTGTGATGGGCTGAAACCAAACGTATTTCATCCGTGTGAAGGAGCAACGCGATCAAGATTCTGTTTACGTTTCTGGCTTCTGTTTATTCTAGCACACACTCTAGCCCTGTTACCCTGTTAAGATTTGTCCTAAGACAGTGTAATTGTCGGTGCTCTCTGGAAGGGAGGGGCAATACAGTGTCTACTGACCTTACAATTATTATGCAGTTTAATATCAGAGTAGGCTGCTATGAGTTATTACTCAAAATACATAACTGATACTTCTGGAAGCCCCACCCCTTTCTTAAAATATAGTAATATATTAAGTATTTAAAATATATATTTTTTTTACAACATATTTCTTTTTTAATATTTAATGTATAATATATTTGAGACAGTTGCTGTTTCTAAATAAATGGTTGTATTTTAAACTTTGAGCTGGTTTATTTTTAGATATATTTTTATTTGATGTATATACACTCCCCTTACACTTTATGAGGAACATATTTACACCTGTGTATTCATGCTAATTCGCCAGTCAAGTCGCAACAGTGTATAAAATCATGCAGGTACTGGTCAAACTGAGGATATCTTAGGCACAGCTTTTGGGGACACTTACAAAAAAAAATTTGTTAAACTTTGTCAGAATCCAACTTCGTCAGAATCCAACTACTTTGTGTGCCGACATGCATGACAGAGTAGACATCCCAATACTGTTATTTACTCAGATTACTACACTTGTCTGTTGTACGTATAGCTGCCCATCTTGCATCCTGGAGGTCTTCGTATGCCGTAGTGTTACAGTTTCCCTTCACTGGAACTAAGAGGCCCAAACCTGTTCCAGTGTGACACAAAGTGCACAAAGCAATCTCCAAGAAGAGGTGGTGTGTTAAGGCTGGAGGAAGGTAGAAGTTCTTGACTGCACAGAACCCTGACCTCAACCCTACTGAACACGTTTGAGATGAACTGGAACGACTGCACCCCAGTCCTCCTGGCCTCCTCACCTGTGTTACACCTTAGTTATGCAATATACTGTAGAAAATATATAGTTACTGGTATTGCTTCAGGCTGGCCCAGGCCAAAACAACAAACACCCAAAACTAACTGAGCCGAAGGAAGCCGTCTTCCGATCTCAGCATGGAACACTCACATGTGTAAAGGCTTCCCAGTTTATTATAACAAAGCCAGTCAGTCCATGTAAATATTCAACTAAAACCCAAAGTGTATATTTTACTTACTTTACTTGCTTAAATTTTTATTTTTTTTCAAGAGTTCACAAAACTAGAAAAAAGGAGTAGCATTGATTCAGAATGCTGCAGCGCGCCTTGTCTTCAACCAGCCCAAGACAACCCATGTCACACCCCTCTTCATCTCCCTCCACTGGCTTCCTGTAGCTGACCGCATCAAGTTCAAGGCCTTGATGCTCACCTACAAGACCTTGTCTGGAAAAGCGCCCCCTACCTCAACTCTCTCCTGAAGGCATACATTCCCTCTCGCAATCTGCGATCGACTAGCGACCGACGTTTAGTAGTTCCCACTCAGCGAGGCGTAAGGTCCCTTTCCAGAACCTTCACGCTTACCGTTCCCCAGTGGTGGAATGCACTTCCGATCTCAATCCGGACCGCAGAATTTCTCACCATCTTCAAAAAACAGCTAAAGACCCACCTCTTCCATGAAAACCTAACCAACTCATAAAAAAACAAAAACAAAAAACAACAACACGCACTTACACCTCTACTCTGTGCACTTTGCTTCTTCTGGTATTCAATTAATGGATCTTGTACAGTAGCACTACTTGTATTGTTCCCTGCTTGATATATCGCTTTGATTATTTGTAAGTCGCTTTGGATAAAAGCGTCTGCCAAGTGAATAAATGTAAATGAGTAATGTTTATTTAAATTGACTGCATGCTGAATTGGGGGCGTGGTCTTTGAACACAAATGACATTTGCAGAACTCAAGTGTTACATTTTGAGTATTATTGGTGGGTTGGTCAATATTCTGCGTTGACTTTATATTATATTATATATTATATTATATTATGGAATGTCTTGAAAGATTAAGTGTTTCAGTAAAGTTTTCTTGGTTTCCATCACATCTTCTCATCCACACCACTCTCTGTTCTCTCTCTCACTCTCTCTCTCTCGTATGCACACAAATTACAAGTGGTTTCCTGTTTCCATTTTGGTGAAGAGTATGTGAGTTGCTTAGTAACAGTGTTTTGATTGTCTTAATTCTTCACAGACAAAAGCAAAGACACACAGGAAGCTGTGATTAACTATACATCCATAAAACAGAATTTAAATTCTCTCTCTCTCTCTCTCTCTCTCTCTCTCTCTCAGGTACTGTGAATGTGTGTGAGAGAGTGTTAATGTTTGGTGGTGTGGATGTGAAGTGTGCAGTTATTGTTTTATGTTTTGATGTTCAAAGCTGGTGTGGCTACAGCTGACCGCAGCCTGATTCAATAAACTGCTTATGCGCGAAACTCTCTTCCGTGTCAATGTGGGGGAAAACATTACAATGTCATGTTTATATTACATGATGCAGATTTTGGGAATTTATTTCTGGAAAACTATAGCCAAGCTGGCTTATTTAACTTATTAAATACCTGACCAGAAAATTTCTTCCCTTACATACAAATCACATGCATTTCACATGTGAACATATGATTAATTTTAGTCAAGCATTTTGTGAATAGTTTTTTCTTTCGTAACGGAACAGATCTAGAGGATCACAGGTGTGGAGTATTGAGGTGAACTGGGATGTTTGGATGCTGTTGCCCTCCCACTTTCACACCTTCACCCAGGTGTGTTGATGGAGGAGCGTCTGGCTGCATTAAGACCCGTGGAGTCCTCATGTCTGTGTTCCCTTCTGGTTCTCCCTTTTAGTTATGAGTCTTGTCGGAGTTCCTGCTTTCACTCACGCAGATTACATTGTCCTTCACCATTACAGGACAATTAGCATACTTAATAATCTCTCTCTGTCTCTCTCTCTCTCTTTCTGTCGAGCTGCACATGCTACTCCTGAGATGCCAGTGATCCTGACTACTTCTGCTCTCCGAACCTGCCTGATCCATCCTGATGTTCTGCTTCTGGTTGGAGTTCTTGTGAGTTGTAAGTCACATGCTACTGCTGAGGAAGTCCCACATGGAGCAGAGTAAAGATCACTGAGATTAGTGAAAACTTAAACACCATAAAGATGCTTTGGACCTCAGTTCATATGAACAGTTCTGCTGTGAGAGCTTTAATCACTACAATCACCACAAACAGTTCTACACTCGAGTCTCCATCAGTGAACAGTGGAGAAGTTCAACACAACAGATTTCCTGTAGAAACTGTAATGAAGGTCCTGGTTACACAACTGCACTGTTTCAGCATGTAGTATTAGCACATTTATAGAAGGGGTGTATTTATTTATAATCACACTATCCGGTGTCCCCCAGATGAGGACGGGTTCCCTTTAGAGTCTGGTTCCTCTCAAGGTTTCTTCCTCAGATCGTCTCAGGGAGTTTTTCCTCACCAGCGTCTCCTCTGTCTGATCATTAGAGATAAATTCATATATTTAACATCTCTATCCTGTGTATATATTTCTGTAACGCTGCTCTGGGACAATGTCCACTGTTACACACACACACACACACACACACACACACAACACTGTTACACACACACACACACACACACACACAACAATGTCCACTGTTACACACACACCACACACACACACACACACACACAACACTGTTACACACACACACACACACACAAACACAACAATGTCCACTGTTACACACACACACAATACACACACAACACACACACAACACTGTTACACACACACACACACACACACACACACACACAACACTGTTACACACACACCACACACACACACACACACAACACTGTTACACACACACACATACACACACACACACACAACAACAATGTCCACTGTTACACACACACACTACACACACACACACAACACTGTTACACACACACTACACACAACGTCCACTGTTACACATGCTGTACTAATAAAACTTAATTGAATTGAACTCTCTATTTGTAAACAATCCTTCTCACTGTAGAATGGTGAATTTCAGATAGTTTTGAGATGGTCTTATAACCCTTCCTAGATTAATGAGTAGTAATAATTGCTTCTCTGAGGTCATGGCTGATGTCCTTTCTTCTTGGCATGATTTAGAAACACACCTGAAAGCACATCTGCTTTTATAAATATACTCACTCTTCTTGATGATTGACTAATCTTGTGCATTTCATTGGAAACATCTGGCTTCTAAAAACTCTCTTAATTTTATGGACATAAGAAGGGTATACTTATTTTTTCCCACCTGGTTTCAGAATGTTGGTTTCTATTTGACTAAATGGAAAATGACTACATGTTGAAATTTGTTTTGTTATTTGTTTGTTGATTGAAGTTGGTGAGGACCACAAAATTGTTATTTAGGCCCTGATGAATAAAAATATAGAATTGAATGAGGGTGTGCTTTCTTTTTCCCATGACTGGTGATGAAAATCATTGTGGATTCATGAGGGATATGCATGTCTAAAACAATATTTACTGGATTTATCCCCATTTAGTAAATAATCACAGTTACAGGGCATCCGGAGAGTATTCACGGCGCTTCACTTCCCCCACATGTTGTTATGTTAGTCGTATTCCAAAATGGATTACATTTTCCTCAAAATTCTACAAACAATACCCCATAATGACAACGAGAAAGAAGTTTGTTTGAAATCTTTGCAAATTTATTAAAAATAAAAAAACAAAAACAAAGAAGCACATTGAGGAAGCAGGGTCGAGCGATCAGCAAACAGAGGAACAGAGGCAAAACATTAAAAGTCCAGTGACTGAGAGAGAGAGAGAGAGAGAGAGAGAGAGAAGTTGTGGGAAGTTGTGTCGGGGCGGCCATGTTTGTAGGCCGCTGTGTATGCTGGGAAATGGAGTTGGTAAAGACACAGATACATAAGGGGCATTACAGAACAATAAAAAAGAATAAGATCAAAGTGCATTACAGAATTAAATACAAGGAAAATTGTGCAAACACTTTATTTTGTAATACTTTCGTAAATTATTTGTAAAAACTTTTTTAAAGCTCAGTAACTTGCATCAGCGTGATTGATCTCAGGACTGATGATGTCCATGTTTGATCACGCTGCATGCAACTACAGTAGTCAGGATTAAGAGCAAGGTGACCACGCCCACACCACCAAACATTACCACTCTCTCACACACACTCATAGTATCTGAGAGAGAGAGAGAGAGAGAGAGAGAGAGAGAGAGAGAGAGAGAGAGAAGAGAGAGGAGAGAGAGAGAGAGAGAGAGAGAGAGAGAGAGAGAGAGAGAGAGAGAGAGAGAGAATGAGAGAGAGAGAGAGAGAGAGAGAGAGAGAGAGAGAGAGAGAGAGAGAGAATGAGAGAGAGAGAGAGAGAAAGAGAGAGAGAGAGAGAGAGAAAGAGAGAGAGAGAGAGAGAGAGAGAGAGAGAGAGAGAGAGAGAGAGAGAGAGAGAGAGAGAGAGAGAGAGAATGAGAGAGAGAGAGAGAGAGAGAATGAGAGAGAGAATGAGAGAGAATGAGAGAGAGAGAGAGATTTAAATTCTGTTTTATGGATGTATATTTAATGAAATATTAGTGAATCATGCTGTTTATGTTTGTTACCCGTAATCTCCACTTGTTCTTCATGTGGTTTTTGTGTAGAGAAAGCGTCTTTGCTTTTGTCTGTGAAGAATTAAGACAATCAAAACACTGTTACTGAGCATCTCACATCCTCTTCACCACAATGGAAACAGGAACCACTTATTTGTGTGTATACGAGTGAGTGAGCGAGTGAGAGAGAGAGAGAGAGATTACGTTCTGCAAATGTCATTTGTATTCAAAGACCACGCCCCCAATTCAGTATGCAGTCGATTTCAATAAACATTTAAATAAACCCTCCTTATGTCTAGTTTTGTGAGCTCTTGAAAAATAATATAAAATTTAAGCCAGTAAAATAAAATATACACTTTGGGTGTTAGCTGCATATTTACATGAATTAATTTAGTACAGAACTTAAAGCGTTAAAGTAAGTCTAATGGTTTGTGTAAAAATATCACCATTTGTTTTGTATTTGTTGAAGCTCTGAATCATTAGTTCGTGTGTTCGTGTGGCTGGTCTTGTTCTATAATCCCAGTCTGGATATGACTGAAGGTGGGACGTGTCAGATCCATCGTCTCTCTACTCCTTTTGCATTTAGGCTTCACGCAAAGATAAAAGTCTAATATACATATTCATTCAAATATAAACGAAAGCTGTATAAACCTTCAAACTGCAGTCTGGTGCCGCTGCCGAAGTGCAGCTGTGTTGGCTTGGCTGCAGTTCCACAGAAATAAAGGCCCTCATCATCCTCCCTTAGACTGAAGATGGTGAAGATAGCCGTGTTAATCTCGCTGTCCGGCTTCAGGGCAAAGCGACTCTCGTCTTTGTTATAATAAACTGGAAGGCCTTTACGCGTGCGAGTTTTCCGTGCTGAGATCAGAAGTGTAAACCTGTCTGAACTCAGAAGATACCAGGCCACATCCTCATAGCCAGTGATGTCACACTGCAGCGTGGTGTTCTCCTTCTGTCTCACAGTCAGTGTGTCAGCCGATTTTAAATCCGACAAAGACGGATCTGCAAAAAATGAACAAACCTTGAAGGAACAGTTCAATATGAAACGTGCACAGCTTCGCCTTTACCCGGAGATGTGATTGGTGTCTGAAGATTTTCTTTCATTTCAGCGGTGAGGGGCTAATGTAGCTAACAAATAGAATCTTATAAATGGTAAATGCTCTGCACTTATCTAGCACCTTTATCCCAAGTGCTTTACACTGTGTCTCATTCACCCATTCTCACACACACTCACACCCAGTGATAGCAGAGCTGCCATGCAAGACACTAACTTGCAATTTTGGGTTCAGTGTCTCGCTGAAGGACACTTTGGCATGTGGAGTCACGCGGAGTCACGTGGAGTCATGTGGAGTCATGTGGGCCGGAATCGAACCGCCAACCCTATGATTAGTGGACAATCCACTCTACCACCTGATCCACAGCCTCCAGAGTAGCGTAGTGAACTAAATGTGCTTGTGTAAATCATCCCACGCTACAAGAACTACATTTGGTGGAAAATTGTGTTCCTTTCTATTATATTGTCACTTTTTTTGTTTTTTTACATTTAACACAGGATGAATGTGCAGTTGACTTCTGGTGCAAAGTGGAAAATTCTAGTCAAAAGCCCACTAAGACAAGAAGGTCATATCACAGTTTTATTTTGTTTACACTGCCTATTAGGTTTTTAATTGACTACAAAGATTTACTAATACTCTATAAATTCTGAATGGTTTAATGTTGTATGTTACTGATCTTCTGGAGTAGTATAACCCATCTCACACGCACAATATTATGGAGATACTAGAGCCTGATCCGTTTCGGATGTCCTACCTCTGGATGGAGCTCTCATCTTCTCCAGACTGCTGGGACTACGGCTGCTCCGAAGACCTTACAGACTTCATATAAATCCATATTTTACTATTTCACACTATCTGTTGTTACCCAGATGAGGATGTGTTCCCTTCTGAATCGGGTTCCTCTCAAGGTTTCTTCCTCTTAAAACATCTTAGGGAGTTTTTCCTCACCACCGTCGCCACTCAGTGTCTCGCTCAGTTGGGACAAATTCACACCTTTAATATCTGTACACCGTGTTGATATTTCTGTAAAGCTGCTTTGAGACAATGTCTGTTGTAAAAAGCGCTATACAAATAAAACTGAATTGAATTGAAATCTCCAGCACTTTGTTCAGCTGAGGCAGGTTTATTATCTATTCCTAGGATTAATCGCAGCTCTGCCAATAATAAATGCTTTTTGTTTATTGTCCCCAAACTCAAGAACAGTGTTCAGTGTGAAGAATGCGGAACACCAGGCCGGAAACAAAGTGGAACCCAGAATAAACACTCACGGTACCACGGCTCGGTAAGGGCAGAGACTAAATATAACTGCACATATTTCACAAAGGCCTTGTGCCCGATGCTTCCTGGGATAGGCTCCAGGTTCCCCGCGACCCTGAAGCAGGAATAAGCGGTTGAAGATGGATGGATATTTCACAAAGACGGTGTCTATGAGAGTCTCTTTAATGTGTGGTGTGATTGAGCGTGTAATTGGGAACAGGTGTCTCTGATTAAGTCCTCAGAAGAAGTTGACGTGTCTGTGTGTAGTTTTGGGAGTTGTAGACGTTGGCCATGTTTGTAGTTTGTGGTGCATTCTGGGAAATGGAGTCATGAATTTGCCAGGGCCTGTCATTAAACCTTTTTCCAGGAGCAAAAGGAAAAGTGTGATCTAGATAAAGATGATATATATTCTAAATTATTATTATTATTATTATTATTATTATTATTATTATTATTATTATTATTATTATTATTATTATTGTTGTTGTTGTTGTTCCACTTTTTTGGGCGCTTAACTAGTCTCGCATCGTTTGTCGGAGACCGACGGGTGAGGTGTCAAATCGATCGAATAATTAAGGAGAGGTGTGCTATGGCTTTTGGAAGCAATCGGAATGTCGGAATTCCCGGTACGGAAGCTCAAATTCTGAAAAAGTTCCCATAGACTTGCATTGAGTTTCGAAAGTATTGGCCCTCTAAACAGAAAGCTCTAAAACTTTTGCCTCTGTACACATTCGGCTCTAAAATGTATTTGGCACACGATCTGTTCGGCTCCCAGAAGTACTGGCACCCTTTCCGGCCATCACTCAAAAGTATTGGCACCCTTGATGGTCAGCTCTAAAAAGTATTGGCGCACTACACAGCCAGCTCTAACAGTGCTGGCAAGTATTGGTGCCCTATGCTGTCGGCTGTCGAAAGTATTGGCGCCCGTCCCTGTTTCGCCACCGCAAGCACCACTCACATTTTCTTCAGGAAATGTACCGGTCTAGTTATTACTAGTTATTATTATTATTACTCACTCTATAATGACATTATTTACATACTTTTATTTGCCTCTGTACTCCACAGTTGTAAATTTCTACTCAAATAATTCACGTGGTTCAATAGCATATTCTCAGATTTTAATAAAGGACATTAAAAAAATACATTTTAGTTTTATCATTTAGATATTACAGCACATTTTATACCTAAGCCTCAAGACATAATAATGTTTGTTACACAGCAGTGGTATGCACAGTAAATTAGTAATGTTTAGTACTTGACCTTTGTATGCAGTGAAAGCTGTGACTCATAGACATCAGCAGGTGTGGTGTATATTCTCTGCTGATGCTCTGCCAGACTTGTACTGCAGTCATCTTCAGCTCCTCTTTGTTTTGGAGCCTTAACTCCCCTTATGTTGTTTCTTCAGCATTTGAAAAGTGAGCTTAATGGGTTTTAGATCAGGTGAGTGACTTGGTCTATCAAGAATCTCTTAGCTTTCAGCTGTAAAAAGCTTCTTTGTTGGCTTTGACAGTATGTTTGGGAGCATTGAACTGAATTTAATACTTTATTTCAGAACCCTGCAGGCTCTTATAATTATTTTTTAATAAACTGTAACCTAGCCATCCTGCTTTTGTGGCTAAGTAGTATTAAGTAGCGTTGTATAAATAGTGCCATAACTTCTTCATGGTAAAACTAAAATGTATTTTTAAAAAAATAAAAAAATCCTTTATTAAAATAGAAGAATGTGCACTTTACTCACACATGAATTGTTTGAGTACAAAGTTAAATCTGTGGAGTTTAAAATAAATCCAAACTATCCCCATTTCAAAGTGGAGGACGCTATAAATGTGTCAAATTCTATCTATAACAGTCACCAGATCTCTCACTAATCATGTTCTTTACATTAATAACTTAAATATCCATCCATCCATCTTCTACCGCTTACTTATTCAGGGTCGCGAGGAATAACTTACATACACTTCACATATATACCATGTATACAGTTCCATGTTGTCAGAATAATTTTCAGTATAGTTTTTATACCCAGTATTACAAAGTTAACTGCAATAATAATCATACAGATAAACATAAACTCAACATACCGGCAGAAGCAACTTGCATATTTGTGCAAGACAACAGAAAAAGGAACAGGAACGCTTCCATCTCGAGCTTTTGGTACAGATGCAGCTTCGGTTTCAGATCAGTATAATTTAACATCCTGTCTAAACCACTTCACATGCAAGCAACACGCAATGTTTAAGTGTGTGTGTGTGTGTGTGTGTGTGTCTACATACAGTATCTCACAAAAGTAAGTACACCCCTCACATGTGTGTAAATATTTGATGATAACTTTTCATGTGACAACACTGAAGAAATGTCACTTTGCTACAATGTAAAGTAGTGAGTGTACAGCTTGTGTAACAGTGTACATTTACTGTCCCTCATAATAACTCAACACACAGACATTAATGTCTAAACCACTGGCAACAAAAGTAAGTACACCCCTAAGTGAAAATGTCCACATTGGGCCCAATGAGCCATTTTCCCTCCCCGGTGCCATGTGACTTGTTAGTGTTACAAGGTCTCAGGTGTGAATGGGGAGCAGGTGTGTTAAATTTGGTGTCATCGCTCTCACACTCCCTCATACTGGTCACTGGAAGTTCAACATGGCACCTCATGGTAAAGAACTCTCTGAAGACACCTACTGTATATGTTCAATCTGAGGACATTCTAAAAAAAATTAAAATACTGATTGTGAACAGTCTGTGGTGCTTGAACAGACCAAAATATGAAATTGGGAGTTATTGTGGAAAGATTGGTCCAATAAATATGATAAATAAATCTTGCAAGAGCTGTCCTTGTCCACGGTCCAATTAGCATATACGAGGACAATTGTCAATCTTGAAAAACATGGCCACCATTGGTTGAGCAATGTTCAGCAGCTATTTGACAAGCTTAATGAAGGCCAATATTTCTTAACATTGTTTCTTTGATTTAGGTGCTTATAGGATTGCACAATATTAAGTAACATCTTTTAACATCTGTAAGGGCCATAAACTGCTTGAACCCTGATAATTTCTGCTTGCAGCTATATTTATTATTATTATTATTATTATTATTATTATTATTATTATTAATAATATACGCCTCCGCCCGTATTGAGTCTGTCTCCGTCTACAACACGGTCCCGAACCGTCACAATATGCAAGTGTTTATCTTATTATTGTATTTACAAACAACTGCATACAGCAGATAAACGTGCAGCGATACTCAAGTCATCTAATATAAATTTAACAGAAGTGAACAGTGGGCGTGGTCAGGTGAGCACTGTTTCAGATTTTTTTTAAACTGAAGCAATACACATTAAAACATATTTATTTCACTGTTTATGGTTACTTGCGTTTTCTGAAAAGTAGTACCTAAAAACATGAAGGCTGTAAACTCCGCCCACTTCACAATCACATCACAATGTTTTATTTCTGATATATGTGTCAGTTTATGTCATTATATCACAAACATATAAATTTCCTTTATAAACCTAACAAGCAACACAAATTTTACATGTCATTCTTGTTGTTAATTAAAGTGACAGGGATTTTAATTAAAAACATCATTCCCCAAATGATGATAATTGCTGGATTATTTTAAAATTTTAAACTGACTCCAGGGTCGGGGTTCAATACCCACCAGGTCCATGTGTGTGTGGAGTTTGCATGTTCTCCCTGTGCTGTGGGGGTTTCCTCCGTGTACTCCGGTTTCCTCCCCCAGTCCACAGACATGTATGGTAGGCTGATTGGCGTGTCTAAAGTGTCCGTAGTGTATGAATGGGTGTGTGAGTGTGTGTGCATGGAAGGAACCTCCCCTGGCGCACCCTGAGCAATGTTCAGTATCATACTGCTGAGCGGCTAATCCTTCCACCACGATGGTCCCACTATGAAGTGGAACGTTGACATGAAAAGAAGAATTTTCCAAACTGTTCTGTAAAATATGCTATTAAGAGCTTCACACAGTGTGAAATAAACCTTTTATATAACATCATCCATATACGAGTCCTGGTTTTATTAAGTGTTTCTTCAGTAAGTTTCTGACTCTGGTGTCATCAGTCATTCACTCGATCTGTTCACTGTTAGTTGGGTTGCTTTCCTCTCTGTGCGTTATTTATAGATGTTGATGGTTGAGGTTTTGGTTAACGTGGCCTTGCTGATGGCTCTCTTTCTCAAAGTTAGCGCTAGTACATCAAAAGCTTTAGCACTCACCCTACCTCTGGTTTCCCTAATCTTCAGATTAACGTCTCACAAGGCCAGTGGATATTTGCCCTGTGAACTAAAGACATTAAAAGGACATCCACGCCTCGACGCTGTGACATACGAGCATTGCCGGTTGCTTGGTATCACATCGCTCACCTCGAAGGGTTTTCAACATCCAGCGGTCAACACCTAATGTGATACCATGCATCTGTTCAATTAATAGATCATTGATTAAACAAACGCTTCTACAAAGAGATTTCTGGACACCGTGATCACTTGTGAACATAAATAATCCAGATTCAAATTATACCTCGACAGGAATCCTTGGTGTCTTGAACTGTTGCTCCATCAGGGATAAAGGGCCCTAACTTAATGAACTGACTACTGATGATTACATGCATCTCAATCTGCTTACACCTACTGGATATCAGCACCTGTCTAAACTGCATTCATCTGGTAAAGAGGGTGGTCTTGCGGTTATCTATCGTAACTCGATACCACTTACTGAACTGGAGTTTCACAACACTAATATGGTGAACACTAAGATCATATTCATTTTAGTTTATAGGCCACCTAAACAGAGCTATGAACTTTAACTTGTGCTGTCATCTCATGTCCTTCTGCTTGGAGATGCTAACATCCATTCTGTTACTGCCTGCTCTAACAGCACTCACTTAAAGTCTGTCTAGGACTGTTTTGATCTCCTCCAGAATGTTATCTTCCCAACACTCATGGTCATATTGATCTGGTCTCTGTACGTCTGGTTTGTATTCGATTTCCACCTGTGGTTTGACTATTACTATCTCTGACCCCAAGCTTATTACTTTAGATATTTCATTAATCTGTCCAACAATACGTAAAGACAACACAACCATGTCATATCGTAACATTAATGCTGTTGATGCTAATCGATTTTCTGCAGTCGACTGCTTTCTCTGCGATTTCTGATGTTTTCTATTTCATCTGTCCATCTTTGATACTCCATGTGTACCATTCTTTAATTGTTGATGCCTTAGACGAGCATGCTCCCATTAAGTCCAGGTCTGTTCCCTCTTCCCATTCCTCTGCATGGTTTAATGCTGTGCTTTGTGCTATGAAATCAAAAGGCAGACAACATGAACAACATTTTTAGGAAGTGGTGTCTACCTGTCCATTTCCTATTATTTTTGGAACATGTTCAGGGTTATAAAACTGTCTTGAATGCAGCTTGCTCTACTGATATCTCCTGCTAAGCATAGGCCTAAAACACTGTTTAGCATGGTTTACAAATTAGTCCCAGCACCCAGACACAGTATTTGGCAATTTGATGGCATTTGCTGATTCTTTTTGCACCATTTTCAGGGCAAGCTGGATACTTTATGTGAGACTTTTTTGTGTTGAACCGGCCATTTCTACATGTGACCGAGTTCAGTCTATCCAACCTTTGACTTACTTTACCCTGACAAACCCCTCAGAAATGGAAATCCATGCCAGCTAGATCCTGCTCCCACATTTTTTTTCTAAAACACTGTCCCTCTGTTCTTTCTGTTGAAAAATCTGCACAGACCATTTTGAGAGGAGTTTGTGTTGGTCGAGACTTCAGTCAAGTTCTTCATGAAAGAGTTTGAAACGTCAGACTAAAAATCTACAACTTAAATGGGGTTCTTTCAGAAGGTGACACACTGAACAATCCCTCATCCATCAGATAGGGGGCAGGGTACATGTAATACACAGTACCCATAATGCACAGTGATATTTCTCTAGATAGATAAATAATAAGGGTGTGTGCTTTGGGACATGCCCACAATGGGCTGATATTGTAAACCTACTGTCCTCCATGGTGACGTTAAAAAGGATAAGAAAACATTTTCTCATTGAGAACTCCTCCCAGGGAACATCTGCTCGTGAACAGTAATTCGAGGCACATTTTGACTCATTGGCACTCGTTTAAAAAAACAAAAAAACAAAACATAATGTCAATGTGACACATCATGGCCGTCTGCAGGTTCCAGTCTTCTGGGAAGGAAGTAGAGTAGGAGTAGGAGGCAGGCTTTACTGTTGTTATACACATGCACAGGATGAGAAGGTTCTTTCCTTGGTTATTCCCAGCTTGGAGTCAGACCCGTGGAAGCATCCATTGTTAAAGGCAATAGGACGAAATAACATCAATATCCTGACAAATACATCTCACAGTATACTTTTCTGATATCATGATTTCTTCTCAAATATCATTTACATAATCTGAAAGCAGATGATTTGATGGTAAAGTTTTTGATCTTTAACACTGTAACATTAATATTTTTACAGATGATTTTTTCTCCTTTTCATTATTTATTTTGCACACATTAATCCAACAGCCCGGAGCCGGTTCAAATCACCCGAGGCCTGCTGCGTGCGCACGCGGAGTAAACCTGGGTTTACTGACAGACTTGATCACTTGTTGTTGATAAAGCTGTTAACCTTCATCAGCCCGGGGAGGATTTGTTTGGCTCTGAGGTTGTTCAGCTCGGATCCTGCAACAGTACAGAGCCCCTAAAGGGACATAGTGATGGAAAATGTATATTTCTATGTTTCCGTGTTAATTTTTCTGGTCTCTTGCGAAACGTTTGCATCCTCGTGGCGTTGAGTTTGTATAAAAAGTACTTCAGGTGTTCTGGAGAGTTCAGTTCTCCTGTTCCTCCTTCAGTACATGTGTGAAATCATGATGGTTTCTCCTCTTGCAATGTTGAGCAGTTAGTGTGTGATTGATCATTGTATCTGCTAGTTTATAGCATTATTATTTTTCTTTTCATCAGCATTAGGTACATTTTCACATTGTTTGTTAGATAGTTGGCAATTAAACACATGCTTTATAGACTGTATTGTTGTTAAGGTCTTATTGCTACTTCTCCCGACTTGTCGCTACAGCGCCCTTCCCTGGACAGGTGAGTAAATGCTCACATCGACATAGTACACGCAGTAATGTCTCTGCAGCCTCAGTAATGTTCTCTATTTCCCAGCCTGCCTCATTCCCCTGTTTAACAACATATTTCATATGAACACCATTTAATGCACATAAAATCAGTTTTCCTCTCTACAGTACACACACTGCATTTTACACTGAACTGATTAACCCGAACCACGTTTGGTCTTGAAATTATTAAATTATATACATTTCTACATGATTTCAATAATGGTTTTTATTTCTTTAATTATTATTATTTTTTACAGTAGTATATCTTATATACAGTCTATGCATAATAAATATCTGTAATATATTAGCTTTGACAATTTCATAACTTTATTTGCTTGAAGATTTTTGGGATCAGCTTCCTGTTTGACCCTGTATATAATGATGGGACATTATATACAGGGTCAAACAGGAAGCTGGTGTTCATGTTGTTTCTATCAGGCAGTTTCACTATCAGAGTACAGTACCTCTCTCCTCTTTTCCCCCACATCCTCTTTACAGAAATGTATACAAATCACACATTTGATTATGCATGATTATGAAATATTTTAACTGATTTTGTCTCTAATTAGTCTCTTGTTGTTTGTTGTTTACTGGGATTTGTTTATTTATTTATGAACATCAAAGAGGCAGACAGTGTTAGCTCACTGGCTAAGGCATTTGGTTACTGCTCAGAAGGTTGTGAGGTCAAACCCCAGCACTGCTAAGCTGTTGGGCCCTTGAGCAATGCTCTCAACTGCTCATGTATAAGTGAGATAAAGTTGCTCTGGATAAGTGCATCTGCCAAATACCTGAAATCAACCAACCACATGGGATCAAGCTGGACCATTCAAATTTAAACCATTGTTAGGGTTGTTATCAAATTTATCAGATAATAAAACAAATACCCCAACTAAACGACCCAACGTGTCTCAGAACAAGTCAATTATTTTTTTCTGTGTATTCTTTAGTATTTGTTTTTGTTCAGTCATACCATGCACACCCATCAGAGGGCGCTAAAGGGGGGACTTGAGGTATAAGCAGGAACAACGTCACTGTTCATCATTCTTCACAACTGGGTGATTGTGGAAAAAATATATAAAAGCTCTGAGAAGTTGTGCGGGAGCTGTAGACTGTCAGAATCCTCAGTGTATATAAAGATAGAAAATAAAAATAAACAGATGGCAATAACAAGATAATTTGAAATAATGAGATATTAAGTTGATGAGAGTGCTACAGAGAGGAGTTAAATGAACAGACACCCAGTGGAAGCACATTCAGACCTAATGGGGATTAAAAGGGTTCAGAACTCACACAACTAGAGAACAGGTCAAGCTTTGCAAGAACCTCCTGAAAAACTTATATACACAAAAAGAGGAAGTGAAGAAGACTTTGGGGTCAGAGGTCATGCTAGAACTCAGGAGTGTTTATCCACTACCAGACCTGTCTCTCAGTTGATGTACTATACAGTACACTAGACCCTGTGTAACGTCTTCACATCGTGGTCACGTCAGTAACACGTCATGGCATTGAACTGTAGTGAGTAAAACACCTGGGGACATGATATTAGAGAAAAATACTCAACTTCACGATGGTAAGAGTAACTCCACTTCATCACCCTGCTGAAAAAACAATAACAATAGAAACCATCACAGAAAGTCTAATCGTTTCCACTACAAATGCCAGCACAAACCATTAGCTAACCATTAATACCATTACCATTATCGGTCATTAATGGTATCCACTAGACATAACATGCCACATATGGAAAGCAACAAATTACCAGTAGAGACCCACAGGGACCATTACAGTTTCCATTAAAACCAATACAATTCCCATTATAACCATTAGAAATTCTGTGAGGGTTCCTATAGTTTTTTTTTTTTTTTTTTCAGCAGGGCACACCACCCTGTTACTCAGTCTTTTATATATACATCTTCCAAATAGAATTGGAACGTTCCATTCATAGACATCAAAGTAAAATGTTCAAAGGGTAAGGTGCTGATACCACGCTAAATTTATATACAATAAAAATTACTGCACTGTCATCGTGTGTGTGTGTGTGTGTGTGTGTGTGTCATTGACAAAAAAAGTGCTGATTTAAAAACACAGTCATAGTTTAATTATGTTTATCACTAACTAATAATTTCATTGATAACTGAAAAGCACAAACACCATCACCATTTCTTTTACTTCTCATTGACATTTCTCTTTTTCTTAGATTGTAAAAGAGACCATACAATTTGTGTGTGTGTGTGTGTGTGTGTGTGTGTGTGTGTTGTGTGTGCGTGTGCGTGTGTGTGTGTGTTCCAGTAAGGGTCTTCACACGGTTGTAAACTCAGGATGTATGTGTATCTTGCTGAGCTTACACTATCTCGCTCACTCAGATGGATCCACAGATAACAGGGAGAAAAAGGTAAAAAAAAAAAAAAGGTCTGAAGGTCGCTATTAATGGAGTAGCACTCATTTGGAGGACAGACACAGGAGTCTTCAGTCTAGCTCTCACACACACAGGGAATACACAGACCGCAGCTCTCCAGAGAGCAGGAATGAAGCTGAAGCTGCCGAACCCGGGTCTGGAGGACCGAATCCCCTCCCATGCTGAGCTGGAGCACTTGGAGAAGGTCCAGGCTGGAGACCGTCCTCAGTGGGACAATAAAGCTCAGTACATGCTCACCTGTGTGGGGTTCTGTGTTGGACTGGGGAACGTCTGGAGGTTCCCATACCTGTGTCAGAGCCATGGCGGAGGTAGGACCTGTCAGCTTTGGGTTCTCCATGAGGGGGTTAGAATGATGGGATCAAATTCATGCTTGGGTTCCTCAATAGTTCTTTGAAAGGTGTGTAAAGGAACCTTTTCTTAATGTCAAACCCTCTCACTATGATATGATTCCACTTTCCTGGTGACGTTAAAGAGTTGTCTTTTTAAATGGGTGAAGGTTCCTAAAAGAACCCTTTCTGAACGGAAAACCCTCTTTTGTAGGGTTCAGCATGGTTCAAAGAAACTAGATGGAACAGTTATTTTGTAAGAGTGCCCTTTATTATGAATCTAGAACATCCACCTAGACCTTAGGGAACGCTGTTCTAAGATTAAGAGAACTTTTATGGTTGGTAACTTGAGAACTAAGTGCAGTATAAATGAGGTGGAAGACAGTTAAAGAGAATAACAGTTAAATATTGACATACTAGAGATAATATATGGTACATCATGTGCTCCATGAAGGAGCGCTCTGGGTTTTTACAGGTTTAGGGAAAGGTGTAGTCTCTCAAGAACACGTCTGATGTGATTTCATTAATCAGCATTTTACTGAACATTGCATTCTGAACACACAATTGTATGAACATTCAGTACATCAACTAGTTAATATGTAAGCTTTTGAACAGGATGGTCGGTGTAAAGTCTTAGTATTTCGTCTTCTGGGAGACATGCAAATATCTTATTTAGAGTCTGAAGGGCAGTGCTAAATGAAAAAAAAGAGATCTTTTAACAAAATAATAACAATATAACAGTATTATGATTTAGCAGATTCTGCGAGGGGTATGCACTGGGATTAATATATGCCATGAATCTCCACAAATGGGTGGGGTTCAGTTTGCAAAATTCTTTATAAATAAAAAAAATGAAAGTTGCTGTGAAACCATTAAAAAAGACATAAAATGTTTAGCTTTCTAATGAAGAATTTCATCAGTTCCACGTTTTACCAGCAGCTGAGTTTATAGCCCTGAGTTTATTTCTCTATTTCAAAAATTTAATTACAATATAAAAACCAACTAAATTCATTTGATGGACTGGATTAGAACCTTCAGCGGGCTGGTCCAGGCTTGTGGACCGCACAGTTAACTCCCTGATTTAAAAATACTAATTAGATCCCAAGCTGTTTATAACGTTACCTACCATCAGGAGATTATGGACCCAGGATGGGGTCCAAGTCGACCCTTGTCTCTTCACTGGGTTGGAAGCTTAGCCTTGCTAGAATACAGCGGACTGAAATCTGTGAATGAAATCAGCCATCACAGAAAGCAGGCCTGTGGATTAGATATGTACACGACTAGGAACCCGAAGATAACTTTATATCTCTTGTGATAACTAATTAAACACAAGTTAAATAACAGACTGATCAGTGTGAAAATGAAAGCATACTCCCAATAGAAACACCAGCGATCTCCGCAGCTTCCTTCCAAGCTTTATTTTAGTTCCGAACATCTCTATATATATTTAACGAGAGCTTGTATATAAGAGGAGAAGATTGAAACCATGCTTAAATGTTTTTCTTACATTTTTTGCATTAAACAGTAAATGGGAGATAATTACAGGTAGGAATTAAAGTTGTGAGCAGGGAACTAAAGAAACGTCAGAGCACACGAGTCACTGTCATGTAACGGAGGTTGAGACAGATGCATGTGCACTTAAGAGCTTTTATGGAAGAGATTATAATCCAAAGTGCAAGGCAAAATCAACAACAAGGACAGATAGAGGTCAAACGATCAGGCAAAGAGACTAGAAATGGTAAGGAGCTCAACTAAGACCAACTCAGACCATCTGAGTGTTTACTTCACAAAGGTCTAGTGAAAGAACAGTCTCTTATAAAGTGTGGTGTGAGTGTGATTGGGAACAGGTGTGTGTGATTAGTCTCCTGGGGAAGACTAATCACACACTACATTTAACCCGCGTGTCTCTGTGTAGTATGGCAGCTGTAGTCATCCTTGGTCATGTTTGTAGTTTGCAGTGCATTCTGGGAAATGTAGTCGATCATTTGTGGTGACATGACAGCCATAATCTTGGTCCGAGATATCATCTAGGCTAATCATTTGGATTTGTCACTTTATGGGTCATTCCTAATCTGTACAAAATTGAGAAAAAAATAAAAAACCTCCTGTCTGTTTGTCACAGCTTAGACTCACAGTGAAACAAACGCAAAACTTGCATAAACAAAGCAGTTATTAATAGCCACTGGAAAGAAGCATCATCAACATCATCATCATCATCATCATCATCATCATAGTAAAAAGACGTCTATGCATAAAATTAGCAAAGACAGATTATGTGACTTCAGGAGACTGACTGAGAGATTAGCGCTCAATAATAATTCACAGAAAGCAAGTTAATTACAAACCTGATTCACTTCAACATCCAAGCTGTTTTAAATTAACTGTGTGAACGCCGAGCATGCTGTGGACCTAATAATGTGCATAAGTGACTTATGAAATGTGATGCATAATAAAATGCTGTTGTATTTCACTTCATGAGGTGAGGTCTCGTACTATTGGAAAGATTTTAGCTATAGTGCTCGTCTTCCATTGGTTATTTTTTTGTGATGTTTCTGAGGATGTCGATGACTAAAACAGGTGATTTTGGAGTTATTGTACTGTTCATAAAGTATATGTTTATAAAACATTTACCATTAATATGAATTGCGGTATGGTAGGAAAAAGGTTGAACCTGATATTTATCTGTCAAGGCTTTTTTATCTCTAAGTGTCCATGAGATAATTCATCATCATAACAAGCCCACGCCATCAGATATGCAGATTATTTTACTGCACGATTTGGAGATAAGAACCACTGTCTTTAATGTTACTTAGTCATCCGGTTGTGCTTCTACTGTCTTTATTTAAGCTATAGAAACTCCTGTATGTATGCATCCATCTGTAAAATATAATAATAGTAATAATAATGTTGGTTTATTGCTACTGTATCTGTACAACGGTCTGATAAGAGACTCGCTCAGTTGGCTAATTAGAGGTCATTCACCTGTTGTTAAAACCATCAACAGACCAGTCAAAAAGGTTTGGATTAAACGGATCATGTAGCGATAAAACTCTACTGCCTTCAAATTATACCTGTCTCCTGCACGAACCTCTCATGGTCCAAACATTGTTGAGGATGGTGCGTGGTTGGAACTGGAACTCTCAACCACCATGTCTACCATTAATTCCCACTTTGGAAACGTGTCCTATCCTACAATAAATCTCAGACTGTTAGATCTAAAACCAAAATCAAGAACACCAACATGTTAATTACCAAGCCCACCATTCACACACACACTCACACACACACACCAATGGTCAACTGCCACTTGCGGAAACTTGGGGTTCTTCTTCCCAAGACAGCATTGGAGTAGGAAAACACAACCTACATTAGTGGACACCTATATGTCACAGCCACCCAACATGTTCCTTCTGTGTGTGCAGGAGCGTTCATGATCCCGTTCCTCATCCTGCTGGTCCTGGAGGGAGTTCCTCTCCTACATCTGGAGTTTGCCATTGGACAGAGACTGAGGAAGGGAAGCGTTGGAGTTTGGAGGTCCATCAATCCGTATTTATCCGGGGTCGGTGAGTGTAACCTCCGGAATCACACACTGGGACAAAGTTGAGTAATTTAGGTGGCTGGACAGAAATAAAGGTTATAGACTGTATCTTTCTTTGTTGCTAGGGTGACACCATCCTTTTATTACCTTTAGTGTATCTTTCACCTGGGAACATGAATATAGTGTTTAGGACCTTAAGGAGTACTGATGCACCTTTAAAGATGAACCCTAAAAGGTAATTAAATGTACACTTGATGGTGCACAAAAGGTACAAAAGATGTTTCCTCCAAACCAGAGACAAGGACAAGTACAGTTTTGTAGCTTTATATTTGAGAGTGGAGTTACAACGTTGCACTTTGTGTTTTTATTTAATCACTGTTTGATGTTCAAATAAGACCTTTTGATCAATCATACATTTTGATGAGATGTATTTATTTCCTAAAGCTTTTTACTAGATTCATTCTCAGATTAGATTAGCAAAGCTAACTAACAGTACAAGCTACATACACTCACCAGAGACACCAATGATCTCTGCTACTTCAATTTGTGTCTATACACATTTAATGAGATCTGGTATATGACAGGAGAAGATGAAACTATGCTTATCAGTTTTTCTTCCATTTTTGCATCAAACAGTAAACCGGAAATAATTGCATTTAGGAACAAAAATTGTGGGCAGGGAACTGAAGAAACGCCAGACCACATGAGCCAGACCACGCCAATCATTTGGATTTGTCACTTCACTGGGTCATACTTGATTTGCACAAAATAGAGAAAATGTAAATATGAACCCTGCTGTCTGTTTGTCAGAGCTTAGACTCGCAGTGTAACACATGCAAATATTGGATAAACAAAGCAGTTATTAACAGCAAATGGAAAGCTTGTTATCTTAAACATCATCATAGAATAAGTATCATAAAATTAGAAAGATGGATGATATAGCATCAAGGGACAGACTGAGATTATTGCTCAATAATAGTATACAATCATACGGTCTTTTATTTAATCTCTACATCAATCAGAAATCTGGAATGTACAAAAATAGATATTAAAAATCTACAAAAAAGGTTTGCTGTCCTCCTATTCGTGGATTCTAGCCGAACGACATAGCAGCACTCACACTGACAAAACTTTGTGTTCAGCCATCTTTGGTCTCAGTGACAGTAAATAACGTCACATTATGTGTTCTGAGATGTTGATTTTAACTCACAATCCAAGAATTCTTTTATAATGTAAGATTTTTGTCTGCGAAAGCAAAATCCTACAGTTTAGTCCACATAGAGAGGAGAAGACAGTGAGATCTCAGGGTGTAAGACGAGACTCTTATAGCTAACTCTTTCTCCACAGGTACTGCATCCATGCTTGTGTCCTGTATGGTTGGAATGTACTACAACACCATCATAGGCTGGGTCATGTGGTACTTCTTCAACTCCTTCCAAGATCCACTACCATGGAGTCAGTGTCCCATAAATGAAAACAGAACAGGTGCTTTCTTGCATTTTACTTTATTATAAAATTTATTTATTCATTTATTTGTATCTATATTTTGCCCATGGTCTTCTAGGCCGTTTTTTTATGCCAGTGTGTTAATCTGGTTGTAAGTTGTAATAATCAAACTGTCTGGACTTCTATACATCTACACCAACGCTCTTCCTTGAGATGCAGGTTTAATGTCCAACACATCTGTTTTAGTTCATCAAGAACTTCTTAAAGAAATGATTAGATGGTCAGATGGACATGATTATGGTTGGAGCTAAAGTCTTTAGGAAGGTAGATCTCCAGGAATAGGGTTGGTCACCACTGATCTAGAAGATGTTTCTCAACCTGGAGACAAACTTTTTGAAAAACTTCTACTGCGCTCTGTCTCTCCCTACAGGTGTGGTGTCAGAATGTGCCCGCAGTTCCTCCGTAGATTATTTCTGGTACAGAGAAACTCTGAACATCTCGAATAACATTGAGGATTCGGGTGGGTTGCAGTGGTGGATGGTCCTGTGTCTGATTACAGCATGGATGGTTCTCTGGGTCTGCTGCATCCGAGGCATTGAAACCACCGGCAAGGTAAGCCAAAATTTATTGTCATTTCATCCAAAGACAATGTGAGTTAACAGTGAAAATCAATTCCTTTTATCCCCTCTGCTTTTTGCTGTTGCCATCGAGCCGCTGTCTACTGTACTAAAATGTTCCCCTGTGTTTAAAGGAATAGTTCGATACGGTGTAGAATACAAATTGTCGCTATATGCTGATGATTTGTTATTGTATGTAACTGATCCTACCGCCTCTATGCCTTCTGTCTTGGATGTTCTGAAGTCTTTTGGTGTTGTCTCTGGTTATAAACTAAATTTAGATAAAAGCGACTGTTTCCCTGTCAAAACTCCAGCTCTGTCTCTCCAACAGTCAGATCTACCATTTCGATTTAGTCAGTCAGGTTTTAAATACCTAGGTATCAACGTGACACGTTCTCTATCTAATCTTCTATCAGCTAACTTTACTCCCCTTATCTCAAAAGGTTAAATCTAACATTCAGAGTTGGGGTAACTTACCTCTTTCCCTAATTGGCAAGATCAACGCCGTCAAAATGAATATATTACCGAAGTTTCTTTTCTTGTTCCAACAAGTGCCTCTTTCTCTCCCAAAATCATTCTTTGATTCATTGGATAAGATAATTAGTACATTTATTTGGGGAGGGAAGCCACCAAGGGTTAGTAAATCTTTATTGCAGAAATGTAAACTTAGTGGAGGACTTGCATTACCCAATTTTCAATTCTATTACTGGGCTGCACACATCCATAAACTTTGTTACTGGGTTCAATCTCCAGGATATTCTTGGTCTAAATTGGAATTATCTTCTTGTAGGGAATGCTCTTTACCTGCTCTACTTTACACCTCTTTACCTACAAAACTTTCCCAATATACTGATAACCCTGTTGTCCTCAGCACACTTAGGACTTGGTATCAATTTAGACGACATTTTAAATTTGTAGGTGCATCCTCTTTGTGTCCTTTCGTGAACAACCATCTATTTCCCCCATCGTGTATGGACTCCTCATTTTCAGTGTGGTATGACAAGGGTATTAAACAAGTTAGAAATTTGTATTCTGATGGTGTGTTTGATAGCTTTGCCAATTTGGCATCCACTTATGATCTTCCCTTGATGTATTACTTTTGGTATTTTCAAATACGGAACTTCGTTTCTAGATGTTTTCCTGATTTCCCTTCTGCGCCTCCTGAACAGGTTTGGGAAGACCTGTTTTAAATAACCCACATCAGAGAGGAATGATTTCTAAGATTTATGATTTTATTCTGACGTTAGGTAGAGGGTTGAGTAACAAAATTAGGAATGCGTGGGAAACGGAGTTAGGAGTACAGATAAGTGATGAGTATTAGGAACATGCTAATGGGAGGGTACAGACTACCACTTCTTGTGCTCGTCTTGGACTTATACAGTTCAAAGTTTTAAATAGAGTCCATTTGTCCAAGTCGAGATTGTCTGTGATGTATCCGGATGTAGAGGACAAGTGTGATAAATGCCATGGCTCTCCCTGTCATCTTGGCCATATGTTTTTCTTCTGCCCTGAACTCCATGGTTTTTGGTTGGGTTTTTTACCATCATGTCCACTATTCTCAGGCTAGATTTAAAGTCTTGTCCATTGATTTCTGTATTTGGGATTCCTCAAGCTTCAATTCCTTTGATCTCAATACAAAAGGATGTTATTGCTTTCACATCCCTTATAGCAAGACGTTCCCTACTGTTACATTGGAAGTCTGCTAAATACCCATCTATCTCCCAGTGGATAAAGGATGTGATGTTTTTTTCCTGAATCTCGAGAAAATAAGATATACAATGAATGGTTGTACGGACAAGTTTTTTCAAAAATGGCATCCCTTTATTGTATACTTCATGGAGTTACAGACACTACCCAATTAAATTTTTGTGCCTGTTGTTGGATTTTATATAAAAGCGACAGTTATTGGGTAGCTATGATGAGCCGGGGGGGCGGGGTGTGGTTTTTTTTTACTTTGTTATCCTTTGTACAAAAAGGAAAAAAAAAGTGTGAATGTTTGCTGCTGTTGGGCAATGTAGAAATGTTTAGCAGAAATGTTTAGCAGAAATGTTTAGCAGAAATGGTCAGTAGAAATGTAGAAATGTTCAGCAGAAATGTTAAAAAAAATGAAACTAAAAAAAAAAGAAAATCAATTCCTATCTGCATGGATAGTCAGAGGCGATAAACAAGGTGTGTCTTGGGGCAAGGTCCATGTTGGTTTTATGATCAGTCAGGAGGTTTATGTGCTTTATCTTACACTACCATAAAACTGATGTGTGTAGGAAAACTTCATTCATCATTCAAGCTTAGTCATGAGTTCCAAAGTTAAGCATGACTCACCACAGGCTTTAAACACCACATGTTTTTCAGAAATGTCTAAAATCCCGTCTCTCCTTGGCTTCTTGTCTTTTCTAGGCTGTTTACATCACGTCCACGCTGCCATACGTTGTCCTCACCATCTTCCTGATTCGAGGGCTGACTCTCAAAGGATCTGCAGAAGGGATTAAGTACCTCTTCACTCCAGATGTGAGCACTCTGATTCCCAACACTCTGAGCTTGGGCTTTGTGATGCTCCCTGAAATAATGTGTCTTATTTCCACTCAGTCGTCAGGGCAGGCGGTTCTCTCAGTCCAGACTTCAGGAGATCAGAGACTAAACAAAACATTTACAGGAAGCAAAGCAAAGCTTCAGTGCAAAAATTAACAATCCAATAATTAAGTAATTGTAAAATCTAAAGCATTTAGCATGAAGCATCTTCGTTCAATATCTAACAGATTGGACTGAACCCTTCTAATGAAGAATAATCCTGGAGCTTAAATGTCTCGACCAAAAGTGCTAATATGGCTAGCAATAAAGCTAAGGTAGCATATCATAAATGTTAGAAGTCATCTTGTAAGTCAGCTTGGAAGTAACAATTTCTTGAAAGCTCAGATTTTTCTAATTGAAAATTCCATACAGCCATTTAAAAATGGTTTGTGCTTGCAAACACTTTTATTTTACCTGAAGATTTTACTGAAGCTATCTGATTGTGTCTAGTTAAAAGAGTTGGCGAATCCCAGCACATGGCTGGACGCTGGAGCCCAAGTGTTCTACTCTTTCTCTCTTGCCTTTGGAGGACTGATCTCCTTCTCCAGCTACAACTCTGTACAGTGAGTAAATCTTTCAGCAAAAAAGAAGCATACATCATACTTGATTTTCTGTTAAACTTATGTGTGTTAACTGTGTTTTTTTAGTAACAACTGTGAACAGGATGCTGTTATCATCTCCATCATCAACGGGCTCACGTCAGTTTACTCTGCCATTGTCATCTATTCCATCATTGGCTTCCGAGCCATGGAGAAGTTTGATGACTGTCTCAATGGGTATGCGATTATATCCTTTCCTGGGATAAATCTGAACCTGGTTCTCAAGCTCCAGCTCCTGGTGCGGAGCCTTCTAAACATCTAAATATCAGTAGTTCCACCAAAACCAAACCTCGCTGTGCCTCTCTCTGTGTTGGTAAACAGGAACATCATGGCCCTCACGAATGCGTTTGATGTTCCAGAGGGAAACCTAACCGAGAATAACTACAATGAAGTCCTACATTTTCTCAACAACACATCACCATCAGTAATTCAGGGGCTTGATCTAAAGACCTGTAATTTGCGGGATCTCCTCAGCCAGGTGAGACCTCATGACCAACTACAGTAGGATCCATTTTAAACCCTTAAGACCTCAGCTTACTTAGCGTGCACCTGGCAGTGGGGTGATTACCAAGCCCATGACCCCTCATATCACCATAGCTCATGCTGTTGGCACTTTGCATCAGGTGATCCTCTGCCTGCAGCCATGGAAATTGGCATACATTTTTATTAATGCAACCTGCAGTACTGAGCGCTCATACACGATGGTCAACATGAAACCACAGAGCGTGTAAGAGTTTGTCAGCTTGAGAAGGAGGTTCCATATTCACAGGGGTACATTGAGGTTTTAGCCCCAATTTAACAATCTGATCTACCATCCCACAGTACAATTGTTGGTTTTCTGTGATCTTGCATTAAATAATGTTTTAAACAAGCCTCACAGTTGAATTAGCATCTTACTCCATGTTCCACCAGGGAGTAGAAGGTACAGGTCTGGCCTTCATTGTGTTCACAGAGGCCATCACCAAGATGCCAATTTCTCCTCTGTGGGCTGTGCTGTTCTTCATCATGCTCTTCTGTCTCGGACTTTCCACCATGTTCGGCAGCATTGAGGGGGTCGTGGTGCCTCTGCAGGATCTAAACATCTTCCCCAAGAGATGGCCTAAAGAGGTCCTAACAGGTATCAGACGTACATTTTACTACCACTATAAAAACAAAAGACTTGAAGCAGATAAAATTTAGCCATCACTTTAACAGATTCTATATCCTTATGCAAAAATCACATGATCATATCATGCTTCAGGGGTTTCCTCCGGGTACTCGGGTACTTCAATCACAAAAAACCCTCCCGACTTCCTGTACAAACTGATTTAGAAATGAGCAGTAACTTTTTTTAATTGATTATCAATGTCAACTGACCAATCAGAATCCAGAATTCAGCAGCACCATTTGGTAAATTCCTGTTAATGCTTACACCAAATGATTAAACACTAAGACAACACTTTTTAAAAAAACTAAAGTTGCAGTATTTGCATATCTGCTGGCTGGGTTAGCTGAGGTAGCTCAGGGGTTAAGACGTTGGACTTTCCACCTGAAGGTTGTGAGTTCAATGCCAAGCTGCCATTGCTGGGCCCTTGAGCAAGGCCCTTAACCCTCAACTACTCAGGTGTATAAATGAGAAGAATGTAAGTCGCTCTGGATAAGGGCATCTGCCAAATGCTGTAAGTGTGTTTGGAGAGAACTTTACGTTATTTTACAGGTGGTAAACACTGAGTGTATCTGAATTTCAGGAATTGTTTGTTTGGTGTCTTTTGCCGTTGCTCTGATCTTCACACAACGTTCTGGTGAATACTGGCTGGCTCTGTTCGACGGATTCGCCGGCTCTATTCCCTTACTCATCATCGCCTTCTGTGAGATGATCGCTGTGGCTTACATCTACGGAATAGACAGGTCAGACCCAGAGACTACACCATGCCTCACATCTTTTTTTTCATTTGGTGGGAGATCATGTGCATTAATATAAACCCGCACTACCGTCAGAGCTTCTGTTATAGAAAATTAATCAACGCCTTCGGACCAATCACAATCCAGAACTCAACAGTGTCACCATTATAGACTGGGGCTTTAAGGAAGAAAGAAAGAAGGAACGAACTACTAGCATGCACTAGCATGTCTGTGTTTATTAGGATCATGTTACTAGTCGGAAGCTAAACCGGGAACTCCAAGTCCTCAATCAATCTGTTTTATTACTGTGAAGATAAATACAGTAAAGATAAAGAATTAGCTGTTTGCTCTTTGCTCTGTTTGGATTATAAAATCTGCCTTATCTTTTAGCATGTTTTGTGCACAGTAATATGCTAACTGGCTAAATATGCTTTCTGTTAGCAAGCTGAAAAATGAACCTGGACTGGAATGCAAAGCAGCTCGTAGCTCAAAGTGAAACAAATTGAGAAAAGTTTCAACTGAACTGATTTGATGTGGTGGCGTCGCTGTTGTTTCTGCTAGTGGTTGTGTTTTACGACGTCTAAACAGGTTTCCCTAAAGTGACGTGTTTATTCATGACCTTTTGTCGTAATGTTTCTTCACGGAGTTTCAGTGGGTCACAATATGAACAAAACTCATGAAAGATTAGCGTTGCTAATGTACGCTAACAGCCAGGTTGTGATTAGTCCCTACTCCAGCTCCTGTTCTCAGCTTACAGGTGATTTTTACATTCAAGCCACACAACTGTGCATTTTTACTGAATATTTATATAGAAACATTATTTTTAGAGCACCGTTCATGCACAGTGTAGCTCAAAGTGCTGTACCATCAAGTAGGAAAAAAAAATATGAAGTAATAAAAAGGTAAGTACAATAATGCACAAAGATCAAATAAAATATGATGTATAAATATCAATACAAAAAATAGTGTTAAAAACAGGATTAAAATACACGACAGAATACAATGAAATATAATTTAAAAAAAGCAACTTATTATTATTAATATTAGTAGTAGTAGTAGTAGTAGTAGTAGTAATAATAATAATAATAATAATTATTATTATTATTATTATTATTATTAATTATTATTATTTTTTATTATTATTATTATTATTATTATTATTATTATATACAACTGTTAGTAGATAAAAAAATTTTTTTAAATCAAAAATAAATTAAAGAAATTATAGCTAAATTAAAAATAGAAATACAAAAAAGAGGAAATACTTTAAATTAAAAACTAATTTAAATGATTTTGAAAAGACTGAATAATAATAATAATAATAATAATAATAATAATAATAATAATAATAATAATAATAAAGGAGGAATGATTGGCTTGTGTGTGTGCATTAATGTTATTTTATTTAACTGTTTTTTCTTCCTCACAGGTTCAATGAAGACATCGAGTTCATGATCGGACACAAGCCCAATTTCTTCTGGCAGGCCACGTGGAGAGTGATCAGTCCTCTCATCGTTCTCGTTATCTTCATCTTCTACCTGGTCTCCACTGCCACCAAGGAGCTCACCTACATCGCCTGGAACCCTGAATCGGTACAGCTGTCCTCTCACACCTGACCCTTTCACAGACGCGTCTTCCGGGTGTCTTAATTTCATGCTCTTTGTCATGTTCGATGTCCGTTATTTAAGGAATAAAACCCTCAGAGTTACTGTTACCATCCCCAAGTCGATTAGTTCCTATAACAGCACGACTGCAAGTGTTGTATTCCTCTTATACCACAGCAACTTTCTAATAATTAAAAAAAATGATTTATAAAAGAACAAAATGCCATAGTTTTTATCCATTTAATGTTGTGGAATGTTGTGGATCCTATTATCACTTACATTATAGCAGATATAAACAGTCATTCCCTCACCATCCCTCTCTTCATTCTCTCTCTATTCTCTCTCTCTATTCTCTCTCTCTATTCTCTCTCTTCATTCTCTCTTCATTCTCTCTCTTTATTCTCTCTCTCTATTCCTCTCTTTATTCTCTCTCTATTCTCTCTCTTCATTCTCTCTCTATTCTCTCTCTTTATTCTCTCTCTATTCTCTCTCTTCATTCTCTCTCTCTATTCTCTCTCTTCATTCTCTCTCTATTCTCTCTCTTTATTCTCTCTCTCTATTCTCTCTCTTTATTCTCTCTCTCTATTCTCTCTCTCTATTCTCTCTCTTTATTCTCTCTCTCTATTCTCTCTCTCTATTCCCTCTCTTCATTCTCTCTCTCTATTCCCTCTCTTCATTCTCTCTCTCTATTTCCTCTCTCTATTTTCTCTCTTTATTCTCTCTCTCTATTCTCTCTCTTTATTCTCTCTCTCTATTCTCTCTCTCTATTCTCTCTTTATTCTCTCTCTCTATTCTCTCTCTTTATTCTTCTCTCTATTCTCTCTCTTTATTTCTCTCTCTATTCTCTCTCTCTATTCTCTCTCTATTCTCTCTCTTCATTCTCTCTCTCTATTCTCTCTCTTTATTCCCTCTCTTTATTCTCTCTCTTTATTCTCTCTCTATTCTCTCTCTTCATTCTCTCTCTCTATTCTCTCTCTTCATTCTCTCTCTATTCTCTCTTTATTCTCTCTCTTATTCTCTCTCTTTATTCTCTCTCTCTATTCTCTCTCTCTATTCTCTCTCTTTATTCTCTCTCTCTATTCTCTCTCTTCATTCTCTCTTCATTCTCTCTCTCTATTCTCTCTCTATTCTCTCTCTATTCTCTCTCTTTTTCTCTCTCTTCATTCTCTCTCTTCATTCTCTCTCTCTATTCTCTCTCTTTATTCTCTCTCTCTATTCTCTCTCTATTCTCTCTCTCTATTCTCTCTCTCTATTCTCTCTCTTTATTCTGTCTCTCTATTCTCTCTCTTCATTCTCTCTTCATTCTCTCTCTCTATTCTCTCTCTTTATTCTCTCTCTATTCTCTCTATTCTCTCTCTATTCTCTCTCTATTCTCTCTTTATTCTCTCTCTTTATTCCCTCTCTTTATTCTCTCTCTTTATTCTCTCTCTTTATTCCCTCTCTTTATTCTTCTCTTCAAGTTAATAAGACAAAAAAACACATTATTATTAGTGGAGGATCTGCTGTACACGCCCCTATGAATGAGCGGTTATTATAGCATAGATAACATATTAGAACTAGCACGTTAATAAAACCCATGATATAAATAACTTGAAAGTAAATTAATATGTTTTATTACGCTTATTTAAGAATGTTCTTTCATGTTCATTAGAGAAACGAACACTGATTGACTTTCAGAAATTTCTGTATTTATTTCTTTTTTCTTTTTTTTCTTTTTTTTTTACAGAAAAACTTCCCCACTTTAGAGGTTCTGCACTACCCCGGATGGATCAATATCATCATCTTCATCCTTTCCGGAGTCCCTGCCCTCATTATCCCACTAGTCGCTGTTTATACATTCCTCAGGAAGCGCTGCTGTGGGAAAGAAGATGAGCAGAAACCAGTCATTTGTACCATTTCAGCTCAAATACAGACAGAACTGAAGAACGTGTAGAACTACAAACTGACCAGCCTCATGTAACGGAGAAAGGACTAAACCACTATGGTAAAGATGAACGTGAACAATGAACCACATGGTTCTCCAGAAAATACAAAATCTGACAATACAATCACAAGAAATCATTTATAATCAGAAGAATGTATAGTTCCTCCAACAACCAGTTCCTCCTACTCCAGTGGAAAGGTTGTAGAGCAGAGAGTTAGAATATAGAAGTAATTGCTGTACAGTAAACAATGTTTATATGTAAATGCATTTGTTTCTTTTTTTTCTTGCAGCTTTTAGTCGGTTGAATTTGTTAATATTTCACTGAAGCAGAGCTCCAATAAAAATACTTGTGAAGTCAAGGCATTGTTAAGCGTCAGTACTGGGAAATAAAGCATTCATGCTCTACCATGCATTAGCACTTACCTTACTTAAATAAAATATCTACATTCTGAAGATAAAACCATCCGAGTGCTGAAGGTCTTTAATAATACAGGGTTGAAGAACTTTTACACACACACACACACACACACACATACACACATCTATAGGTGTACGCCTGTATAATTACACATGCACAACATCAGATAGCCACCAGAAGCTGGTCTCTGTTTGAGGATGGAGAGCAGGAATGAAGCTGAAGCTGCAGAACCCGGGTCTGGAGGACCGAATTCCCTCCCATGCTGAGCTGGAGCACATGGAGAAGGTCCAGGCTGGAGACCGTCCTCAGTGGGACAATAAAGCTCAGTACATGCTCACCTGTGTGGGGTTCTGTGTTGGACTGGGGAACGTCCGGAGGTTCCCATACCTGTGTCAGAGCCATGGCGGAGGTAGGACCTGTCATCTTTGGGTTCTTAAAGAATTGGACTACTCTGTGTACTGAGAAGCTGTAGAAGCTAGATTTGGTTATTAGCTACTAAACATTTTTGAGCCTATGGGTTTACTAAACAGAATATGAGTCTCAACTGCAAGTATGAGTTTAGTCTAATGTCAGAAAATGTCATGCTCCTGAGGAATTCCTGTGAGGAATACAGATTCAGATTCAGATTAATAATAATAATAATAATAATAAGAAGAAGAAGAAGAAGAAGAAGAAGAAAAAGACGAAGAAAACATGAAGAAGGAGAAGAAGAAAAATGTTCAACCAATTCTATGACGTTACATTCCATGTTTAAGTTTTAGACACATTGGTTAAAAAAATGAAGCATTAGGCTCCACTAATCAGATCATCCAGTAATAATTCAATAATAATTCAATAATAATTCAATAATAATTCAAACTGCTGATAAAATGTGCTGTGAAGTGTTGAGCTTCAGACCTACAGTACCAGCTAAAGTGCGGATGTTACACAACATTCACTCAGTCCTGACTTACATACAGACATAAAATAAGTACGGAAAACCGAACTGATGGAGATTTGTATACTGAAGTTATACATCCAGCTGAAGTGTGTAATTCTGAATTTCTGACCTCAGACTAGAAAAAAACATATGAAGAAATCTCAACTTGGAACTTCTACGTAGAAAGCTGGGAAGGTGTCCTCAACAGTAAACACTAAATATTATATGACCACTACTATAAACTGAAGTATAAAAGCTAGTAAAGTGTAGTAAGCTCACTTTTAAATATACACATCATGAACTCATGATCACTTTTAGCTGTTGCTAACAAAACCCAAGCGCTCATGTAGGTGTGTATGTTTCCCTCTCAAACGCACCAGGCTTGAACGTTACATAATACTGAGTTCATCAGATGTCCCACTTCCATGTTAAGTTGTCCCTTCTGGTCCTGGAGGGAATTCCTCTCCTACATCTAGAGTTTGACATCAGACAGAGACTGAGGAAGCATCCAATTTCGAGTATTATTTTCACCTCCAGTGGGTTAATCCAGGTTGCTAATCTAAATGACTAAAATACAATGTTCTCAGATCTACTAAGCAATTGAACAACTCGACTCTATACTGTATACAACCCCAATTCCAAAAAAGTTGGGACACTGTTAGATTTCACCCTAACAGGAATCTACCGCTTACGCCTTTGAGATCTCCGTCATGCCTTTCAGCCTGTTTTACTATTCACGTCTAGAAACATTGAGTTACTTTTAATTCTATGTTGCTATGAGCTAGAAAGTGTGTTTTGCTGCAGAGTTCAGGCACCTTGAGAGTCCGAAGTGAACACACACACTGACAGATATGAGCGTGTTCAAAAGAGACTTCCTGCTTTATTCATTCAAAACAGGAGTATTTATTATACACACTGTACACATTGATAACAGCACCGTGTGGACGGTTTCTACTGGTCCAGGGGTCAGACAGATTTAGACAAAACACACAGCACATAGTTAGATACAAAATAAGTCCCATGTCGTGTTGACACGGAAGTACATAATTATATAATCAAGGATAGCAGTTGATCAGCGTATTCAAAGAGGTAACTAAATGATTACATTCATCATATATTTGGCACAGGACAATAAAAGGCTGGAAAAGTAAGTGTTAGTAAAAAAGAAACAGCTGGAGGTTAATTGGGAACAGGTCAGCAAGTTGATTTAAGGGATAAAAAAGAGGATTTTAAAGAGGCAGAGTCAGAAGTAAAGATGAGCAGAGATTCACCAATCTGCAAAAAAAAACTGCATCTATAATTTGTGGAACAATTTAAGAATAATGTTCCTCAATGTAAAATTGTGAAGGCTTTTTATCATCTACAGTACATAATATCATCAAAAGATTCAGAGAAATCTCTGTGCACAAGGGACGAAGGTTAAAATCAATACTGCATGCCCGTGATCTTCAGGCCCTCAAACGGCACTGCATTAAAAACAGGCGTGATTCTGTAACAAAAATCCCTGCATGGGCTCAGAAACACCTCCAGAACTCAGTGTCTGTGAACACAGTTCACCATGCCATCCACAAACGCTGGTTAAAGCTCTATCATGAACAGAAGAAGCCGTATGTGAACATGATCCAGAAACACCGACGTCTTCTCTGGGCCAAAGCTCATTTAAAATCGACCGAGGCAAAGTGGAAAACTGTTCTGTGATCAGACGAATCCAAAATATTTTTGTTCTTTTTTGAAACCATGAACGTCGCATCCTCTAAACTGAAGAGGACTAAAGAGGAGAGGGACCATCCAGCTTTTTATCAATACTCAATTCAAAAGCCTGTGTCTCTGATGGTATGGGGGTGCATTAGTGTCTATGGAATGGGAAGCTCGCACATCTGGAAAGGCATCAATGCTGAAAGATATATACAGGTTTTAGAGCAACATCTGCTTCCATCCAGACTCCACCGCATCTTAACTTCTGAGAAACTCTGCCTCTCTAAGATCCTCTTTTTATACCCATCAATGCTTTTTACTAACACTTACTTTTCCAGCCTTTTTTTGCCCCATCACAAATCTTTTTAGACATGTTGCGGCCATCAAATTCTAAACTACCTTATTTTTTCCTTAAAATTATACATATCCTCAGTTGATATGTTAATATGTTAATAACACTTGATATGTTTTCTATGTTCTATTGTGAATAACATTAGTTCGCAAATCATTGCATTCTGATTTTATTTACAGTTTACACAGTGTCCCAACTTTTTTGGAATTGGGGTTGTATGAAGAACTTTTACCTCTTAAATATTGACGTAATTTCTAGCTGCTGGATTAATCTGAACATGAATATGAGGAAGTACTCTGGGTTTTCAGGTATAGCCTCCATGTTGTGTTCCTTCGTGGTGAGCCACCTACACCATCATAGCCTGGGTCATGTGGTACTTCTTCAACTCATTCCAGAATCCACTGCCATGGGCTCAGTGCCCTTTAGGTGAAAACAAAACAGGTAACAATAAACAAACAGATATTTTAATGAAGTGTCTGAGATTTGAGAATATCTCGGATTTCCCGCTACAGTTGTGGTGTCAGAATGCGCCCGCTTTTCCTCTGTGGATTATTTCTGGTACAGAGAAACTCTGAACACCTCAACTTGAATCAAGGACACAGGCGGGTTGCAGTGGTGGATGGTGCTGTGTCTGTTTGCAGCATGGATGGTTCTCTGGGTCTGCTGCATTCGAGGCATTGAATCCACTGTCATGGTAAGTCGTTAGGTTTGTTGTATAGCTTTTGGCTAAACATAATAAGTAATAAGTAATAAGTGTGAGTTGTAAGCTCCAACAGCTACGCCTCTCTCGCGCTCTCTCTATGACTCACAGCGGTCACTGAAAACACAAAGAAATACACATAAGTATATGATAAGTACATAATCATCACATGTTACCTGCCAGTTCAATCCTCTCCATCTGCAGCTGGTGCTCAACCACACCCCCCGCTGCCAGAACAGCTTCACAGCAACAGCAGCGAACATAGTGAACCTTGACAAATTATTATATAGTGAACCATTACAAATAACTAAACATCACTGAAAAATAAAGTCAAGGTCTAAACTTGGCAGGGTGTTGTGAACTTTCTCAGTAATATAGTTTCCTCACTCCTGGCTGGCTCACCAAACTGTTTGATCATATATTTAGCAGATTCCCCAAAATCTGTTGCTAGGTTGGTGTAAACTTTATCAAAAAATATGGACGATAGTTTATTTAGCAATACTATGCTGACTGTGAGAGAAAAAGAAACAAAAGGGCCACTGCCATATCTGCTAAGTGATCCCAATGGCAAGAAGTATTTTGGTGTAAGAGATTTGATGTTTGATGCTGATTCATCTTAGAAGATGGGTGAATTCCAACTGAGGGCACTGTTTAAAAAGCATCTCAGGGAAATTCCTCAAGACATGTACTGAGAAAATGCCAGGAATACATTACTGGAAATTCTCTGCAAAAATGGTATCTACTTTGATTTTTTTTTTATCACAACATAATTCCCATAATTATTTTTGTGTTATTCCAGAGTTTTGATGACTTTATTATTTTTCCTCCGCTTTACTGAGTATTTCCCTCTGAGTCTATTTTGTAAATAAAATGTTAGTTTTCTAATTAAAGAAATGATTATGTTGACACAATTATATGTATATAATATTTATATATATACCAATTTCACACATTTAATCACACACCTTCAGATCAAAAGATTTTTAACATCTTGAGAAACATTTCAGTCAAGTGTCTACAAACTTTTGACCAGTAGAGTATATGCATCACATTAGTATAAGAACAAATGTAAATAGTAAAAAGTTCGGATCCTACAACTTTAACATTTGGAAAATGTTCTGAATGCCTTAAAAGAAAACCATTTTTCTGATTCTTCTGTAAGGGTTCTGTAAGAAAACAGTCTGATCTAGTCAGAAAACGTTGTCTGCAGTTTTAGGATGAAAAAGTACACAGTGGAATTTTTAAACTTTCATCTCCTTGCTTTCCCACAGCTGCGTTTCCCTGCACTGGCTGAAGCGATGTTCCTGACTGGATCAGTGGCATCATTTTATTCCTAGCCAGAATTCTGTGACTCTGTGTTCCTGCTAAAGGGGTTTCCTCCGTGTACTCCAGTTTCCTCCCCCAGTCCAAACACATGCATGGTAGGCTGATGGGCGTGTCTAAAGTGTCCGTAGTGTATGAATGGGTGTGTGAGTGTGTATGTGATTGTGCCCTGTGATGGACTGGCACCCTGTCCAGGGTGTACCCCGCCTTGTGCCCGATGCCTGGTATAGGTTTCCCCGTGACCCTGAAAAGGATAAGCGGTATAGACGATAGATGGATGGATGTGTTCCTGGAGTGGCTGTCTTTAAGTTCATATGGAAGCAGTGTTGTAAAAGACATTCGGACAAAATTTGTCTTAGCACAGTATTTGACAAAGTGCTCATGGGTGTAAAAGCATCGTGAAATGAATAAATAATGAAGTCACAATAAACTAAAAATAAATAAATAAATACATTTAGTGTAGAGAACGTGTTTATATATTTGTCTTCCAGTATGTTTTTTGGTTGAATTCTTATATTAATGTATGTATCTATCTATCTATCTATCTATCTATCTATCTATCTATCTATCTATCTATCTATCTATCTATCTATCAGTCTATCTATCTATCTATCTATCTATCTATCTATTTAAATGTGTACATATAGTTTAAGACAGCTTGTTTTCATGCATTACACTTTTTGTTTTACGATGCCAGACATTCTCTGAATCCTGGGAAACAGTCCATATAAAAAGTCCACATAAAAACCTAATGCACCTTATAAAACATTACCGCCGTAAATGTACACAACCTTTGCTTTCATAAAATCTCATTTACATTTTTTAATCTTTTTTTTTTATGTGGATGATTGTGCTGTGATTTGGCTTGACTCTGTTTAGGTTATCCATTAAACAAGTGAGGAATATTCTCCCAGAAACGCTCAGACCTTATTGGTCCGTTCTCCAAAATCAATAAAAGCTGCAGATCACAACTGATCTCATTTTGGGTGGTTCAGTGACAGTCACTGAGCTCAAGAAGAGGAACTATACAGGACATACGTACAGTAATGGAGGACAGAGCAGCTCAGGAAGAAAACAAAAAAGAGAGGCCAAAATGGGACAACAAAATCCAGTATCTGCTCACGTGTATCGGATTTGCGGTGGGACTTGGAAATGTGTGGAGATTCCCATATCTGTGCCAGATTTACGGAGGAGGTAAGATAAGGTTTTAGTAAAGCAGCTGCGCATGTGGACGGAAGTACTCACCTTGTGTCTGTGGTTATTATGTTCAAATACTGGTAATCTGAGATTTTTATCATCTCCAGCTTAAATTTACACACACGTTAAGAACAGAAGAACCCATTTTGGGAAAATACTGAGTAAAAGGATTGTGGGATGAAGCGGAGTTGCTGTTAACACTCTGAAGTTGATTATTTTCCTAAAACAGCACATCCCCAAGTGTTTTATTCCTCTTCTAGATACTTCATTTTTATCCATTTAATGTTTGGAGAACAAGTTAGTTCCTGCTATCATTTACGCTATAGCAGATATTAACATTGTCTCCCTCACCTGCCGTCTCTTTATGCTCTCTCTTGAAGTTAATAACAAAAACAAAAAAGTAGCCTACTGAGAAAACTGGAAATAAAAATGTCAGAAAAGTTTCAGCTTTACCTCTGACTGTTACAAAGCCACGACACTGGAGACTCCTTCCGTAAATGTTACATAAACGTCTCCTTAAAGAAAATGTAAAATTTTAATTTTAAAATCCGTTTATGTGGAGTGTCCGCTGTACAAGGTGGCTGTGGATCAGGTGGTAGAGTGGGTTCTCCACTAACCGTAGGGTTGGAGGTTCGATTCCCGGCCCGGGTGACTCCACATGACGACGTGTCCTTGGGCAAGACCCTGAACCCCAAGTTGCTCCTGATGGCAAGTTAGCGCCTTGCATGGCAGCTCTGCTACCATTGGTGTGTGAGTGGTGAATGAGACAAAGCGCTTTGCATAAAAATGCTATAAAAGTGTACCATTTACAAGTCTCTCTTTTAAAGGTACACTATGTAACTTTTTTGTCCAAAATAAGCTAAATTTAAATAATGAGTATAATTAATCCATCTTCCAGTGTTTTTGTCTTATTCTGATTGCAAATAATTCATGCAAAATGGCAAACCTCCGGGAATCGCCAGTTATAAAAACCAAGAAACGCCAAACTGAGCAGAGACAAACAGGCAAAAAGGGAACACGGCAGAGTTCGTAATGAAACCAAAATAAACATTGACTCGGCTTTTCAAAGATGGCAACAACTCAGAGATTTAAAAGGTTTTAAAAGTGACCCAGAGATGTTTTGTTCTTACTCTACAGCTAAGATGTTTTATTGAAATGACAGAAAGCATTAGCTCTCTAACACAGCCCCCTCTAAAACCATTTTCTTTTTGGTTTTTTTTGGGGGTTGGGGGGCCGCTGACAATAACCATGTAGCTTTCTAACAAACCCCCCCTAAAAACCATTTTTTTTTGAAAGGGGTTTTTTGTTTGGGGTTTTGGCCCCCGCGATTTTTTTTTTTCAGGAAGAACCAGGCAAATTATAAACCTAATGGGTAACGAAGCTAACGTTTTCAGCTGTATAATTAGTCAACTTGTGACCCTTTCCATCTAACTGGTTTTATCTCCTGAACCTAGTAATGAATGTTTTATGCACAGTAGAATAATCTCTATTTTTTAGTTATGAGAAAGAACAATTCTCTCCAAATAAAACGTCTGACACGACCTGTACCACATTTGACCTTATAAAACTACTGTAGCAATTGTTAACAACTTTTGCAATGTAATTAATAAAAAAAATTGTTTCTGATTAGTCAAAACAGGGGCGTTAGCTGGACTGTTAACCATCCGGGCCGAAGCCCAAATTCTTCTCCATGCTTTTTTTCCAGCTCAGCTAGTAGCCCAAGTTTTGTTTTATGGAAGCTGAGGCTGAAGGAACTTCAGTGTATGGCATGATCTGAAAAAGTTGGACTTATCACAAAACTTGCCTCAGGTGTTGTCATTGTGTGTAGGACGACCAGACCGATAAAATATAAAACTGTTCTAACCAGGCTAGTTTGGTGTCACTAAGCAAGGGGAGGAACAGCTAAGCTGTCACTATATGTGTTTAGCTGCTACAGATCCATGTAGAGTTCATTATCTATCCTTCTGCTCTGCTCACGTCATGTTCACGTAAACTGGAACTCATATAGACATTTACACGCCTTATTTTCCTGCTCAGCATCAGATGATGTTTCTGTTTCAGTTTCAACTCCTTTACTGGATTAAAAAACAATAGCAGCATATATCCATTTCCGTTTTATTTTTTAACCGTTAGAGGGCCAAAACTTACATAGTGTGCCTTTAAAGTGAATTAGAGATCCTTATTCAGCCCATTCAATGTGTTAGTGTCATGTAATGAGGTTTAGGACGGATGAGACCACAGTTAAGAACTTGATTGAAGAGCAAATATTCCAGAGGGAAGGCAAAAACAACAACGAAGACAGACAGCAGTCAAGCGATCAGGTAAACAGGCTAGATCAGGTAAGGCAGAAATCAGAGTCATAACCACAATAACATTACAGAAAGACTTGGTTATTAACAAACATTAAAGCAACTGACATAGCAAATTTACTACACGAAGACCTAGTGCCAGAACAGTCTCTGATATAGGGTGGTGTGATTGGGAACAGGTGTGTGTGATTAGTCCTCGGGAGAAGGTAAACATGCCTGTGTTGTTTGAGAGTTGTAGTCGTTGTCAGCCATGTTTGCAGTTTGCGGTGCATTCTGGGTATTGGAGTTGCAAGTTTGCTGTTACATGGCAATTAGGCTTTGGAAAATAAGGGATTCAATAGTTTCCACTTGCAAGACCGTGGAAATTCTACAATACTCCATCATAGAAATGATTCAGTACTCCACTATCTGGAGCACAGTAAAATACAGCACTCAAACACCACATTTGCTTTTAAATGCCCAACCATAGCTGTTTGATGGAAATTTCACAAGATAACAAAAACATCTCATCTCTATTTTTAAACAAGACCTGCTGAGTGCTGCATCTCACGTCAATAAAAATAAATCAGTATATTTTACTGCACTGTTACAACATCATTACAAAATAATGGCCTATAATTTTATCATGTTTTTATGATATTCTGAAATACTAATGTTCAAGACCTTTATCATCATACAGCAAAACTGCTCTCTTATAATAATAAATAAATGAATGTTTGACCATAACGTAAAGTGTGTGTGTGTGTTTTTCAGGTGCATTTCTAATCCCATATCTGATTGCACTGGTGTTTGAGGGTTTACCTCTGCTGTATCTGGAGCTTGCAATTGGACAGAGTCTCCGCAAGGGAAGCATTGGAGTGTGGAACTCAATCTCACCCTACCTGGGAGGAGTCGGTTAGTCCAATCACAATTTACTCATATACTGTTGTAGTTTAATCACAGTCTAATCACAGTTTTCACCTTTGTGTGTGTGTGTGTGTGTGTGTTGTGTAGGTGTGGCATCAATGATGGTCTCATTCCTTGTAGGAGTGTTCTATAACACCATCTTGGCCTGGGTTCTGTGGTACTTGTTTAATTCCTTCCAGGACCCATTGCCATGGTCACGGTGTCCTCTGAGTAAAAACCAGACAGGTATGCTCACACACACACACACACACACACACACACACACACACACACACACACACACACACACACACAACACACACACACACACAATCATATAGAACATACAACAAACAAGCAGCACTACACTCATGTTCCAGATTATGTGCACAAGTGTATGGTATTATTTTGTAGAGTATGTGGCGGAGTGTGTTGACGGGACGCCAGTGAATTATTACTGGTATCGTGAGACGTTGAACATCACTCCAGACATCGAGTCGAGTGGCTCGCTGCAGTGGTGGATGGTGGTGTGTGTCGCTACTGCATGGGCCGTTGTCTACATTTGCTTCATCCGCGGCATTGAGACCATCGGCAAGGTCACAGCACACAACTTAACACTACACACACCTTCACAGCAATACACACCTTGGACAACACTACACAACTTCAACAACACTAATCATCCCTTGGACAGTACTATACATACCTTTAATAACAACGTACAGTTCTTCTGTTTTTGTGCATACAGAGCATCCGGAGAGTATTTACAACGCTTCACTTTCCCCACATCCAAAATGGATTACATTCATTATTTTCCTCAAAATTCTACAAGCAATACCCCATAATGACAACGTGAAAGAAGTGGGTGTGTGCCTTTCCAAATCATGTCCAATCAACTGAATTTACCACAGGTGGACCCCAATCAAGTTGTAGAAACATCTCTCTCCGGATGCAACGCGTCACACAGTAAATAGTTTTAGATCTTCAAACGGAATACAACATAAAACAAACAAAGCCTGAGTAAACACACAATACAGTTTTATTTATTTATTTATTTATTTATTTATTATTGAAGCAAAAAAAATGTATCCAACACCAATCACCCATGTGAAAAACTAATTGCCCCCTTACACATCAAATCTGGTTGTGTTGCCTTTAGCAGCAATAACTACAACCAAACACTTCTGATTACTGGAGATCAAACTTTCACTTACTTCTAGGATTAGGAGTCACTCATACTTTGGATCGTTGTCTTGCTGCATAATCCAGTTGTGTTGAGTTTCAACTTACAAACTGAAGACCAGACATTCTCCTTTAGGATTTTCTGTTAGAGAGCAGAATTCATGTTTCTCTCAATTACTGTAAGTTGCCCAGACCCTGAAGCAGCAAAGCATCCCCACACCATCACACGTCCTCCACCATGCTTTACCATTGATATGATGTACTTTTTGTGGAATTCTTACGGCAGATGTAACAGGACTCCTGTCTTCCAAACAGTTCCACTTTTGACTCCTCAATCCACAGAATTTTCTCCCAAAAGGTTTGAGGATCATTAAGGTGTGCTTTGACAAAATTCAGGCAAGCCTTAAAGTTCTTCTGGGTTAGCAGTGGCTTTCACCTCGCCACTCTTCCATGGACACCATTTTTGTGTTTCTGATAGTGGAGTCATAAAAAGTGACCTTTATTGATGCAACAGAGACCTGTAGGTCCTTTGATGTTGTCCTTGGCTCTTTTGTCACATGAAAAGATATAATCAAATATTTACAAAAATGTGAGGGGTGCACTCAATATATATATTTTTGTAAATATTTGATGGTAACTTTCATGTGACAACACTGAAGAAATGACACTTTGCTACAATGTAAAGTAGTGAGTGTACAGCTTGTGTAACAGTGTACATTTACTGTCCCCTCAAAATAACTCAACACACAGACATTAATGTCTAAACCGCTGGCAACAAAAGTGAGTACACCCCTAAGTGAAAATGTCCAAATTGGGCCCAATTAGCCATTTTCCCTCCACGGTGTCATGTGACTTGTTAGTGTTACAAGGTCTCAGGTGTGAATGGGGAGCAGGTGTGTTAAATTTGGTGTCATCGCTCTCACACTCCCTCATACTGGTCACTGGAAGTTCAACATGGCACCTCATGGCAAGGATCTCTCTGAGTATCTGAAATAAAGAATTGATGCTCTACATTAAGATGGCCTAGGCTAGAAGAAGATTGTAGACCCTGACACTGAGCTGCAGCATGGTGGAGAAGACCATACAGCGGTTTAACAGGACAGGTTCCACTGAGAACAGGCCTCGCCATGGTCGACCAAAGAAGTTTAGTGCACGTGCTCAGCGTCATATCCAGAGGTTGTCTTTGGGGAATAGACGTATGAGTGCTGCCAGCATTGCTGCAGAGGTTGAAGGGGTGGGGGGTCAGCCTGTCAGTGCTCAGACCATACGACACACACTGCATCAAATTGATCTGCATGACTGTCGTCCCAGAAGGAAGCCTCTTCAAAGATGATACACAAGAAATAACACAAACAGGTTGCTGAAGACAAGCAGACTAAGGACATGAATTACTGGAACCATGTCCTGTGGTCTGATGAGTCCATGATAAACTTATTTGGTTCAGATGGTGTTGAGCGTGTGTGGCGGCAACCAGGTGAGGAGTACAAAGACAACAGTGTCTTGCCTACAGTCGAGCATGGTGGTGGGAGTGTAATGGTCTGGGGCTGCATGAGTGCTGACGGCACTGGGGAGCTACAGTTCATTGAGTATGTGTGTGTGTGTGCAGGCAGTGTATGTAACAGCTACATTTCCGTATGTGGTGTTAACAATTTTCCTTATACGAGCTCTCACACTTCCTGGAGCCACTGATGGACTACAGTACCTTTTCACACCAGATGTGAGTTTAATGCACAAACAGACCCACGCACCCGCCCATACACACACACCCAAACTCCCCCCCACACCGCCCACACACACACACACACACACACACTCTCTCTCTCTCTCTCTCTCACACACACACACACACCCCAAACATACACACACACAATGACACTTAATCCTTTTATATTCTAATTACATCCGTTAATTTTATATTGTGGTTCTTTGTCTTAAAAAATGACAATAAAATCTTGTTAAGAAAACAGATAACAATGCAATTCTCTGCGCGCGTGTGTGTGTGTGTGTGGTGTGTAGTGGCAGGTCCTGTTAAACCCTCAGGTCTGGTTGGATGCTGCCACTCAGATCTTCTTCTCTTTGTCTCTGGCATTTGGAGGTCTCATCGCCTTCTCAAGCTACAACCCTAAGGAGTGAGCACTTCCATTAGTGAGACACAGCCACGCCCACAATGGATATAGAGCCTCACATACAGTGAGGGAAAAAAGTATTTGATCTCTTGCTGATTTTGTACGTTGCCCACTGATAAAGAAATGATCAGTCTATAATTTTAATGGTAGGTTTATTTGAACAGTGAGAGACAGAATAACAACAAAAACATCCAGAAAAACGCATGTCAAAAATGTTATAAATTGATTTGCATTTTAATGAGGGAAATAAGTATTTGACCCCCTCTCAATCAGAAAGATTTCTGGCTCCCAGGTGTCTTTTATACAGGTAACGAGCTGAGATTAGGACACACTCTTAAAGGGAGAACTCCTAATCTCAGCTTGTTACCTGTATGAAAGACACCTGTCCACTGAAGCAATCAATCAATCAGATTCCAAACTTTCCTCCATGGCCAAGACCAAAGAGCTCTCCAAGGGACAAGATTGTAGACCTACACAAGTCTGGAATGGGCTACAAGACCATCGCCAAGCAGCTTGGTGAGAAGGTGACAACAGTTGGTGCGATTATTCACAAATGGAAGAAACACAAAAGAACTGTCAATCTCCCTCGGCCTGGGGCTCCATGTAATATCTCACCTCGTGGAGTTGCAATGATCATGAGAACAGTGAGGAATCAGCTCAGAACTACATGGGAGGATCTTGTCAATCATCTCAAGGCAGCTGGGACCATAGTCACCAAGAAAACAATTGGTAACACACTACATCGTGAAGGACTGAAATCCAGCAGCACCCGCAAGGTCCCCCTGCTCAAGAAAGCATATATACATGACCGTCTGAAGTTTACCAGTGAAAATCTGAATGATTCAGAGGACAACTGTGTGAAAGTGTTGTGGTCAGATGAGCTCTTTGGCATCAACTCAACTCTCTGTGTTTGGAGGAGGAGGAATGCTGCCTATGACCCCAAGAACACCATCCCCACCGTCAAACATGGAGGTGGAAACACTTTGGGGGTGTTTTTCTGCTAAGGGGACAGGACAACTTCACCGCATCAAAGGAACAATGGACGGGGCTCCCTCTGCGATGGCTAAGGTATTCTCTGAGTTTATGTTTCAGAATGGTTACATTGATCCGTGGAGGTATTTAAACCCTACAGTGAGGAAATATTCTTTCTTTCCCCATGTACATAAATCTTTTTCTCGCATTGATTACTTTTTTATTAATGATTCTCTAATTTTTCGGGTTGTAAACTCTGAATATCTACCAATCGTTATTTCAGACCATGCTCCTCTAAGTCTTGACATTCTTCTACCTTCACATCGAGCCTTTCGCCCACCATGGAGGCTTAATTCTTTACTTTTATCCGATTCCGCATTCTGCAAGTATATCTCTACTTCAATAGATGATTTTCTTCTTAGTAATCAAACTGCTTCTCTCTCTTACTAGTTTGGGAAACTCTAAAAGCCTTCTTAAAGGGACAGATAATCTCTTATTCTGCTTGTGCTAATAAATAACGCAAGAATAAGAAAAAATTATTATCTGATAATATTCAGGCCATTGACGACCAATATGCTCTCAACACGACCCCTCAGCTGCATAAACAAAGACTTAATTTGCAGGCGGAGTTTGATTTATTATCGACAGGTGAGGCGGAGAGGCTGTTGTTACATATGCGTGGCAATTATTATGAATATGGGGATAAGGTCGGTCGGTTGTTGGCTCACCAACTGCGTAGCCGAGCTGCATCACGTTCCATTTCTCAGATTATGCAGTCCAGTGGTGTATTAACCTCGGATCCTGCAGAAATTAATTAGGCTTTTAAAAGTTTTTACTCCTCCTTATACACAGCTGGGCCCCCTGACAATTCAGGTAACATGGACCATTTTTTTTTTTTTTAGAAATAATGATTTTCCCAGGGTTGACCCTCTATTGGCATCTGAACTTGACAGTCCCATTACCTTAGATGAGATCGTTCGCTCAATCAATTCATTACAATCCAGGAAATCACCTGGCCCGGACGGGTTTCCTTCCAAATTTTATAAGAAATTCCATGTTGCGTTGGGCCCATTACTCCTGGCTATATTCAAGGAGTCTTTAGAACTAGGGACGTTGCCTTAAACACTAAGACAAGCAACCATAACTCTATTGCTAAAAGATGGGAAGGACCCAACATTGTGTAATTCGTACAGACCTATTAGCCTCCTCAATGTTGACGTCAAGATTTTAGCCAAACCTTTGGCCTGTTGTCTGGAGGGGATTCTCCCTAGCATTATTTCAGAGGAGCAAACCGGATTCCTTTTCTAATATTCGTACTCTATTTAAAATTTTGTATTCAAAACAGAACTGCGACTCCTCTGAAGTGGTCATCTCTTTGGATGCAGAAAAGGTGTTTGATAGGATCGAATGGGAGTATCTTTTCATAGTGCTAAAGAGGTTCGGCTTCGGCGAGGGATTGGTATCATGGATCCGTTTGTTATATGTGGAACCGCAAGCTTCCATATGTACCAGCGATGCTAAATCTGATTATTTTACTTTGTCACGGGGTACGCGCCAGGGATGTCCTCTGTCTCCGTTACTTTTTGCCATAGTGATTGAGCCTCTCTCGATGATGCTTAGAACTCTTCCTGTATTTCAGGGTGTGGTTCGCAATGGAATTGAACATAAACTAGCACTGTACGCTGATGACTTACTACTTTATGTTACAGATCCAATTGCATCTATTCCTGAGATAATACGCATATTACAGTGACTTTGGGAAATTCTCGGGGTATAAACTCAACTTACCAAAGAGTGAATGTTTACCTATAAACCAATCTGGCCTAAAGATAAAACAGACTGAAATACCTTTTTGTTTGGAGGATTCAAAATTCAAATATCTCAGAGTTAATGTCACCCGTTCCCATTCTGAATTAATGTCGGCGAATTTTACACCCTTAATCTCATACATGAAGTCAGCCTTTCAAAGATGGGCAGCTCTGCCATTATCCCCTCTTGGCAGAATAAACACAGTAAAAATGAACATTCTCCCAAAATTCCTCTACCTCTTTCAGTCCATCCCTTTGTTTTTACCAAAGTCTTTCTTTAAGAATATAGACAAATTAATCTCGTCTTTCATATGGGCAGGAAAAACTCCCAGGGTTTCAAAATTTTCACTTCAGCGGAGTCGACTGAGTGGTGGCCTCGCACTGCCCAATTTCATGCATTATTATTGAGCGGCTAATATTCAGAAACTGGTTCTGTGGGTGCAGGCCCCCTCTCTTCCATGGTGCCACTTAGAAGCACAGTCTTGCATTTCAACCTCCCTCCCTGCTCTTGTGTTCTCCTCCCTTAACAGAGCCCTTTCACAATATTCAGATAATCCAAACTGTAAGTGCTTGGGAAGAGGAATTGGGCCTGGAGCTTGAGGATGATTACTGGGGCAGAGCGTTAGATAATATACGGACCACCACGTCCTGTGCTAGACTTAGTTTTATACAGTTTAAAGTGGTCCATAGAGCTCACCTCTCTAGGAGTAGATTGTCTAAAATATATCCCAATGTCCCTGACATGTGTGAGAAATGCAAACTTTCACCCTGTAACCTGAGTCATATGTTTGCACTCCGTCCCAAACTACAGACCTTTTGGAACTCTTTTTCGGGACTATGTCCGACATTCTTAAAATCAAATTGGATCTTTGTCCTTTAATCGCCATCTTTGGTGCTTCATCTCAGTGTCAGACTCTGAACCATAAACAAGCGAATGTTGTGGCCTTTGCATCGTTGCTTGCCCGGCGTAGAATATTGTTGTCTTGGACCTCTCCGCAACCCCCCTCTATATCAGTCTGTCTTAAAGATTTAATGTTCTTTTTGAAGCTGGAAAAAATCAAGTACACCATCAGAGGGAGGGGCGACTCATTTTCGGGAAAATGGCAACAATTTATTACTTATTTCAATGATTTACCCACCCTGGAGGTAGATTGAGGAGAGGTAGACAGTGAACACTAGCCATCTTACCCCCTTCTTAAAATTATGTATTATATTATAATAATTTTTTAATTTATTTTTAGTTCATTTTATTTATTTATTTTTAATTTTTATTTTCTCTACCCCCTTTCTTTTGGTTTTGGCTGTGATTGTTTTGTAGGGGTTGTTGGGTGGGGTGTTCTGTGATATCTTGTTACAATTGTAAATTTCTAATAAAAATTCTATGATAAAAAAAATAGAAAATCTGTGGAGGGAGCTGAAGGTTCGAGTTGCCAAACGTCAGCCTCGAAACCTTAATGACTTGGAGAAGATCTGCAAAGAGGAGTGGGACAAAATCCCTCCTGAGATGTGTGCAAACCTGGTGGCCAACTACAAGAAACGTCTGACCTCTGTGATCGCCAACAAGGGTTTTACCACCAAGTACTAAGTCATGTTTTTCAGAGGGGGTAAATAATTATTTCCCTCATTAAAATGCAAATCAATTTATAACATTTTTGACGTGTTTTTCTGGATTTTTTGTTGTTATTCTGTCTCTCACTGTTCAAATAAATCTACCATTAAAATTATAGACTGATCATTTCTTTATCAGTGGACAAACGTACAAAATCAGCAGGGGATCAAATACTTTTTCCCCTCACTGTACACAGAATGCACATCAGATAGGAATATGTTTATACAAAACATTGTTTGTGTGTCTGTTTCAGGAATAACTGTGAGCGAGACGCTGTGTTAGTGGGCTGCATTAACAGTGCCACGTCGCTCTACGCCTCCATTCCTATTTTCTCCATTTTGGGATTCAAAGCTACGACAAACAACAACAACTGCATCCAGAGGTGTGCACTCTTACTATAGCAACACTTTTCATTCTAATACATGCTCAAAAGGTTGCAAAGGCATGGTGGAGCTCGAGCAGAAGGATCTGGAGATTACTGAGCGTGAACAAGGCCATTTTGCGATTAATTTTTTTTAAGGGAAAAAAAATTTAAAAAACCGACCCAACCAAGAACCCCACCCCTCCCCCATATAAAAGATAAAAATATAAAAAAATAATAATTATTGTATATGTATGTTTTAGTCCCACAAAGACCCTAGCACAATTAGAGGTTTTCTACGAGCAATGTTTCTTTTTCTTCTTTTTATCCTTTATTTAGGAGAGAAAAAAAAAAAAAAAAAAAAAAAAAAAGTTTTAATTTTATTTTTTGGGCTGATCTTTGGAGTGAGGGTTTTCTTGAACGTATCCTTTGGGTGTGATTTGCTGGATATGTTCCACAAAATAGGCTGCTATTACCCTCTTCTATTCACATGCGTCGAACATAGAGTACAGCAAAAAGCTCTCATTTGCCAACAAACATCCCTGCGAAAGACAAAACTGCGATTTCACCAATTCAAATGGTTTTCTGCAAAAAAGAACAAAAAAACAAATAAATAAATAAAGGCAGCAAAATCGAGCATTTATGGCCGAACCGATCACAAAAATCTCAGTCTACTGTGCTTTGTGAATTTTATCCGATTGGGAAAGACAGCAGAGTTTATAACACAACATCAAGTTTTCATGGGTGTCAAGAACATTTTAAACCAAAAGCATTGCGGCTGGTGAACACTGGGGCATGGAGCATTCATTTCTGTACTCGCCAGCACTGGATGAGTAAAATATAACATGTAAATATCTGTAAATAATATAAACATGTGTCAGTGCTGCATATGATCACACAAAGTTGGTTAATGCAGTGAGATTTTAATTTCTACGTTTCTATGAACTTTGACAGTTAGATCTTTCACCAGTTTGACATGAACATGAACATTAAGCTTTGTATACTGAACATCTTTAATGCTCCAGCTGTAACATCATGACTGAATGTTATGTGTCTCCACAGTAACATCCTCAAACTGACTAACGAGTTCAGCTTCTCTGATCAGAACATCACACTGGTTAACTACGACAATTGGCTGATCTACTTAAACAGCTCATACCCTGATCGCGTGGATAGTCTGAAGCTGAGACATTGCGATCTGCAGAGGTTCCTGGATCAGGTATCAGTGGTTCCTACTCACGTTCCTCAACTTCTACTGAGGAGACACTTTCACCGATATTAACACCAGGGTGGTTGGTAGATTTGATTTTGTAGTGTGTAGAATACTACAAGGCAAGTCTACAGAGTGCAGTTCTGGAAGGATGGAGTCCAGCAGAATTTGGTGATTTACCTGCTGAAAGATGTTTTGGTTTAACTCACTAGATTATTAGCGGTGGAGCAGGGATATCAGCAAATGGTGCTGTATTGTGACCCTCTAAGTACTGGACTTAGTGTGTGGTCCTCTCTCTCCACCAGAGTGCATCAGGAACGGGTCTGGCCTTCATCGTGTTTACAGAGGCGGTGACCGAGATGCCTGCGTCTCAAGTGTGGGCCGTGCTCTTCTTCGTCATGCTCTTCAGCCTTGGCCTGTCCTCCATGTTCGGCAATCTGGAGGGTGTCCTCACACCTCTGCTCGACCTGAACATGGTGCCCAAGTGGATGCCCAAAGAACTCTTCACTGGTACTGACACTGATACACTCACCAACACTCACTAACCCTGCGTTCACACTAGTGAAGACAGCCACTCGTTTGCTATGTACGTGAGATATTGAGCCACAATTTCAGCATCAGTAGCGAGCATATATATATTTAAATAATATGTTGTCTTTTACCTGGGACGTTAAAGTACTTAAAGGGGATTTTAAGGGAGGAAGTGTTATAAACAATATTTGAATACATGCTCTCTCTCTCTCGCTCACTTTTTAGCTTTAATCTGCCTGGTGTGTTTCCTGGTGTCTCTAATCTTCACCATGGGCTCAGGGAATTACTGGTTGGAGATATTTAACAGTTACGTCGGCTCCGTCCCGCTCCTCATCATCGCCTTCTTTGAAATCATTGCGGTCATCGGTGTCTATGGAATGGGACGGTCAGTTTTAAAATGAATTCATTTGAGTTAATTTAATACGGAACACTGTTGATATGACATGGTGTCTGTCTACCACTGCGATTAGGAAATAAGCTGATGGTATAATTCTTTCAGATTGCTATGTCTTATAGCGTTGTGTCGTACCATAGTCCATTTTACTACAAAAAGTAACCAGTAAAAATGCAGTAAACATGTGTGACTTTATCACACCTCGGCTCTGCAGGTTCAGCAAGGATATCGAGTTCATGACAGGACGAAAGCCGAATATATTCTGGCGTGTTTGCTGGATGGGGATCAGCCCTGTGTTGCTGGTGGTGGTGCTGGTGGCATACGTCGCTGTCCAGGTGCAGGTGCACCCCGAATACCCCACCTGGAACCCACAACACGTAAGAGTTCAGGACAAATACACCACAAGAACCCAAACACAGCACATTTACCTGACCTCAGTTCAGCGGTTATCCCTAAAGAGCTACGTACTGCATTAGATTATCTAGGCGTTATAAAAACGATATTAGTAAAGCTGCGTTATCTTTAATCAGTGTTCTATAACAGAATGGTACTAATATAATTACTGCTGTGATCATTCTGTAATTACTACTCAGTGTGAGAACCTTTAATTGAGTGTTACATATCAGTAATGACACTTTAATAGCTGTAGATCAGAGAGATTTAAATAACCAGTGTCTGATTACACATTCAACTCACAACTGCTTCAACAACCTCAGACTGTAATACACACACCCCACTTTACCCAGAGAACGAAACAAAGAGTCGGAAACTAAAAAGAAGTGAAAAGGAAACAACAGTAAAAGAAAAAAAAACATAAAGAAGGGTTATTTATAAATAAATAAATAAAGAAAGAAAGTTAAAAAAAAACAACAACGACGCAAGAATCGGATAAGAATTGACAAATTAAATATATAAATACATACCAAAAAAAAAAGAAAGAATGAAGGGAATGAACACAAATAAAAAAGTATATAAGTAAAAAGCAAGAAAGGATTAAGGGAATTAATAAACAATAAATTAAAAAAGAACGACAGGACAAGAAAGGGAAATGAAATAAAAACAAACAGTAAATAAATAAAATAAAGATTGAAAAACAAATAAATCAATTATAAGTAAATTAGTAAATAGAGAGACGGGTAATAAAAAAGCAACAAAAAAAGGAAAGGGAATAAAAATAGAAACAAATTAATTAATTTAATTTATTTAAACAAACAATGAAATAGAACAGAGAGACAGACAGATAAATAAATAGACAGACGGACATGTCTATCTGCCTGTAAAGAAACATGTTTATTATAGTGTAATTATAATAAATTATAAGTATATAATCTTATGTCTCTTATCACTCCTCTGTGTGTGTGTGCGTGTGTATGCGTGTGTGTATGCGTGTGTGCGTGTATGTGCGCGTGTGCGTGTGTGTGTGTGTGCGTGTGTTTGCGTCTCCAGCCCGAGTTCCCTGATGCGGAGGTGAAGCCGTATCCTGATTGGGTGTTTGCGATCTGCGTGCTCCTCTCGGCTCTGCCAGTGGTCCCCATCCCCATCGTAGCGCTGTATCACCTCATCAGACGCCTCAGACACAGCGACACACACACACACACTCTCTCACACACACAACCCCAGAACCCCTACAGCAACGGCGCCTACGTCCCCGACCAATAGACAAAGAAAGACGACAGCTTTAAAAACAAATACAGTTTATTGTTTCATTTCATTTCAGTGCTATTATTCATTAATAGCGTTAATATGATGTTATTGTGTGAGGCTACGTTAGCTAGCTAGCGGTTAGTGCTAGTTTAACAAGGCCAAACAACAAATGACGAACAGTCTGCAGTCCTTTAAAATGGCGACATGGAGAAACGAACGAACTTAATAATGTTCGGAAACATGATTGAATAATTAGCTAACTGAATATCAGCACATGCTAGCATATTAGCTTCTATTATTACCTCAGACTGTTTGATATATTTAAATCATGTACATGTTTCACATTGCCGACTTGTCCTCAGTGTGTTTCCTGATATTTTAAATAAACAAATGAAATAAAAGAAAGGTGATATGGTTTAAAATAGTCTTGTCAACTGGAGGATAGTAAATGTGATCAGAATGAATCGCAGCAGATTCAGTGCCATCGTGACACACCGACTTTCTGTGGAAGGCTTTACTCTACAGTTACACGCTGAAGGGGAACTAAATTATCTTCTGGAGCTAGCCCTGCCTCTGGAATCACTGCCTCTACACATATACCCAAGCAGAAAACATCATAAAACTAAATTCATTTATTTATCAAAATGCTCACCTGCGATGTGAGGTCACCTGAACAAAGGATGGTTTTATAACTATATAAACATCCTCTAGATCCTAATTACAGTCCCCTCCAACACTATGATAATGACAATTCATTTGTTTTTGCTGTAGATATTTGGGTCCAAACATACGAGTTCATCTGTGAAACATGGTGGAGGTAGTGTCATGGGTAGGGGTAGCATGGCTGCTTCTGGAACATTCTCACTGATCTTTATTGATGATTAAACTCATGATGGTAGCAGCAGAATGAATTCTGCACACGTCCAGTTAAGGGGTTAAACATCATTACTCCGAGTAAGGCCGGGTTAGATGCGGATGGACGGGAAGTCTGGAGGAATTCTGGGAGTTGCTGCCTGGAAAACTCGCGCCAGCCTGACGCCACGGAGCGTGCTCATTACACACCTCTTCCCTGTGGAGAAATCAGTGACCTAAACACTCAAGCACTAATGAATTAGGAAACTAATCGAGAAAGTGGTTGACTGAAGTGTGTTGAGGTGAGGAAATGAAAAGAGAAATATTGCAGAGGCGGGATTTCCCAAATCCACTCACGTTTGTGGATGTGAGGGAGGAGAGCACGGTATGAAGAGCGATGGAGCGTTAGGACAACATCAAACGCTAAACAGCACAACAGCTCTACCGCTTCATACTGCAGTACATTGCCCACACACACTCCTACAGCCAGACAGAGAGAGAGAGAGGAGCAGTGTGAAGGGTATTGCTGGTGAAATGTTTTACAGTTTTCATCATGGAGTGTTTACTTAATGTGGGCAATAAATATCCATGTATTGCTTGGTGCGTGTGGGGTGTGTGTGTGTGTGGGGGGGGTGTCTTGCCTGAGTTGCTGTGTGTGATGCTCTTGTTAGTAATCTTCACCATATTCCAGATCATCTTCAGGAAAAAACTCGGGTTGGTCCACACACCCTGACCCAACGGCAAACTCTTCACACACACATGAAACCTTACACACACACACACACACACACACAGTAGTGCTACATGGGGAAAGGATACAAAGAGAAGGGATGGATGGAGAAATGTGAATATGGATGGAAAAGTGTGGAGAAGGGTGGAGAAGTGTGGAGATGGGTGGAGACGTGTGGAGATGGGTGGAGACGTGTGGAGATGGGTGGAGACGTGTGGAGATGGGTGGAGACGTGTGGAGATGGGTGGAGACGTGTGGAGATGGGTGGAGACGTGTGGAGAAGTGTGTTACCTCATGGCCTGCAGCAGGAGAAGCTTGTAGATGTTTTTGTACAGCACTTCAATAGAGTTTAACTGTAGGAGAGTGAATAAGAAGGCTAATATTAAACATGACTAAATGTTTATTTTATTTTATGAAGAGATCAGTGTGTATCTCAGACTCACGTGAATGTCCAGAAGAATGCTGTCACATTTCAGCCTTAGGATCATCAGCAGCTTCTTCCTCATGAACGTGGCAGGTGAGTGGGCGGAGCCTAACGTCAGGCTGTAGCGCAGTGATTGGCCGGCGTACCTGAATGGGTGAGGGTAAACAGTGATGGGTGAGGGTACAATGTAAATATTGGTGATGGAAAGATGGAGAGAAGGTGTTGGTACCCGGAGTAATCGTTGTAGACGTGGAGGGAGCGAGTGTCGATCAACAGCCCACACCACGGGAACATGCAGTGTGCTGGGAATTCAGTCATCTCCACACTCTCCAGCTCATCCCTCAGCGGGAAATTCACCGCCACCTTCTGAGGGTTAATTACACAGCCGTAATCTGGGACACCTGCCATTAACGTCCTGACAGACAGACAGAAAGACAGACAGTTCATCTCAAAGACCACACCCAGAACACCTGCCATTAAGACAGACAGAGAGTCAGAAAGACAGACAGACATTGTATTTTTTTTGAGACAGAGACAGACAGCTTGAGACTGAGATAGACAGACAGAGTGTCAGACTGACAAAAAGATAGACAGACACAGATATAGACAGACACTGTATTTTATCGAGTGACAGATAGACAGAGAGGTAGACAGACAACTAGACAGACCGGTAGATATACAGACATTGTATTTTACTGAGACAGAGATAGTCAGACAGAAAGACAGACACAGACAGAGACCGAGAGACAGACATTGTATTAGATTAAGACAGTCGTACTTGAGGAAGTCCACTGCTTTACTCAGTCTTGGCGTGATCAGCAGGAAATCATCCACCAACCGCATCAGATACCTACACACACACACACGTTATGTCATAGTCCATGGAATAACCACAGAACTATTTCAACGGTGTGAAGAGTTGACCCTCACCCTCCTTTCTCTGTGACTTTCTTCAGCACACAGTTCTCCATGTGGCCATAACACAAATTACACAGCATGGTGGAGACAGCAGAACCCTGAGGAATGCCACACACCTGCCGGAACACTCTACGACCGACGGACACACACACACACCCACATCTCAGCATGGTCTATGAGACTTGATCTTGATGACCAGCACTAGTTGCGTAGAATGAATCCTAGGCTGTGCTGCAGTGCACTATGGGTAAGAGTAACACTGTAAGACTTGAAGAGTAGTTTTTGGGACAGAGCCCAGAATTTATAAGAAACATTCTATCAAAGAGAACAGTCCAAGATGTAAACATACTTCTTGTCATACTGGATGATGCAGCTGCTCAGCATCTGCTTGAAGAACTGAAACACATCTGTGCCCTTAACTTCCACTGAGAGCTGGAAATGATACAGACAAATGATAAGTTATTAGCCTTTTTTTCCCCACTTTCGGCTGCTCCTAATTTCGAGAGCGCCACAGAGGATCACCTGTCCACATGCGGATTGTGGCACAAGATTTTACTCCAGAAGCCCTTCATGGCACAAACCTTCCCATTTTCCGGGCTTGTGACTGAGAGTGCACTGACTCGTGAGCGGGAATCGAACCTGGGCCGCTGCGAGGAGAGTGCCACATGCTAGCACCTAGTCCACCAGGAAACCAAGTTATTCGCCATTTATGCTAATTAATTTCATTTTAAATGTCCATTGTTCTCCTCTCACTATTATCATCATTTGACTGGAAACTTCCCCGAATTCCTTTGACGGATCCATCAAGCAGGCTCTGTGCCAGACCTTCAGACTGACATGGGTCTCTACACCCGTTCGCTGGTTATTAGATGTTCCTTTACGTAGATCAAAATCAGAAATATGGAAGGATTTGCAACAAGATGGAGAACTGTTCATATCGCTCACTTTTGTCAAAGGTCAGAACTGCTTCAAAATCATTCTATGAAGGTTCTCTGGACCACTCCCAAGCTCAAATACAGCTTGCACACCAAACATAGCAAAGGTCAGTGAAAACAGACACGAGTCTAGACCACTCTCTGATGTCAACAGTTAACACCCATTACCGTTAAAACAAACAAAAAAAATTGTAGTGTTGGATGATCCTCAATAATTCTCAACACGTGCTGCAACCATTTCTTTTCACTAAAGCCACCCAGGTGCTGGTTCTGCTCTTCATCAGCCCCCACATGGTTGATCTATCAACAAGTGGGTCATTACAAAAGGTAGCAGCCCTACTTTACTTTGATACTCCTAAATTCAGCATTTAACTCCAACCACTTATGTAAATCAGTCAAGAACAACCAGTGGGATAAAACGTGAATGCGGTTCTGCTTGGTCACGTACCGTCTCCACTAGAATGGCATTGTGGAGCTTTCCATTATTCTGCTCCTCCATTACAAAACCCTTCATGTTCAACGATTCAACTGCTTCAGCCTTTATCAGAAAGATAGAACACAGGGGTCATATACCAGTCAGCACAACAGTACGACAGTGGCACGACTGTGGAATGGAATGGCATGATTGTGTGTGTACCCTGGTGCAGAAGTGTTTCCTGATCTCCTGTTCAGAGTCTGTACACACTTTAGCATAATGTCTCAGAGAGAAGCAGTTCTCCTCCAATGGCTTGAGAACATCTTGCACCACATCTAAGAGCTTACAGTGGGGAAGACTATCATATGCCCCACTGATGTCCACCTGAAAAAACAGAGAGAGACACAGACAGAGAGAGAGAGAGACAGAAGAGAAGAGAGAGAGAAATCACTAATGAGAATGTTAAAAATGTAAACTTGCAGAAGAAAATTAGAAAATATTAAGCTTGGTAAACAGTATGTTAGGTCACTTGCGAATGCTGGATAGGTAGATTGCAAGGGAGACTGAGCTAGCGCTTCAAGTCTGTGTTTACGTGCAAGGGATCTTGTACCTTAACAAAGTACCACGGAGTGTGCGAGTGAGCGATGGATCTCAGCACTCTGTGAATGTCCTGTCGTCCCCAGACAGTCGAGCCTAGCAGAGTTGGCCGCTCTCGCACGCACACACTCAATATGTTCTGAAGATCACGTGCTGAACTCTGGAACTGCAAAAACATACTGATCAACTGCAGTAAGTAGCATACAAAACCACACACACAAGCATTACACACCTGCATAGCTGCTCCCGTACCGATTAAGCGGGTGATTGGCCGCATACTATTGGTTTTTGGGATAAATCTAATGCGGGAGGTTACAGTGTTCTTGGGTAGTGATGCCACCTCTGCAGGACTCAATTCTTCCCATTGGCCTTTAGAGAGATGCTCCCTAAAAATTAACAACAAAACACAGAAATACCTCAGCCTCATTATGCTACATGCTGTAGAACACTTCCATTACACAACATCTGAACTAGGCGTATGCTGATAAGTGTTTGCAGAAATAATGATATTTATCATCCATAATACTCTTAACAGAATTCTGTCACACCCACATCTTCAGTTTAACAGCAGGCTACCTAGGGATGAATATGAAAAACTAAAAGTACTGAATGCGATGTTCCAAAACACCAGGTCCTGTATTTAGGACTTACTGCCAGTCCAGGTCTGCATACAAGCAAAAGTCAACTGCTATGGTTAACTATATCCAGTAATTGGACTATATCAATGCTAAAGAAATTACCTGAAGGCTCAAACTTAAAAAGGTCTGTAGTTGGGGGTTAAAACCTGCAGGCCAAGTCGTGTGGTTGGGGGTTAAAACCTGCAGGCCAGGTCCTGTGGTTGGGGGTTAAAACCTGCAGGCCAGGTCCTGTGGTTGGGGGTTAAAACCTGCAGGCCAGGTCCTGTGGTTGGGGGTTAAAACCTGCAGGCCAGGTCCTGTGGTTGGGGGTTAAAACCTGCAGGCCAAGTCCTGTGGTTGGGGGTTAAAACCTGCAGGCCAGGTCCTGTGGTTGGGGGTTAAAAATTGTAGGCCAGGTCCTGTGGTTGGGGGTTAAAACCTGCAGGCCAGGTCCTGTGGTTGGGGGTTAAAACCTGCAGGCCAAGTCCTGTGGTTGGGGGTTGTGCCTAAATGCACCATTCCTGTATTTTATTATTATCTGAAGATAAAGACTATTAGTTAGGGGCTATTACCTATATGTCTGTTGCTGTAGCTCTGTAGTTATGGGTTGTTACCTGAAGGTAAGAGAACTTGTTCTCTTGATAGGGGTCATTACCCGACGGTCAGATCCTGTAGATAGGGGCCATTACCCGACGGTCAGATCCTGTAGATAGGGGCCACTACCCGATGGTCAGATCCTGTAGATAGGGGCCATTACCCGACGGTCAGATCCTATATAGTTAGGGGCCATTACCCGACGGTCAGATCCTATATAGTTAGGGGCCATTACCCGACGGTCAGATCCTGTAGATAGGGGCCACTACCCGACGGTCAGATCCTATATACAGTGGTGTGAAAAAGTGTTTGCCCCCTTCCTCATTTCCGGTTCCTTTGCATGTTTGTCACACTTAAGTGTTTCGGAACATCAAACCAATTTAAACAATAGTCAAGGACAACACAAGTAAACACAAAATGCAATTTGTAAATGAAGGTGTTTATTATTAAAGGTGAAAAAAAATCCAAACCATCATGGCCCTGTGTGAAAAAGTGATTGCCCCCCTTGTTAAAACATACTATAACTGTGGTTGTCCACACCTGAGTTCAATTTCTCTAGCCACACCCAGGCCTGATTATTGCCACACCTGTTCACAATCAAGGCATCACTTAAATAGGAGCTGCTTGACACAGTAAGGTCCACCAGAAGATCCTTAAAAGCTACACATCATGCCGAGACCCAAAGAAATTCAGGAACAATTGAGAAAGAAAGTAATTGAGATCTATCAGTCTGGAAAGGGTTATAAAGCCATTTCCAAAGCTTTGGGAATCCAGCGAACCACAGTGAGAGCCATTATCCACAAATGGCGAAGACATGGAACAGTGGTGAACCTTCCCAGGAGTGGCCAACCGCCCAAAATTACCCCAAGAGCGCAGCGACGACTCATCCAAGAGGTCACAAAAGACCCCACAACAACGTCCAAAGAACTGCAGGTCTCACTTGCCTCAGTTAAGGTCAGCTTTCATGCCTCCACCATCAGGAAAAGACTGGGCAAAAATGGCCTGCATGGCAGAGTTCCAAGGAGAAAACCACTGCTGAGCAAAAAGAACATCAAAGCTCATCTCAATTTCTCCACAACACATCTTGATGATCCCCAAGACTTTTGGGACAACATTCTGTGGACCGATGAGACAAAAGTGGAACTCTTTGGAAGGTGTGTGTCCAAGTATATCTGGCGTAGAAGGAACACTGCATTTCATAAAAAGAACATTATACCAACAGTAAAATATGGTGGTGGTAGTGTGATGGTCTGGGGCTGTTTTGCTGCTTCAGGACCTGGAAGACTTGCCGTGATAAAAGGAACTATGAATTCTGCTGTCTACCAAGAGATCCTGAAGGAGAATGTCCGACCATCTGTTCGTGTACTCAAGCTGAAATGAACTTGGGTTCTGAAGCAGGACAATGATCCTAAACACACCCGCAAGTCCACCAGCGAATGGCTGAAGAAAAACAAATGAAGACTTTGGAGTGGCCTAGCCAAAGTCCTGACCTGAATCCTATTGAGATGTTGTGGTATGACCTTAAAAAGGTCAGATCCTGTAGATAGGGGCCACTACCCGACGGTCAGATCCTATACACAGGGACCGGTCATATATAGTTAGAGGTCTATAAGTTAGGGCCACACCCCTAAATTGGACCAGATATGTTGGCATACCGCTATATAGTTAGGGCCACTACCCGGCAACCATATAGTTAGGGCCACTACCGCAATCCTATATAGTTAGCACACGGAGACCTATATAGTTAGGGGCCACTACCCGCGGTCATATAGTTGCCACTACCCACGCAATCCTATATAGTTGCAAGGCGGCCTATAGTTGGGACTACCCGGAGACTATAGTTAGGCCATACCCACGTCAATCCTATATAGTTAGGCCACCGGACGCAATCCTATATAGAGGCATACCCCCAATAGTTATACCCGACGCCGACCCACGGTAGATCCTATATAGTTAGGGGCCATTACCCGACGGTCAGATCCTATATAGTTAGGGGCCATTACCCGACGGTCAGATCCTATATAGTTAGGGGCCATTACCCGACGGTCAGATCCTATATAGTTAGGGGCCATTACCCGACGGTCAGATCCTATATAGTTAGGGGCCATTACCCGACGGTCAGATCCTATATAGTTAGGGCATTACAGGTCAGATCATTGTTAGGCACACCACGGGAGATCTTAGTAGGATTACCGGCAGACTTAGTGGGATTACCCGACGGTAGACCTATATTGGGGCCTTACCCGGTCGATCCTTGTAGTTAGGGGCCACTACCCACGGGTCAGATCCTGTAGTTAGGGCCACTACCCGACGGTCAGATCCTGTAGTTAGGGGCCACTACCCGATGGTCAGATCCTGTAGTTAGGGGCCACTACCCGATGGTCAGATCCTGTAGTTAGGGGCCATTACCCGATGGTCAGATCCTGTAGATAGGGGCCATTACCCGATGGTCAGATCCTGTAGATAGGGGCCACTACCCGATGGTCAGATCCTGTAGATAGGGGCCACTACCCGATGGTCAGATCCTATAGATAGGGGCCACTACCCCATGGTCAGATCCTATAGTTAGGGGCCACTACCCCATGGTCAGATCCTATAGTTAGGGGCCCATTACCCGATGGTCAGATTCTATAGTTAGGGGCCACTACCCCATGGTCAGATCCTATAGTTGTGGGCCATTACCCGATGGTCAGATCCTATATAGTTAGGGGCCATAACCCGATGGTCAGATCCTGTAGTTATGGATTATTTCTTGAATGTCAAGTCCTTTAGTTAGTAAGGATGTCATAAGGCATTGATACATCAATTACTGATTGGCATGTTCTTTTCCTGATGGGACTTTAAGACATCAGTGGTTTAAAAGTACATTTAAACGGTTCAATATGTTTGCTTTGGGAGACCACAGCAGAGAGATAAAACTGATCCTGTAGATATAACTGCTCTCCATCATTCCTCCGACATGTAATACGGATCCATCTAGTGGGTCTTCCTGATATCACAGTTTGTGTGGTTTTAATAGTATAAATGTAGGCCTACACTATAGATTTACAGATCACCGCAGCAGCCAGTATTTATATTTGAAAATTACAGATAATCATCAGGAGTATTTCCCGATTATTGGTACCTGAAAAAGGCATCAATGCCAAGCCTAAAAGTTAGGAATCCGTACCTGAAGGCCTGGTCCTGCAGTCTGGTCCAGATGTGTCGTCTATAGAATCTCAGCGCATGTTTTTGGCCGACGCTCTCGGTGACATAAAAGAAAGATTTGACAAGGCCTATCACAAAGTCCTTAAGCATCCAGAGCAAAAACTGTCCAAAAATCCACTCTCTGTAGCGATGCTCACTTGGGCAGTGACCTGTGGAAGAAATGAGAGAGACAGAAGACCTGATGGGTTGTCTGATAGAGAAACATATTCAACACGCACTCCACTGCTAGCCCACTGGCTCAAGAACAGCTGACTTCAATAGATCCTCATTTTGGACAAATTTGAAGTTCAAATAACTCTCTATATCAAAGAAATGTTCCATAATATGCTAAGAGTTAATATTTAAATAAGATTAAGATATTGACCAATAAGAATAGATGTAGATAAACATTGTAAAAATTATGATATGAAATTAGCGTAGAGGAATCTTATCGCTGCCAACTCTGATATACTCTCCTGGGACACGTTTCAAACAAGAATACAGCCATATCACTCACCTTTTTTAGGCCCCAGCCAATGGCAATCACTCACTCTGATCTTCCACATCACCTGAGCCAATGAGAGTTTTTCAAACTTCCCTAGTCGCAGGAAGTGCTTTACTCTGGACAGGAACTGCAGCATGTTGTGCTGGGATCCCCAGAGTTCATCTGGAATAACAAAGCGCACACACTCCCTCACGAACAGATACACTCTGTAGGACGAGCAATGAGAAGGCAAAAGAGATGCCATGTCCCCTTCGCCCTCGCTCGTTGCACACTTTTGAGACAGGAAGTGAATGTAATCGCACTTCCTGTGACGCTGCAAGAGCAAAGTGAAGATTGGCACCATGGCAAAAAAACGCTTAGGTAGTTTTCGGTTTTGTGAATTTGACCCTGACTGTTGGGCCTTGTCCTTAAGACAAAACACCATCCTAACAACATCTGCCCCTTGGATATTTCTGGCTCTGCCCATGTGTCCCTGCAACTTCCTGTTCAGCAGGAAGCTCTTTATGCCACGACCGCCATAGAGCATGCTCAGTACACTGACGAAACAGTGAGATGGGCGGGGTGGGGATTGATCACTCGGTTTCCAACTCGATAGGCCATGTTTGGGGGCGGGGCTGATGTGAGGTAACTCTGATTGTACTGGACAAATATTCTCAACGATACAAGACTTTTCCACAATCTCAATACATCTTTGCTTTGCAGGAAGTTCCTCATGCCTTTCCATCATGTCCTCCACATCATCTTTTCCTTCTTCCCGCTTTCTCTTTTTAGCATTTACTGTGTTCTTTGCATTTTTAGAATTCACCTGTCTTCTCCTTCTGTTTTTTGCCTCTTTCCTCACCCCATTCTGTTTTTTAACGTCAATCCGTTGGTTCCTGTTCAACATGCCAGCTTTGTTACTTGAGTTGAGGAAGAACCCAGACCAGGTATGTACAGGCACTAAATCATACACAGGAACGCCACAGATCTGCACCAGGCAGGTAGGGGGCGCTGTTGTAAACATGGCACAGTGAGTTAGCAGATACTGGGTGAGGTCGGAGCCGAGCCGTTGGTTGATTTTTGCCCAGGCTTCATTGCCGCAGATGAATGCGGCGCTTTGTGAAATGGATCCGTGGAACTTGAAAGGGTCGGAGTCAGCTCCACCTGCGCTGGAGCGGTAACCGAACCTCAGAACGTTTCTCTTCTTCTTCATCTTCATGCGGTTCAGAACAAATGCTAGCACCTCAGGCAGGGTGCCCAGCTGTGGGCAAAAAGGGGGGTTTCTTTAGATTTAGACAAATCAGTACAAGTGAAGATGAAATCATACAGGCTTATTGTAAGTCTTCTTACTGCTCTCTAATCATTCATATTATAATTCAATAACTTTTCAAACGCAGCTCAAAGTGATTTAAAAAGTGAAAACAAAACAGAATTAGTGAAGCAAAAATACGATAAAAACAGATCAAATAAAAAAAAAGCAAAATAGAAAAATAATGAAAAATACACCAAATAATTGTAGGTACAGAAAAAAGTCAATAATAATAAATGTAAAATATAAAGAAATAAATGTTTCACTGTGCTTTCACAGCAGATGTAGGATCCTGTTTCTCTGGACTAGGATTCATTTCCACTACAGATGTGTGTGTGTAAGTATGTGAGTGAGAGTGTGTGTGAGTGTGAGAGTGTGTGAGTGAGTGAGTGAGTGTGTGTGTGTGTGTGTGTGTGTGTGTGTGTGTGTGTAAGTGTGAGTGTGAGTGTGTGTGAGTGAGTGAGTGTGTGTGAGTGTGTGTGTGAGTCAGAGGGGACTGTGTGTGTGTGTGTGTGTGTGTGAGTCAGAGGGGACTGTGTGTGTGTGTGTGTGTGTGTGTGTGTGTGTGTGTGTGTGTGTGTACCTGCGCCGAGCCGGGAGTGTGTGTCAGAGGGGACTCTGGACACACTATCAGCCCCCTGATCAGCGCTTTAAAGCGCTCGGAGTCACACTCCTCCATCAGAACCGGCTTCCGGCCATCACTGAACTCCACGCCATCACTGAACTCCTCTAACCGCTGCACGCGCCCATACAAACCTCTCAGGATGTCCAGCGCGCGAGTCAGACTGTGATCCGCCATGTTCTCTCACGCTTCTCTCCCACAAACACACAGCAGAGACGCACCGTCACCTTCACCTGCAGAAGCGGCCATGCTCATCTACAGCGGCCCGCGGAGGACATGTCCTTCCCGCGGAGCAACATCTCAACCAATCAGCTGGAAGCTTTTCCCCCCTCGTGCGTGTGACGGAGCGCTGTGATTGGCGGAGAGTTTCAGAACTCTTAAAGGACCAGCGCTCTGATTTTCCTGAGACAAACATGTCATCTGAAATGAAAACTCTTCCTGAGCTTTTCGTACCTTTCCCTTAAAGTCATGCACACCAGTAGGACTGCAAACCTTTTAGAGATATTCATGTCTTAATTTTATAGTTCGAAATGGTTCAAATATTTTGATGACTCATCCTGTACTAGTTTCGTGTTGGCCCAATTAAATGCACCCTAGTGTGTATGGTGTGGCTGGGGGCATGTCTTATCGTACAGTAAGAAAACTCATTAGCATCTGGGCATTTTTGGCTATTACCTTTTCCAGCTGAGGGTAAATGGTTGGCATGAATCCATTTGGAAGAGAGTGGAGTTGGTGGTTTTACAAGCAGTTTTTAAACAACTCGGGGCTGTTCAATACCCGAATCTCAGATCGATCACGGACATATCCATCAGTAAGTGTCAGTAACATCACTTTATCTGCCAAACACATGGTCCGTCTCATCATCTTAGATATCGTTCTTAAAGTGGAAGGTCGTGGATGAAGGTGGTGGTGAGAAATCCTCCACAACTGGAAAAAAACCCATTGAACTAGTTTGCGAAGCTGCTGTCAGGTTTGTTGAGGCTGGCTGGGGTTGTGATGTGATGTGATGAAACAAAGCAGGTGAGTACACCGGGTTTAGTTCCACCTACGTGAGGATTTCGACAAAAGTAAACAATTCCTTTCTGTTTAATGAAACTGGACCTAAACGAACAATTTCCTAATGAGATGATTAAAAGTAATAATAAATGAAGACGCACTTGCTGTGCACCGTTATTGATTTCATACTTCATTGATACCTACTCCTGCCCTGACGTACAACTGGTTCCATGAGAATAAATCGTACCAGTCAAATTTGGGTAAGGTTGCTACCTAAAGAAGGTAACACCAGCAAAGCTGCTGATTGGTCAGCTGCTATAAGGCCCACATGACATCAGCTAGAAACATTCCATGGAATTCACATTTCCCCGTCAGTGTGGTTCAGGCGGAAAGGAGGAATAGAAGAAAACAGAGGAGAAGAGGGAGAAAGAGAAGAAAGAGCAAATGTAGAAGTTCACTTCCATTTCACATACACATTTATGTTTCATATATTTATTATAAAACTGCTCTAAAAGTCCACAATTCTTCTAGTCCATAATTTCTCAATGTGAGATTGGGATTCTACGTTTCTCCAATCTACACACTAGACAAATTCAGCGTTTTCAGGAAGGAACATATTTATTATCAATAAAACACATCATTTCAGGGTCAGAGGTCAGACAGTGAGCAGCTCAGCAGGCGGAGGTTTGAGAGGAATCTGTCCCAGTGTGAATCGTTTGGCAGTGAACTCTCGGAGCTCATCTGGTGTGAGCTCACTCTGAGGAGTGCACAAGTTGTCTCCTCCACTCTTCCTGTCTTCAGCGCGCCCAGTCACACTCGCTCCACCACCAAACCCACCAACACCCCCGCCGCCAGGAGCAGTGTACGAGCTGCCGAAACCTCCCGAAGGTGCAGAGGCGAAGCTGAACCCCGAGGCAGAACTTTTACTCGCCGTCGCTCCAGCAGGATCAGCGAAGGAGAAGCTGGAGGCAGAGGGGGCCGATGAGCCGAACCCAGATGAAACTGGCTGGGTCCCGGATGATCCGAACCCGGGATTGGATGCAGAGAAGCTAAACTCAGCAGCACTACTCTGACCACTCGAGCCAAATCCTAAGAAAGAGGAAAAACAAGAAAAGAATCCTTCATTATGTTAATTCATTCAGATCGATAAAATTACCCACAATGCTCTGCAACATCGGGTCAATTATATAAACCTTTGACTTCCTGCAGTCATTTTCCATTCTACAAAATCTACAGAGGGAACTGCAGTCTGATTGGGTACAGTGGCATTAGGGTTTACAGTTCACACAGCCTACCTCCTACTCGAATCCCAGTTGAAGATGAGCCAAACCCAGATGTTGACGAAGATCCAAACCCAGATGCTGACGAAGATCCAAACCCAGATGCTGACGAAGATCCAAACCCAGATGCTGACGGAGCTCCAAACCCAGATGCTGACGGAGCTCCAAACCCAGATGCTGATGAACCTCCGAACCCTGTTGATGACGAAGATCCAAACCCAGATGCTGACGAAGCTCCAAAGCCTGTTGATGACGAAGATCCAAACCCCGTTGTTGCTGATGATGACGATGAACTGAAAATCCCTCCACTTGAGGATATCTGTGCCCTCGGATTGGTCAACTCTGCTATCTGTAGAAACCAAAACATGTCCACAGACACATTTTAAAACCTGTGTTGTTTTTGACAGTTTAAAGGAGGAACAACAAAATGAAATAAAACAACAGGGGAACAGGCTGGGATAGTGTGCATCAGTGTGTGAGGTTTAATTTCTCACCATGGTAGGACGTGTGCTAGCGCTCATGGCTCTCAATTCCTGAACTCTGGATCTCCACTGATTGGCCAACTGCTGGACTGAATTAACCTAAATTAATCACAATATACAAAACACATTAAAAACTAATCAAAGACACAGAGAGCTCATTAAAGACCCAGCAACCAAGTCCATCAAAGAAACATGCCAGTTACTAATCCCATCAAATATATACATGCACGTCAATCCCTCTTTAACGACAGGGTAAATGCAGACTAAAGCGACATTAAAACCTCTATTGGGATTGATTAGTTTATCAGGGTTTTCGGAATAGGCATATGGCTTAAAGCCTCTTCTAAAGCACCCATTTTTCGTTTCTCTGGAGGGGGAGGGTCATGGATACGCATGCTACGAGGCTAAATACAGCGAGTCAGACATCATTTTATCCAATGTGAGGAGATATCGGTATAGAAAGTCAAGGACTGGTGTAAACTCAGAGCTCTGACTTTGGCGGAAAAACACGTAGTACAGCCTGTAAATTTCTCAGAGAAGGACGGGGGAAAAGGTTAGGACTTACGTAGGACTGTATGTCTCCAGTAGCTCTGCTGGTATAGTACTCAATCCTCAGTTCCTCTGGAGATAGCTCCACAAACCCTACACACACACACACAAAGTACATTTACACCCCCGCACTCAATACCTGATGGTTTATTCCACTGACCCGTGACCCACCTGTGATGGAGGCTTTTAAGACGGAGTAGCAGGAGAAGAGCCACTGTCCTGAGCTCTGCCACACCTCCATGTCGTTCTGAATCGTCTCTCTGTCAATCAAACAGGAAGTCATTTACAGCCACTGTACATTCACACCGCTGTCGTGCCTTTTCTCAGCCAATAGAACGTCTTTTACAAACAAAGTCAGACGGATATTTAGATGTGGAGTGACTTTGTGCTGATCTTCCATGTGCCAGAACTCACAGCTGTTTATCAGTGTCGTCTCCTCCACCTCCACCGGTTCTCCCGTATCCGCTCTGCGTGTTGTTCAAGGCGGAGAACCGGTTCTGTGTGTTAAAACTGAAGTTAGAACTCCGGTCATCTCTCCCGGTTCCGCTGTTCCCTCGGCCCCAATCCCCTCCGCCACGAGAGAAAGATGAGGGCTGGACCACGCCTCCCCCTGAGCGCTGAGATGGGTTCACCCACACCCGGTTCACCGAGCCTGCGAGACAGGAATGCACGATTAACTGTCAGGTCACAATACTGATTCCAATACATTACAAACAGAGAACCATCGAGCTGTTCAAGGTTCTACTCGCTCAAGTTCCTTACTCCAGCAGTTCGAATCTCTCAAACAGCTCTGGTCCCGATACCAACCTTATCCTGCTACTGCTGTAAACACACCACAGTGCTGCCTCCTAACTTGATCATACACAACAGCTAACAAATACACACACCGCCACAACATGGCCGACCGCTGCCGCTGCCGCTGCCGCTCTCAGCTCACACAGACACGGTGATTCGACTGAAATGTCTTTGTATCTTTTTTACTTGGTTTTAAATGTTGTCGTGTTTGTAAACAGCGGAGTAATACGTCATACTGCAATACTTTTAAACGGGGTTTTCATAACGTGAACGTTTCATACCACAACACTGCTATATTCACAAGTGTCCACGACAGACAGCTCAAAACTAATGACAGTTTACTGACTTTGAGAGCCGATTATATCACACGCGCGCACACACGCACTTTAACTAACAATCAATTTAAAACAAGGGTGAAATGATCACTGACTTTGTTGCGTTATTTGAAGTGTTTTTGATTCATTTTGGAGGTCCCGATTTTGATGTGTCATTTGGAGTGTTACTTTTTGGTTCAGTTTATTTACATTTATTTACTTTAATATTTAAGTTCATATATATTCATATTTAATATTCATTTGTTTTTAAAAACACAGCACATTTTCATGGTACAGTCAGCAGTGTTTATTTCTGTAATAAAGTTCAGAAACATTTCACTTTGAGTGTTTTTATTCAGTATAAACATTTAAAACTATGGGTTGATTAACGGGTCATCAGCGGGTACTGACCAACTTCAGTACCGTATCGGGAATATCCACGATCGATCCTCCTCTACTCAAACACAACAGCTTTCTTTAAAACTTTATGAACCAAATAAAGTCAGTTTCTGGACGAGCTGCATTTATGAACTCTCACACATTCACTCCTGCCCCGTATTAGAAATATTTCACTCAGGATTTTCACAAAATGCTGATTACTGTTGGATTTGATAAGATTTTAAAATATATATATATATATATATATATAATTATTAATCATTTTCAAGATGTGGAATACAAACATTCTTCTGGATCCAATCAACAACAATAAAAAACAGCTATATATTGTTTATACGTATGGCTCTAATGGCTGATATTTACTTCAATAGTATTATTTGCCTGTTTTACGGTTTTATTTTATGACAATTAAATAAAAACAAAAAAACTCCAACAGCTACTAAAACTGCACTTCACCTATCCGGCCACCAGTTGTCAGTAATGAGCACTGTGCGGAAACGCTGCGACTATAATGAAGTCTTTTCCCAAACATTAGGAATTAGAGCTTCACTGCGCCACCACAAGCAGTAGTACATGAAGCAAAAGTTATTTAAACTAGCCTAGCATGACTCACTGACCTCCCCCGCCGCGGTTAGTCTGGGCTCTTCCTCCTCTCGGGTGTTCATTCCAGCATTTATCTCCGTAACGACATCTTCCCTCCAGAAAGTAATTACACACCGGCATCTTCACAGAACAACACCATCAAATCTAATAAAACACCGACTGAAACAACACAAAATAGCGCTAACAAAAACAAACAGGGTTCCTCTTCTTCTTCTGCGGCTGTTGCTGCGTCTTCTTCTTCTTCTTTGGTTTTTATGACTTTTGGAAAACAACAGATGGTTTCATTACCGCCACCTACTGGTTTGAAGTGCGAACCAACCTGTTTCCTAAAAATATCATGTATATTATATTACATATATATGCCTTAATTACATGTCTATTTTCTTGAATATTGTTAGACTGAGCCTTTTTAGTGTGTGACGTCATTCGTGTCAACAACAAATCCCTCATATGTGTAACATACTTGGCAACATGAAGCGATTCTGAGAATAGTTATTTAGTTTATATGGTTGTTTTGTTTTATTTTGTTTTTGAAAGATGTAAATGTGAAGAAATGAAATCTGAAACTCTAGTCTCATGTTCATCTTTTGACCTCAAACGATAACGTCTGCAGTGTACAGCAGAAACAAATGAACTGGCCTTGCTGTGCCAATACTTTCGGAGGGGAACCCTATGTCAGAAAAAGGATGCGTCCCTGCTGGGAAACAATCCTCATAGTATCTGTAATGGTTTTAATGGTTATAATGGGAATTGTATTGGTTTTAATAGAAACTGTAATGGTCCCTGTGGATCTCTCTCTCTCTCTCTCTCTCTCTCTCTCTCTCTCTCTCTGACTAGTGGTATCCTTTAAGGACCAATAATGGTAATGGTTTTAATGGTTAGCTGATGGTTTGTAATGGTATTTGTAATGGAATTTCTATTACCTATTACTCTTTTTTCTTTTTCTGATATTCTCTCTTCTCTTCTCTTATTTCCCCTTCTCCTGTGTGTGTGTGTGTGTGTGTGTGTGTGTTTAATATTCTTTATCATTTCTTTACTTTTCTCATCTGTGATAATGTATTTTAATGTCATGTTATTGTCCAGCGATTTGTTATAAATGTTCAAAGAAAAGTAAGCACAGAATGCATGGTTTTTATTTGGAGTGGCATTACTGTGGAATTTTACAGAAATACACTCACATGGTGTGTATTGTGCAGTTAATATAACTGTTTCTATATTTGTAATGTTTTATGTTCTCACATTTTTGTCTGAATATTACTGTAGAGGTTTATTACTGCAGAGAACTCTCGCGCTCGAGTTTTTATTTTTTTCACATCAAGTAAACACAAACAGAATGAACCAATGAGAAACCTGGAGCGGTGGAACGAGTCAGGTGACGTCATATAGTCAGACCGTCCGTTCACAGCACATCGACCAATCAGAACGCAAGGTTGCGTGGAGCTACGTGATTGACACACGGCCTCCGCCAATAGAGAGCGGCAGTGCTGTCAGCCGGGGGCGGGCTGTGTTCCGATTTGTGTTTTGATCTGCAGGTAGAAGCGTTGATGATGAAGGCGGAGGATTAAAACTCCTCACAGCACTGCACGGAGTCGTCCGGCGTCCAGGAGAGCGTCCACATCAAAATGACTATTTCTGAAGTTAGCAACCGGCTAATGGAGAGCGCAGTGGAGAAAATAACGAGCGAAAACTTGACGTTCATGTTCCTCGCGATGTCAGCCGTCACCCTGACCCTGGCGTTTTTATTTAAAATGAGGTTCAAACCGCCGCAGGATGAAGATGACGGACATGTGAGTAAACAACTGCACGCTCGTCTTTAACCGCCGCTCTAACGCCTCTACACGTGTCTCGAGCTCACTGGCGCCGCTGGAGGGGAAGACCCGGCGTTGCGTGTTGCCATGGGAGCGGATCATTCCACTCTGCTGCGGAGCGCGGGGGGGACTACACACACCTACACACACCTCCAAACACCTACACACACCTACACACACCTCCAAACACCTCCAAACACCTACACACACCTACACACACCTCCAAACACCTACACACACACCTACACACACCTCCAAACACCTCCAAACACCTACACACACCTACACACACCTCCAAACACCTACACACACCTCCACACACCTCCACACACCTACACACACCTCCCCACACCTACACACACCTCCCCACACCTCCACACACCTCCAAACACCTCCACACTCCTCCAAACACCTACACACATCTCCCCACACCTCCAAACACCTCCACACACCTCCAAACACCTCCCCACATCTCCCCACACCTACACACATCTCCCCACACCTCCACACACCTCCAAACACCTCCCCACATCTCCCCACACCTCCCCACACCTCCCCACACCTCCACACACCTCCCACACCTACACACACCTCCCCACACCTCCACACACCTCCACACACCTCCAAACACCTACACACACCTACACACACCTCCAAACACCTACACACACCTCATCTTAATGAACAATTAGTCAACAATTTTAGTATTGTTGTAGAAGATTGTCTACAGTGTTGTTTAAATTTCACGGCACCGATGGAGTCTAAGCCTCTTCAATGTGACGACGCTGAGCTAATGTTCCTCCAAACTACTCTGCCTCTGACACCGACTCTGACACCGACTGACTCTGATACTGACACTGACCGAGTCTGACACCGACTGACTCTGACTCCGAGACCGACTCCGAGACCGACTCCGACACGAACTCTGACTCCGACACCGACTCTGACTCCGAGACCGACTCTGACCCCGACCCCGACTCCGACACCAACTCCGAGACCGACTCCGAGACCGACTCTGACCCCAACTCCGACACCGATTCGACACCGATTCTGACACCGACTCTGACTCTGACTCCGACCGACTCTGACTCCAAGACTGACACCGACTCTGACTCCGACACCGCATGGTTACATTCCGTTTATTTTATGTCACGATATCACAATATTTATTTCTTTTTTTCATTTCATTTTCAAAAACTTTTTTATGGAAAAAAAAATGACAGTTAGTTAGTATTAATTTCCACACATCATTCTCTTTACAAATAAAAGTGAATAATGAGAAGCAAGTGTGTAAAGCATAAGACAATTAAAAAATAAATAAAAACAAATTCGGTTCTTGTTTTAATTTAGCCTTTTAATGCAGCATAATGGGAACGTAAATCACATACACGATGATATGTGACGGCTTTTGGACCAGTACAAGGGACACTGTTAATAAAGAAATAAATGCATTTTAATTCAGTGAAATTGCTTCAGATGAATACAATTTGAGGACTTGGGGTTTAAATCGGTAACACCAGGGGTCAACACACGCCTCATATTTAGTGTCAAATCTTTTATCGTTTAGAGTCAGACCTGGATATTTTGAATAAAAGTGTCTACAGATATCAACGGCTCATGAATTGTCGTAAATTATGAAAACAAATCCATTTGTTGTTTCCTTTTCACAGAAATATCCCCCGTACATCCCGTCCAGTTTACCGTTCCTGGGTCACGCCATCGCTTTCGGAAAAAGCCCCATCGACTTCCTGGAAAACGCGTACGAGAAGGTGACGTCCTCATAATGTCTTCAGTGGAAACCGCACACGATCTTATATTACTTACTTAGTCCAAAATACCAAAGCGCAGGTACCACAGAACAAGACTGTTACGCCATTAGACGTATTTCCTTAGGATATTTTTACTCGTAGACCGTCGTCATAGTTACCGTTTGGTCATCGTTAACTACCACTAAAAAGAAGCTCTCAGAAACAAAGGGACCAGGCTGTACATTACCTTGTCACTCCAGTGGTACCATGAAATATACACCTGTACCGTTTTAGGTAGGTGCATATGGTGTACCTTTTAACTAGCGTTTAGTGTGATGCTTTAAAGTCACATCGATGCTCCTTAAGGTGTACTACATTCACATTTCCCTCTGAAAAACGTGCGCTAATGGTACAAAGGATAAGTACGGTTTCGTGCCTTTATTTATGCGACTTCGTGCTTTAATATTCGATTTATCCTTGTTTTCAGTATGGACCTGTGTTCAGCTTTACGATGGTGGGGAAGACCTTCACCTATCTGGTGGGAAGTGAAGCATCTGCTCTGATGTTCAACAGTAAAAACGAAGACCTGAACGCCGAGGATGTTTACTCACAACTGACCACACCCGTGTTCGGCAAAGGAGTCGCCTATGACGTCCCAAACCACGTACGCAACTGTGCGGTGGGGGGGTGGGGGTGGCAGCGGCGGCAGCGGCGGCAGCATGATGGCATGATGATGAAATTGAATGTGAGAGATTGGGAGGAAAATTGTGGAAAATTTAAGAACAGCTTTAAAATATCAGAAATGTTCTGATTTTGATATTTAACATCGAGAAAAACTAAAAGATTTAACCATCATTAGGTGGATGTTATTGTTTGCCCCAGTTAGTCTTGGAGAAAAGGGCAAGATAATGAAATTGATCACGAAGTGCAAGGTTTTACAATTTATACTGTTAACTGATTGGTTCATAACTCAGATATATTGTATTAGTTTTTGGATCTGATGTTATTCATCTGCAAATAAAGAAGAACCTAGCTTAAAAAAGCATAACTAGCCCTTTCTGGTGCAAATGTACAAGTGTGTGTGTGTGTGTGTGTGTGTGTAGGTGTTCCTGGAGCAGAAGAAGATGTTGAAGACGGGGCTGAATGTGGCTCGCTTTAAGCAGCATGTACAGCTCATCGAAGAAGAAACGAGGCAGTATTTCCTCCGCTGGGGGGATAGCGGGGAGAAAAGTGAGCTACAACACACACACACACACACACACAGACGCACACACACACACCTTTAGCTTTGGTTTCCTCAGAGTGAGATTCATGAATGAATCAACCATTGGACTCTGTTTTTTTTTTTTTTTTTTAGCTGCGCTCAAGGATTTGCTTTTTATGCTGAAGATTCCCCACAAGGGGGCGCTACCAGCACTAGTGAGAAGCTAAAGTACTGCCTCAGGAGCCCAACAGACCACCCTGAAGCACTTTCTCATACATTCCTCCTAACATATTCTTTCTTTGTACTCTCCTCTTCCCTTTACTTCCTTTTTCTTCCCCTTCTCCATTCTCATGCCTGCTCAGATCTGTTTGAGGGTCTGAGTGAGCTGATCATCCTCACGGCGAGTCGCTGTCTGCACGGCGTGGAGATCCGCAGCGTTCTCACTGAGAGTGTTGCTCAGCTTTACACCGACCTCGATGGAGGATTTACCCACGCTGCCTGGCTATTACCTCCTTGGATCCCTTTGCCAAGCTTCAGGTAAGCTTCAGGTAAACCCCAGCGTGCATCAGTCCATTGTTCATTGGTTGATTGTCATGGTTGCAAGGCATGACACGGGATATGCACCGTTTTCTTCAAACAATGCAGGGCTGTTTTGCTCTCACCTTTGTTGCCACTAAGCTGTGTTATCTTCAGGCTACAGTGTTTGCAAACGAGTCTGGTAAATAGTCTATTATTTCACAGATGGTATTATGTTCTTTCTACAATGCATTCTCTGCTCTGCAGTAGAACATACACCCAGACATACCTCATACCTCGTATAAAAACAGGCTTGGAAGGTGTCGCTGTGCGTGGGTGTGGTGTATGTGGCCTATTCTCTAAGATCAAGTACTTCTCTATGGGCATTGTAGTGGTTTCTTCAGGTGATACCTAGGATTTGCAGAAAAAACCTTCATATGGAAATTCTCCATGAGCATGTAGTGGTTTTGCAGAGTAGAGTGGCAAGAAGCTGGATCATTTGCAGATCAAGCAACCAGCATGAGATTGCATTAGTCACAGCCTGAGATGACCGAAGAACTGAACAAGCACCTTCTGAAACAATCACAGATCATCAAACACTACACTGAGCTTTCATGCATTTTAATGGAGAATGATTACTTGAAAATGTAATACATGGCAGGGCATGGAACATGGAACATGTGCAACAGGTCAGGCTCGCAGCCCTTTCCATTTTAAGTGATAAGATACTGTAATGTCCAGAAGAAGTCTGCCAAGCATGCCCAGGTAAAGGTAGCACCATGGCTATCTGATGGTGGGTAATGAAAGGTATGAGTTTGTCTCAGTGGTAGAAGTCGTCATGTGTAGATGATCTAGCCCCAAGAAGAAGGGCGTAGAGGGAAAGGAGAGACCCAATCATCAAACCTTCAGGGACACCAGCAGTGTATGTAGCATGTCTGGATCCTCACAGAACCTCATTCTGGAGACCATTGCAGCTATGAGATCCTCTACTCTCTCAGGACCTCCAGTTACTGTGTGTGATTGTGGGTGTCATGATCCTGATAAATAAACCATATGTCCCAAATGAAGTGTTCTTTTGCACTGTTGTTACCAGCAATGCAGGAATGTGATGTTTTGTGTTAGGAAACAGGCATGGCTCCAAGGGCGTTTCCTAACTCACCCATTGTAAAGATTGTACTTTCATGCCTGCTCTCCTTTTGGCAGGCAGAGAGACCGCGCTCACAAAGCAATAAAACAAATCTTTTACGACGTGATCGAGAAACGCAGGAAGAGCGCAGAGAAAGAGGAGGACATCCTACAGACCCTCATCGACGCCACATACAAGTATGACATCGCTCATTTTAAACACGAGCGTATATTTTAGAACACATTACCTCAACCTGTCTGTCTCTCTGTAGAGATGGCCGTGCTCTGAATGATGATGAGATTTCAGGGATGCTGATTGGTCTGTTGTTGGCGGGTCAGCACACTTCGTCCACCACCAGCGCATGGCTAGGGTTCTTCCTGGCGCGAGACTCCACGCTGCAGAAAAGCTGCTACAACGAACAGAAACAAGTGTGTGGAGAAAATCTGCCAGCAATCACATACGAACAGGTCAGGCACCATCACAAGACACTACACTACCCATAAACACCTGGTTCTGCTCAGCAGCTCCCACAAATTCATCAGGAAAAAGCTTTCCTTGGTATTTTTTTTCCAGGCCATTTGAGCCCAGGGTTCGGTGCATTTGGTGAACACTGTTTTACATCCCTGGTCTTCTTAAAATGGTGGTTTGGGGTTCACTTCCAGGGAACTGTGGTGTGGCCAGAGTAACATGATTCGTTCGACGTGTCGCATTACTTGTTGTTTTGTCACGTGAAACTCTTCGGGATGGCGATGGAAAAACTTATTAATATATAAAAGCCAAAAGTACCGTGTTTCTTCACTTGTGTTACGCTTCTCACATACAGGCCCAGAAAGTGTCCTGGGTGTGGAGACGTTAGACTGGCCAGAGGTGTTTGATGTGAATACTAAGCTGTTGTTGTGTGGTTGATGTTGTACAGCTGAAAGACCTGAACCTGCTGGACCGCTGTCTGAAGGAAACTCTAAGGCTCCGTCCCCCGATCATGACCATGATGAGAATGGCTCGAACTCCTCAGGTATGAACACTACTGTTCTGTATGAATTCTGCCCCTGTTCTATTGCACCATATACCTCTGACTGGAATGTCATCATCTCCGCTGCCCTGTGGAACCCGTACCGTTTTACTTTCTCTTGTTTATGTAGAAAGTTGGAGATTACACCATCCCTGCAGGACACCAGGTGTGCGTGTCGCCCACAGTAAATCATCGACTCCAGGATACCTGGAATCATCGAATGGACTTTGACCCTGATCGTTACCTTGGTGATAACCCCGCCGCTGCAGAAAAATTCGCCTACATCCCATTCGGAGCAGGTGGGCGTGGTTACATTCTGGAAAAATTCTAACAGGTGTAACAGACAAAATATATTGTGTTTTTGTGTTTACTATTATGCTGCACATTAAATATTGATCGCGATTACGATTTCGACTGCCTACGTTTAAATGAACATGATCGACTGCAATATTAACGTTTAAAGTTCATCCTCCGCTAATAGAAAACTCCGCTTCAGATCAAATCAAGCGCTTCCTACACTTAGTCAATCACCGTAGAGTGGCGCAGGGATGACGTCATTTTGTAACGCCAAAACCCCGAAACGGCGTTAGCATTTTAGCCGTCGAGCTGCCAGTTTCGCTTCGAGCTCCAGCGCTTTACGCGAAGAGAAATCATGACATTAACATGATGCTAAATGGCACTACAGAGGTTGTCGGGAACATTTATCAGAAGGTAAATTAATGTGTCATGGCTCACACTATGTTCGTAAATTCTGTCATAATTGACCAGCTTAAGTTTTCTCATGCTACTTGTGTGTTATATTGTGGCATGAGAACAAAATAGATGTGAAAGTGCAACAAAAATATTTTTAATTAATAATCGTGATAAATAATCGAGGTCTCAATATTGATCATAGCGCTTTTATAATCAGTAATGATGAAATGACCTGTAGTTTAAAACAAAAAAAAAAAAAAAAAAAGGAAAGAAAAAAAAAAGAAAGGAAAAAAAAAAAAAAAAAAAAAAAAAAAAAAAAAAAAAAAAAAAAAAAAAAAAAAAAAAAAAAAAAAAAAAAAAAAAAAAAAAAAAAAAAAAAAAAACCCCAAAAAACGAAAAAAGAAAAACACAAAAAAAAATGTGAAGGGTGAGTAAGTTCGTAGATGGTGTACAGCAGAACCCTTGAAATCAGAACCTGGCATGTGAATCTAGATTTAAATTAACAACACGACAGACCTCAACCTCACTAACGCTCTTGTAGCTGAATGAACACAAATCCCCATGGCCACGCCCCATAATCTAGGGGAAGCCTTCCCAGAAGACTGGAGTGCATTATAACAGTAAAGAGAGAACATGCCCATGGGTTTAGAATGCGATGTTCAACACTCGGGTGTCCTAATCTGTTTGGCCATATAGTGTAAGAGAAACAGGAGGAAACCTGCTCAATACACTGTGAGGAAGTATGTGGTATTGAGTTCTACTCTGGTGGTTATTTTTGTTTGTTTGTTTGTTTCAGGCCGTCACCGGTGCATCGGGGAGAACTTCGCCTACGTGCAGATTAAGACAATTTGGTCAACATTGTTGCGTTTGTTTGAGTTCGAGCTGGTGGATGGTTATTTCCCCACTGTGAATTACACCACCATGATACACACACCCAACAACCCCATCATTAGATACAGACGGAGGACATAACACACACTGTGACGCAACACTGACAGACAGAGGCCTGGAATAACTCCCTGATGTTTATCAGTTACACAGAGCAGTGATCGAGAGCAACACACACACTCACACACACACACTCACACACACACACACTCACACACACACTCACACTCACTCACCCACTCACACACACACACACACACACACACACACACACTCACACACACACACACTCACACACACACACACACACACACACACACTCACTCACACACTACACACACACACCTCACACACACACACTCACTACACACACACACTACACACACACACTCACACACACTCACACACACACACTCACACACACACACTCACTCACACACACTCACACACTCACACACACACACACTCACACACACACACACACACACACACACTCTCTCTCACTCTCTCCACAGTGATGCTATTTGTAAATAAACAGTTTTATAAATATATACAAATCAATTCTGAAACTTTTTGTTGAACTGTGAAAATAATGTAAATGTTCAGTTAAAACTAGAGATGCACCGATACTGAATTTCTCAGCCGTTACGATAAGCGATTATTCAGAGTGATATCGACCGATACCAACAGTTCTGCTTTTTATAACTACTTTTAAATGAATAATAATTAATTCCACAATTTTTATTCACTCGATTCGTTCTCGACATTTAATCCAGTCACCAAAGGCCTCTTTGACAGAGGCACATTTATTGGAAACGTCCTGAAAGAATCTCCTCCCAAATGGAATGATAGCACATTACTCATTCAAACAGTCTTTGATAATGTAATTCTGTCCAAACAGAAACTAAACATAAAGGTTCAGCTCTCGTCCAGATGTGGCTTTCCTTTAGCTTCGCCCGTGCCGTGTTGTGTTATCAAACACACGCTGAGGTGCAGTGCCATGTTACGTGTGACGGGTCGTCAGCATGTAAATGACGAAGACGCCCATTTCTACAGCAGTCGCTTATCCCGTGCAGACTGACGACAGATATCACAGACTCTGAATTCTGAGTCCTGAAAACGCATCCCGTCCGAATAGGGCTTCAGGAAGAGTGATAATAAGTCAACAAAATAAACGGTATGTTCTTGCAGGACCTCTAATACTTTGTTCTGCTTTAAGATGAAGTCGTTTGTGTCATTTGTAAGAAACATGAAAGCAAACGTCAGAAAACCCCAGCCTTCTGAGAACATTTTTTTAAAAAAATAAAATAAAAAATAAAAAAAATAAATTATTTTTTGTTTTTTTTTTCACACCCAGCACTTTTTTTTTTTTTCTTTTTTTCCACAACATTAAACTCACTAACCTTTTCTTCCTAATTACAACATAACTCAAATTCTCTTTTTTTTTTTTTTCTTTTTAAAAAAATTTTTTTTTTTTTTTTACAAATTATTTTTTTTTTTTTTTTTTTACTTTTTTTTTTTTTTTGTTCATTTAGTAAACAAAAAACTTTTTAGTATCCTTTAACATTCTTTTCTCATACTTCTATCTTTATTTAACATCAACACTAGTCTACCCTACAACATTTCTCAAAAAAAAACACACTAATTATTATTTTTTTCCCCTCTTTTTTTCTCACTTTAAAACAAAATAAAAATCAACATTTTATTAATTTATATTTTTCTATAAAAACTTTAATAACTAAAATACAAAACAAAACAAAAAAATCCTAACTTAACAAAAATATTTAAAAAAACCAAAACCTACAACTTCCTTATTTTAACCACATCCTTTTAATATTAATACACAAAATAAAAAAAAAACAACAGTGACATGTATAATCACACAAAAAAACATAATAAAAACAAAAATTTATCAGCTAATATGTAAAATCAAAACATAAACAAAAAAAAAAAAATAAAATAAAAAAAAAAAACAAAAAAAAAAAAACAAGCGGAGCGGGGAAAAGAGGAGAAGGAAGAGACGAACACGCAAAGCAATAATACACAAAAAAAAAAACTAAAGTGCTTTTTAAAAAAGGAAATAAAAAAAAAAAAAAAACAAAAAAAAAAAAGAAAGAAGAGGGGAAAGAGGAGAGGTAGAGCAAAAGGACGTGGAGAATGTTTGTGTTTTTTTTTTTAAAATATTTTTTATTTAATTTTTTAAAAAAAAATAAAGGGAGGGAAATGTTAGAAATAGGGGGTGGGGGTGGAGAAAGAGGGTGTTTAGTTTTTTGGGGAGGGTGGCGGTTTGTGGTGGTTTGTTAGGTTGGGGGTGGTTTCCCACCAGTGAGGGAAAGGGATTTTAAGGTTCTGGAAAAGACCTTGTTGGGCAGGGTGAGGAGGGAATGTTGGGGGTGGGTGTTAAGTTTTTTAGTTGAGGGTTAAGGAAAGGAGAGGAAGCCTTCAAGGCAGTGTTTGAGGGAGGGTGGGGTTGGAAAAGGGGTTATGCGGGAGCAAAAAGGGCTTGAATTGATAGAACAGCGGAAGGGGATAACCATAGGAATAGAGATTGAAAAAAGCGGCTAAAACCCCAAAATTTAAAAGTTTGTTTTTGAAAACTTGTATATGTAAAAGATAGTTTTAGGGTTACAGTTACCAGAAAAAAAAAGACCTACGAGAAAAACAAAGAAAAAAGAAAAAAAAAAAAAAAAAGAAAAAAAAAAGAACAGAGGAAGAGGGCGCCACAGAGCAAGAGAAGAACAACAACACAAAAAGAAAGGAACCATCAATACTAACACAACAAAAATGTTAAAACAAGACTAAAAAAAAAAAAAAAAAAACTACAAGAAAAAAGAAAAAAAAAATAGCAAAAAAAAAAAGGAAAGAAAAGAAACAGGGGGAAGGGGGCAGGGAACGAGGAAAACAGCAGACAAAAGCAGCGGCCTAACCAGCAACCGTTTAGCAACAACACGGACAGAAAACAAAACACCACCGAAAAAGGGCAAAAAAAAGACAAAAACAAAAAAAAAAAAAAAACAAAAAGAAAAAAAAGCAGAAAAAAAACGAAAGAGCAAAAAAAACAAAAGAAAAAAAAGAAAAAAAAAAAAAAAAAAAAAAAAAAAAAAAAAACACAAAACAAACAACTCCTAAAAACACAACAAAAAAAAAAAAAAAGAAAAACAAAGAAAAAAAAAAAGGGGGAAAAAAAAGAAAAGCAAAGAAAAGAAAAAAAAAAAAAAAGAAAGAAAAGAAAAAAAAAAAAAAAAAAAAAAAAAAAACAGAAAAAAAAAAAAAAAAAAAAAAAAAGAAAAAAAAAAAAAAAAAAAAACACAGAGAGCGGCGGAAGAAAAGGAAAGAGCACGCGGAGCAAGGCCAAAAAACAAACAAAAAAGAACAAAACAAAAGAAACAAAAAAAAAAAGAAAAAAAAAAAAAAAAAAAAAAAAAGAGGGAAAGGGAGAGGGAGGGAAAAAAAAAAGAAAGGAAAAAAAAAAAAAAAAAAAAAAAAAAAATAAAACAAAAAAAAAAAGGAAAGAGGGGAGAAGAAGGGCGGAAGAGGAGGGCAAGGGGGGAAAAAAGAGAGAAAAAACAAGCAGGAACGATGGAAGGGAAAAAAAAAAAAAAAAAAAGAAAAAGACAAAAAAGGGGAAAAGAAAGAGAAACGCGGAAAAGGAAAAACAAAGAGCAAAGAAAAGAAAGAAGGAGGAAAAAAAGAAGAAGCCAAAAAGAACAAAGGAGGAAGAAAGGGAGAAGAAAAAAAAAAAGAAGAAGAGAGAAAAAAGGCGAGAAAAAGAAACAGAAAAAAAAGGAAAAAAAAAAAAAAGAAAAGAAAAAGAGGAGAAAAAAAGAAAGAAAAAAAAAAGTAAAAAAGAAAAAAAAAAAAAGAAAAAAGGGAAGAAAACCCAAGCCCCACAAGAAGGGTGTGGGAGAAGGAAGGAAAAAAAAAAAAAAAAGAGAGGAAGAAGGAGGGGGGGGGGGGGGGGGCGCGGAGCAGGGGGTGGATAAAGTAGCGCAGAAGGAGGGGGGATAAAAGTATGGTGAGGGTTGGGGGGGGGGTGGTTTTTTTTATTTTTTTTTTTTGTTGGGGGGGTGGGAGGGGGGGTGGGGGTGCAGGGAAAAAAAGGATGAAAAAAAAGTGATTGGTGGGTGGTTTGGGGTTGGGTGTGGGGGGGGGGGGGGGGGGTGGGGGGGGGGTGGGGGGTGGGGGGGTTTTGGTTGTGGGTGTGGGGGAGGAACAGGGGGGGGGGGACAGTATTTGTTTGATTGTTGGGGGTGTGTTTGTTTTTTTTTTTTTTTTGGGGTTGTGGGGTTGGGTTGGGGTAAAATTAAAAGTATTTTTGTGTTTTTTTTTTTTTTTTGGGGTGGTAAGTGTTGGTTTTTAGAATAAAAAAGAAAAAAAAAAAAAAAAAAAAAAAAAAAAAAAAAAAAAAAAAAAAGATTCCTGATTTTAAATAATACACGAAAGGGAAAAAGAACTGGGGGAGAAAAAGGAAAAAGGGGAGGGGGAAGGGAAGGAAAGGAATGAAAAAAAAAAGAGGAAAAAAAAAAGGGGGAAGGGGAAAAAAGAGAGAAAAAAAAGGGAGAAAAAGAAAATGGAAAAAATGGGGTAAGGAGAAGAGAAAGGAGAGGGGGGGGGGGGGGGGGGAGGGGGAGGGAGGGGGAGGGGGGGGGGGTGTGTACAAAGGGGAAGAATGGAGGGTAAGAAAGAGGGAAGAAAAAAAGAAGAAGGAGGAGAAAGGGGGGAAGGGAGGGGGGAAGGGGGGGGGGTGTGGGGGTGGTTGTGTGTGTGGTGGTGTTGTTTTTTTTGGTTTTTGTTTTTTGGGGGTTTTTTTTGGGTTTTTAAAGGGGGGTGGGGGGTGGGGATTGGTGGGGGGGTGTGGGGGGGGGTGGGGGGGGGGGGGGGTGTTGGGGGTTGGGGGGGGGGTGGGGGGGTGGGCGGGGGGGAGGAGGGGGGGGGGGGAGGGGGGGGGGAGGGGGGGGAGAGGGGTAGGTTGGTGGGGGGTGGTGGGGGGGGGGGGGGGGGGGGTGTGGGAGGGGGGGGGGGGGGGGAGGGGGTGTTGGGGGTGTGGGGGGGGGGGAGGGGGAGGGGGGGGTGGGGATGTGGGGGGGGGGGGGGGGTTTTGGGGGTGGGGGTGGGTGGGGGGTGATGGTGGGTTTTTTTTTGGGGAGTTTTTTTGGGGGTTTTTGGGGGGGTGGTGGGGGGGGGTGTGGCGCCCCAAAATGGAGGAGTTGGGGAATTCACGTGGTTTCTGAGTGATAGAAGCTGTGGGGAAACAGTAGGGTGCTGTGGACGTCCTGTGGGGAGATTTATTCTCTGTGAACGAAACGCCGTGAACCTTTCCTCACTTTCACTCGCATTTATAACATTTATAACATTTATAACAGCCTGTCACAGCGTGAGGGTTCACAGTGAACTCGGCAGGAGGATGTGCACGTGAGCGTACCGTTAACGGTCAGAAACCGGAACTGTTAGCCTAGACATTTAGGTCTGTAGTTACTGACAGTCTGAAAACAGCTCGTATGTTCTGCTGCACTTTTCTACACTTGGCTGCTGTCTCCGTTTCTTACAGACTGAGCGGCTACAATAAATCAACGATCTCACGTTGTGTCTGGGCGAAACCAAGTGTACAACTGGAGGAGACAAACCGATTTTCCTTAACAAACGGAAATGTATTTAAAAAAGAATAGACATAAATAAAAAGATCAATAAAATAAATAGAATAGATGAAGAAAAGTCGGATCCGTTGGCAGGGAAAATTAAAGCGGGATGTATAGAAAATATTATCACCTGTATATTGGGGGGGACAGATTGGTATTTAATCTACATTGGGGGACACACGACCCCCGCTAAGAGTGTGTGGTTACGCCCATACAACAGCTACAAGAAAACAGTGTAGATTGTGCACTGAAAAAAAAAACCTTGTAGAATTTACTTGATAAAATCCTTCTTGCAGGACCTCTAATACTTTGTTCTGCTTTAAGATGAAGTCGTTTGTGTCATTTGTAAGAAACATGAAAGCAAACGTCAGAAAACCCCAGCCCTACGAGCAGTTTCATGGAAGAATGGAATGAAAAGATAAAGGAGATGAATAATGATCAGTGGATGTGGTCACACCGAGCACTGTGATGTATTTACTATTCCCGCAGCATGGAGCTCACTAACACGTTCATCCTGGTTACAGCGTGACTCAAATTCTCCACTTTACTTTTTACATGTTAGAGGAAAGTTGGATCTTTCTGCACAGATCAAACGGATTACTTAAATGCAACCGGTTGTAGTCATGTGGTTCATTTTGGTGAACGAGGCTATTCAGTAGCCTGTAGCATGCTGTGCTCATCCTGCTGTCTGTGTTTAGCATCAACACTGGTCTACCTACAGTATTTCTCTGACACAGGGCACACTGATTTTTACCAGACTTTAGTGTAAAATTGAATGTGGTAATTGCAGTCCTAAGGCCATAGCATTCAGGCCATCGCAGACTACAAAGCCACACCATCGGTCTGTGATGATGACCAATCGCTCACAGATGCCCTGATCGATTTCTGTGCACGATTCGAAGCACAGAGCTACATGCCGGCAAGGAAGACTACCCCGACTCCCACCGACCAAGAACTTCGTCTGTCAGCAGTAGACATCAGTCTTCTCACCACAATGTGGACCCACTTCAGTATGCATACTGTCCCAACTGCTCAACAGAGGATGCAATATCTGCTACCATCCATCTGTATCTGTCTACCCATCTAGATAAAGAACGACAATTACATAAGGATGCTGTTCATAGACTTCAGTTCAGCATTCAACACAATCATCCCACAGACACTAATAAAACAGCAGAGCCTGCTGGGTTTAAACACCTCCCTCTGCAGCTGGATCCTGCACTTTCTGACTGGGAGAAACCAGTCCATCAGGATCAGCAACTCCACCTCCAGCACCACCATGCTAAACACTGGTGCCCTCAGGGCTGTGTGCTCAGTCCCCTTACAAGTTCAAAGTTCTCTAAAAAGATACAATCTCTTACAATCTCCAATGTGACCAGACAGTAACACATTGTTATTTTGAGCAATGGACCACAAAATTCTCTAAAGAATATGAGTTACTTGAGAAATGTTTGTGTGTACCACTACACATGGTATTTGTCTGAGTTGAAGCTCACATTACCTACCTATGTTTATATGAAGACTTATCTGCTGTTTACACTCGTTTGCCCTCCAAAAGCACAGAAAGCAACCAGATAATATGTCCTCAAACTGGTGGGACTTACACTCACCGTCCACTTTAATAGGAACTCCTGTACACCTGTACATTTATGCAGTTATCTAATCAGCCAATCATGGGGCAGCAGCACAATGTATGAAATCATGCAGATGAATTGAAGGTCAGGGGTAATTGTTCACGTCTAACAATTGTGAAGGGTCATGTTCACATCAAACGTCAGAATGAAGAAAAACGGAGATCTCTGTGACTTGTTGTTGGTGCCAGGTGGGCTGGTTTGAGTTTTTCAGAAACTGAAAGTTCAGTTCATGCTGTACTCTGCTGAAAACACGTTATTAACACATTATTTGATGTTTTACTTTGTGAATTTAATTTATTTTTGAAAGTATACACTCATTTCATATCTGATGACTATAACACACTCCAAAAAGTTGGGACAGTCGACTGTTTACCGCTGTGTAACATCAGCTTTTCTTTTAATAACACTTATTAAGTGTTCGGACGCTGAGTGAAGACACCAGCTGGTTAAGTTAAGCAAGAGGAATTTTCCCCATTCATCCGTTATACATTTCTTCATCTGTGCAACTGTATGAGGACGTTGCTGCCTTATTTTGTGCTTCATAATGCACCACAAGTTCTCAATGGGAGACAGGTCAGGACTGCAGCAGGCCACGCTCGCACCTGAACTCTCTGTATAGACAACCATGTGCTTGTAATCTGGGCAGAATGTGGTCTGGTGTTGTCCTGCTCTGGGTGGCAGCATATGCTGCTCCAACATGTGTACATCGACTGACTTTGGTTTACCAAAGTACCAAGTATTCCCAAGCCCATGTCAGATCTCCATTACAGACTCATGTCGGTTTTTAGACAGTGACGTCTGAGGGATCGGACATCACGCGCATTCAGAAGTGGTTTTACACCTCGCCCTTTAAACCCCGAGATTTGACCGGATTCCTCGAATATTTTAATTATATTGTGCGCTGTAGAAGGTGAAACGCCCACGATGCTTTTTTGGAGGCTCCATATATACTATGATTAGACGATCGCCTCACCTCTTTCACATCACCTTCTTATTTCAACTTCTCACATTGCCATTAGTCCTAAATTGCCCCTGTCCCAACTTTTTTTGGAACGAGTTTCATACATCAATTTCACAGTAAACCTTGGCAGGTGATTAGGTAAAACATCAAGTACCTTGTCTTTACAGTGGTGTGAAAAAGTGTTTGCCCCCTTCCTCATTTCCTGTTCCTTTGCATGTTTGTCACACTTAAGTGTTTCGGAACATCAAACCAATTTAAACAATAGTCAAGGACAACACAAGTAAACACAAAATGCAATTTGTAAATGAAGGTGTTTATTATTAAAGGTGAAAAAAAATCCAAACCATCATGGCCCTGTGTGAAAAGTGATTGCGCCCCAAACCTAATAACTGGTTGGGCCCCACCCTTAGCAGCAACAACTGCAACCAAGCGTTTACGATAACGTGCAATGAGGCTTTTACAGCATCCTGGAGGAATTTTGGCCCACTCATCTTTGCAGAATTGTCCTAATTCAGTTACATTAGAGGGTTTTCGAGCATGAACGGCCTTTTTAAGGTCATACCACAACATCTCAATAGGATTCAGGTCAGGACTTTGGCTAGGCCACTCCAAAGTCTTCATTTTGTTTTTCTTCAGCCATTCGGTGGTGGACTTGCTGGTGTGTGTTAGGATCATTGTCCTGCTGCAGAACCCACGTTCGTTTCAGCTTGAGTACACACGAACAGATGGTCGGATATTCTCCTTCAGGATCTCTTGGTAGACAGCAGAATTCATAGTTCCTTTTATCACGGCAAGTCTTCCAGGTCCTGAAGCAGCAAAACAGCCCCAGACCATCACACTACCACCACCATATTTTGCGGGGGGTACTGTTGGTATAATGTTCTTTTTATGAAATGCAGTGTTCCTTCTACGCCAGATATACTTGGACACACACCTTCCAAAGAGTTCCACTTTTGTCTCAGCGGTCCACAGAATGTTGTCCCAAAAGTCTTGGGGATCATCAAGATGTGTTGTGGAGAAATTGAGACGAGCTTTGATGTTCTTTTGCTCAGCAGTGGTTTTCTCCTTCTGACTCTGCCATGCAGGCCATTTTTGCCCAGTCTTTTCCTGATGGTGGAGGCATAACCGCGCAGCCTTAACTGAGGCAAGTGAGGCCTGCAGTTCTTTGGACGTTGTTGTGGGGTCTTTTGTGACCTCTTGGATGAGTCGTCGCAGCGCTTTTGGGGTAATTTTGGGCGGCCGGCCACTCCTGGGAAGGTTCACCACTGTTCCATGTCTTCGCCATTTGTGGATAATGGCTCTCACTGTGGTTCGCTGGATTCCCAAAGCTTTGGAAATGGCTTTATAACCCTTTCCAGACTGATAGATCTCAATTACTTTCTTTCTCAATTGTTCCTGAATTTCTTTGGGTCTCGGCATGATGTGTAGCTTTTAAGGATCTTCTGATGGACCTTACTGTGTCAAGCAGCTCCTATTTAAGTGATGCCTTGATTGTGAACAGGTGTGGCAATAATCAGGCCTGGGTGTGCAGAGAAATTGAACTCAGGTGTGGACAACCACAGTTATAGTATGTTTTAACAAGGGGGGAATCACTTTTTCACACAGGGCCATGATGGTTTGGATTTTTTTTCACCTTTTATAATAAACACCTTCATTTACAAATTGCATTTTGTGTTTACTTGTGTTGTCCTTGACTATTGTTTAAATTGGTTTGATGTTCCGAAACACTTAAGTGTGACAAACATGCAAAGGAACAGGAAATGAGGAAGGGGGCAAACACTTTTTCACACCACTGTATATGTTTTTTGTTTAAATGCAAGTCAAGCTACATTTACAAATCACTCCTCTTTGTTTTTATTAGCATTTTCCATACTGTCCCAACCTTTTTCAGAATTGGGGTTGTAAAACATTCCTCTGGCTCCGTCACTGTCCCTTTTGTGTTGAGACATTTCAGAGAAGCACTGACTGGAACATGAAGCTAATGTGCCTCATGACACACCTACCAGAAACAGCTGTGTGTCTGTAGATCAGGTTTTCAGTCACACTAACAGGAAACAACACTCTAAAAACATCATTGTGTGTATTCAAGTGTGAGTGAGCTGACCCAGTGAGCGGTTTATTTTCACATGTAAGTGATCACTTGGAGGTTGAAATGACACGATTTTCCGTTGGAGAGATTCAGATGCCTGGGTGCCTGCCTTACGGGAGAAACATAGAAGAACAAAACCCTTGAGTGAAATATTTGAATGAACTGAGCAAACATTTAATAGAGGCTTCTAGTTGAGCGTCTTACAACCACATTAACAATACAGGTTATGATAAGACCTTACCGTGGGTTAGGGTTACCTAGGTGTACATTACATGTATTATTTCTGAGCTCTTCACAGAAAAGCTCTTTTATGATTTGAAGTTCCTGTGGTTCCGGGTTCAGATAGAGAGATCTATGAGAAATTCAACCCAGCAGACTCTTTCATTCATGTGGATCTTTTCAAATCCCCTCAGGAACTGGCAGAATATCGCACATTTCTGGAACAAAGGAAGACATGTATGAACAGTACCTCACCTGGAGACAGCACACTGAATTTATTACTGAACGTTCACATTCTGGTCTAAAGCACACTCGATGAATTTGTGAACGTATAAAAAGTAAATGCAAGCATGTTGTAAGTCTAGCATGTTGTTATTTACGTCCCTGGATATATTTTGGGTTTCTGTGTACGTGTGTGTGTGTGTGTGTGTGTGTGTGTGTGTGATCCGATCAGATCCGAAGCAGGATAGTCAGATATGAAATGACGTCACCACATATATATGAAGAAGTTTTTTGTACTTTATAGCTCCTTTAAAATGTAAAAATGTGTTACATTTTTTATTATAGATTGTTATCTCTATGCTAGTCTTTGGACTCTGTATAATAGAGTAGCAGTGTAACCAGGTACGGGCTGTCATGTACGAAGAGGCCGAGACACACACACGGATAACATCTTTAATGAGAGGTAGGCAAATAAATGCAACACAAGAGACAAGATCAGGGTTGAAACAGGCCTAGACCCTGCGTCCCAATAGTACGGGATGAGAGTTAGTGTGTCCCAGATGGTAGTGTGTTGAACTGAGGATCCCATAGGTACCGGGATGGTCTAATATTCCTGGTAGATTTTTGACGTGTGGGTCCGTGGACACTTGTTCAGCTAATATTACCCACAAATCCTCGCGTGAGGGAGGAGTTTTGTGATGGTTTACTTTTTGACGCATTTTATAGAGGTGTAAATGGAATGTGGATAAATAAACCAAGGGAATGATCACTTCAATTCTGTATTCTAAATGATATAATGAATAATGGAAGAGGAAAAGCTGAAGCAGTGAGGGGTGTATTTACGGTTAAAGTGATCTCTTCCTGTACACAGCGTGTTGTAGCGGAGGTGCCAGTACTTAAATACTCTTGTGCTACATAATCACTCAAAAGTATATTCCTTTTCAAGAGTACATACTTTTCGTACATAGTATACATAGGTGAATTGGATTGCAGGGAGAGTCAGGATGGAACCAGAACATCAGGTGCACTAAACAAACAGAGTATATTTCACAAGGAGTTCAGGGTGAAGGCATGTTAAGGGTGAGTGTGATTGTACACAGGTGTGCCTGATTAATAATCAACTGTTTACCAGAGAGGTGTGTGTTCGGAGTGGTGTAGTCCGTGGTGGCTATGGTTGTAGGAAATGGAATTCGCCGACTGAGTTGACCTGAAATGAGTACATTATTCAGAATGAACTGAGAATCTTTCTAAACTGCTAGTAATGTAATAGTAATGTCATCTGTCTTTTAATGTTAATCTACAGTAATGAATGTTATTGTTATTGTATGTTTACTCTCTGGTCCTGGCAGCAGAACGGCATTAAAGTAAAAATTTCATTGTGCTTTAACACTGTACTTGCACATAGGTTAAAAAAAAAGTTACAATATCAGCTACCGTAAATTATAACATACATATATCTTGCTGGAATTTTATAAGTCAATTTGGATAAAACATCTGCTAAATGAATAAAGGTAAATGTACAACTATTCTGAAGAGTGGCCAGATGTGGTGTTTTGGGTCCAGGTGAGAGTTCTGGATTCAGGTACTGTATGTGGGATGTTTAGGTCTTAGGTTTAGAAGTGTGTGGCTTGGGGTCAGGTCTTGGACGAGGTCCATTTGAATATGTTTCTATAAAGGTTTGTGTGTTCTAGGTCCTGGTGAATCTATTTTTGGTCTGGATGAGTGTGTTCTGGTCTACGTGACTCAAGTTCTGCAGGATTGACACAGATCTCTTCACACCTACACAAAAGAACAACGTGTTCTTGTAAATCTGCCTTAATAAACACACACAGGATAAACACACACAGGATAAACACACACAGGATAAACACACACAGGATAAAGACAATCAGGCTAAACTGAATTTATTGCCAAATACTTCTCTGTACCAACAAAACTCAGGTTTCAGTTCAGTTTTATTTGTATAGAGCTTTTACACATGAACATTACATTTATGGCATTTGGCAGATGCCCTTATCCAGAGCGACATTTATCTCATTTATACAACTGAGCAGTTGATGGTTAAGGGCCTTACTCACGGACCCAGCAGTGGCAGTTTTTAACAGTGGACGTTGTCCCAGAGCAGCGTTACAGAAATATATACACAGGATGTAGATGTTAAATATATGAATTTATCTCTGATGATCACACAGAGGAGACGTGGTGAGGAAAAACTCCCTGAGACGATCTGAGGAAGAAACCTTGAGAGGAACCAGACTCTAAAGGGAACCCGTCCTCATCTGGGGGACACCGGATAGTGCGATTATAAATAATTACACCCCTTCCATAAATGTGCTAATACTACATGCTGAAATAGTGCAGTTGTGTAACCAGGACCTTCATTACAGTTTCTACAGGAAATCTGTTGTGTTGAACTTCTCCACTGTTCACTGATGGAGACTCGAGTGCAGAACTGTTTGTGGTGATTGTAGTGATAAAGCTCTCACAGCAGAACTGTTCATATGAACTGAGGTCCAAAACATCTTTATGGTGTTTAAGTTCTCACTAATCTCAGTGATCTTTACTCTGCTCCATGTGGGAACATCCTCAGCAGCAGCATGTGACTTCCAACTCACAAGAACTCCAACCAGAAGTAGGACATCAGGATGGATCAGGCAGGTTCGGAGAGCAGAAGTAGTCAGGATCACTGGCATCTCAGGAGTAGCATGTGCAGCTCGACAGAAAGAGAGAGAGAGAGCGAGAGCGAGAGAGAGAGAGAGAGAAAGAGAGAGAGAGGGAGATTATTAAGTATGCTAATTGTCCTGTAATGGTGAAGGACAATGTAATCTGCATGAGTGAAAGCAGGAACTCCGACAAGACTAGCTGTGACCTCATAACTAAAAGGGAGAACCAGAAGGGAACACAGACATGAGGACTCCACGGGTCTTAAAGCAGCCAGACGCTCCACCATCAACACACCTGGGTGAAGGTGTGAAAGTGGGAGGGCAACAGCATCCAAACATCTCAGTTCACCTCAACACTCTCTACCTGTGAGCCTCTGCTCCTTTACCTAAGAGAAAGCTCTTCCCCCTGCTGTAGCCTTTACTATTCCAGGCACCAACAAATAGCCTGTACCTTTTGATGGAAGTAGGCGTGGCAAATCATAGAAGACCAAAAATTTGCTCAGGTACTGTGGCGCGAGACCGTTTAGTGCTTTATAGGTTAATAAAAGTATTTTATAGTCAATGTGAGATTTTACTGGGGGCCAATGCAGTGTGGATAAGATCGGGGTGATGTGGTCGTATCTTCTTCAATAAAGAAAAAAGCAGTGGGTTTAAAATAGAAACACCAAACACCAGATCTTAATACGCATAGAGAACTCACCATTTACGTCTTTGAACTGATAGCCATCAGATAAATAAGACCTGAGGCAGGAGAGGGCCACTCCCGTAATGACAACATTTTCTAATCTATCAAGGAGAATAGTCTGATCACTGTGTCAAAAGCTGCACTAAGCTCAAGCAACTCAAGCAGCGAGACACAACCCTGATCAGAGGTCAGTAGAAGGTAATTTACCACTTTAACTAGCGCTGTCTCTGTGTTCTCAGAGGGTCTTCCTGATTATCAAAATGAATATTAAAGTCGGCAACAATTAAAGCTTTGTCTAAAGAAAAACAAAAACTATTTGTTTTAATACTGTTGATGCGTGATGCCTTAAACATCCAGCTGCAGAGGTGGTGGATCCACATAGAAAGGTTCTGGAACACAGGTGTGGTACATTTCGGAGGTTAGGATCCTGTTCTGGCTCAAATTAAGCTTTGGTCCTGGAAGAACATTGTTTTGTTTCACTGTGTATTGTACCAGCTGTATATGGTAGAAATGACCTTAAAAGTCACTTGACACTTGAACTTGATTGAAATTTCAATCGAGTGAAAGCACAGATAACGACACAGTGATGAAAATTTACATACATTGTAAGATCTGCAGTCTGTAAAATGAAGAACATGTGGTCTGAAAGCACGCTGAAGGTCACTGAGCTGCCTTAGCTGGTTGAAGTTTTCTCTCAGGCTATTTATGCCTTTTATTTCAAATGCAGGTTTTTTTTTTTTTTTAGGGGGGGGGGTGTTTTGCCTTGACTTAACTTGAAAATTCTATTTTGGGTATAGAGGAAATACTTTGTAAACATTGTCCACCTTCAGAAACCCAGGCTTCCTGTGTAATGTCATGGGCGGAACCTTTCTCCTGATGGCTTTATGTGCAGCACACATGAGCATGCTACTTATCAAACAGGATCGGGCACCTTGTAAGGAAATGAGTCTGTCGGAGCAAAGGTGTGTTCTCACTTTTCTCAGCAGGAGCTTCGGTGGATAAGCTACGCCATTAGAGCATTTGACTTGACACATTTAGGTGAGCTTATAACCGTTTTATATTTACAAGCAGGTTTCATTTGAAGTGAAATAACTAAATGCTTTCATTAAAAACTACACCACAAACTACACGACAAACTTTGGATTTGTGTAATGCTGCTTCGTACCATTGTACAGACGTGTGTAACTATGTAAGAGTACAAGTATTCAGTTTTCGTTTTACACATGACAGAGTAGTATAATTCTCAGGTGTATTGCCTGAGTACATTACTCATGTAAGGTTCAGAACGTGTTACACAACAAAGATATCAAGATTTCTGTAAAACGCTAAACTACCTACATAACATGTATTTAAGCATAAAAGACTTTATTTTAAACACTTAATTATACATTTGTTTTTTTTATTATTTCTTTTATTTCCGTATGTGGACTTATAAAGTACTCATGTTTAAACTTGGGTCTTTTGGTTATTTGAATGCAGACTTGAGATTTGCAAACAGGCATGAGCTTGGATCAAGTTCTATTTTTAAAAGCAAGCAATTCCCTTTACTAACGAACTACTGCATGTACTTCCCCATCATTTATTCCATTCTGTCATTTATCTGGTAGAAAAGCGCTGTGCCAGTTCAGTTGAACCACAAACACACACACACACACACACACACTGCTATTTCAGTGGAAGTTAAGGCAGGTGCAGTGGTATCTAGGTGCAGATTAAACAAACAAAATGCAGAACAATAGTAATAGATGCATAATGATCAAAGCCAGACAATATTACAGACACAAAGAGAAAACATAAAACACTGAAATGGGTCGAAGCAGCAAACAAGAAGTAGACATGAAGTGAATGTTAACTTTAGGATGAGGATATAGAAGTGTCATTGTAGTTATTTGATATTTTGTCTTCCATGATCTCAGGATAGTTTGAATTTCTT